>OZ023264.1:71405835-71480264 GCA_964006375.1 Tillus elongatus
GCTAGTGTCACATTTTGCTTTCGGCCGGTCAGTGCAAGTGATGTTGCCTGCGTAATTATGGCACTTAATAATACTAACTCGGTCGGACACGACTGCTTGCCGACTAGGATCATAAAGACGATTTGTAAGTTTATTACTGAACCACTTGCTTTTCTGGTTAATAAATCCATGGAGGTGGAGCAGTTTCCAGATGTTCTTAAGATAAGCAAGGTTATATTATTTTTTAAGAGTGGTGATCCTCTATCGCTACTGAATTACAGGCCTCTTGCCATTCCCAGTGTTCTATCAAAGATTGTTGAGAGGGTTGTTTATGATAGGATCATGTCCTTTCTGATGGAAAATAATCTACTGACTGACTCCCAGCATGGTTTTCGATCGGGTAGGTCGACGGAGAGTGCGGCTGCTGGTTTGATGGAGTTTGTTTCTGGCAATGTTGATTATGGTAGGCATGTGGCGGCACTTTTTGTTGACATAACCAAGGCCTTTGATTGTCTTGACTTGAAATTTGTTGCTAGCAAACTTGGCGCCCTTGGATTGAGGCGGCGAGTGTTAGGTTGGCTCATGTCTTACCTTGGGGGAGAAGGATGTATGTATATGTTGCTGGTCATAATTCCAACGAGCAATGCATGAAGTATCGAATACCGCAAGGATCAGTCCCTGATGCCTTAATATTTATTTTATTCGTAAATCACTTACCATCTTTTATAAGATGTGATTTTAGAGTATTGTTTGCTGATCATATTACCCTGGTGGTTGTGGATGATGATGTTGATGCTCTTCAAGCGAAGTTGCTCATTGCATACTCTAACTTGTTGGATTGGTGTTGGACAAATAAGTTGGTTGTGAAAAATTCCAAGACGGTCTTTATGCGCTTTGGCCGACTATCCAGTTTGCCCTTTCCAAATAGTCTCACGGCGAATGGCGTTGAGGTTGGTTCCACTGGATGCACACGATTTCTTGGAGTCTTGATTGATCCGGAACTGCGATGGGATGGGCACGTTGAATATGTTTGTCGGAGCTTGAACAAAGCATTTTTTGTTCTACTACAGCTAAATTATACACTGAACACTACAAGCTTAATCACAGTTTACAATACACTTGTGGGATCGGTGTTAGCCTATAACGTAATTCTATGGGGAGGCTCTGTATGTGTTAACAGATTGCTAATCCTTCAATAAAGAATACTAAGACTTATATTTGACGTGCCTTCTCGTTGCACTTGTCGGCCGGTTTTTGTGGAAAGGAGGGTCATGACTATTTATACTATTTACATTTATAGGACTATTTTATATGTAAAGAAAAATATTTACCGCTTTGATGTAAATTCTTTCAATCACAGTTATGATACTCGTGGCCGTGGTGATTTATGTTCGGTGGCCCATAATACAGCGAAATATGAAAGATCTTTTATATTTAAAGGTATTAGATTTTATAATAAATTACCAAATAGGTGTAGGGAACATACTGAGTTCAGGATATTTAAAAATACTTTGAAGGCACTCCTAGCGTCCAGGTGTTACTACAGTGTTGACGAGTATTTATGTGATAATAAACTGTGATATTTCTGTTTTGTTTTTGTTTAGTTATAGATACTTGTTTGCTATTGTTATGTGTACCTATGTGTATACTGGTTGACTTGTCTTACGTACATTTTTGTATCGAAAGGGCTAATAAAGTGTTATTATATATATATATATATATATATATATATATATATATATATATATATATATATATATATATATCATATACATATCTTTTTTGTTACGGCACTATAAAAATTTAATCGGGTTCTATTACAAAAAAATTGAGAAAAATTAAGTTTCTTAAACATCACCTCCTTTGGTTGGACTTGGATCAATGAATTTCTTATCAAGTTACCCATCGAAAAAATGTGATAGTATTTACAGCTGTCAATTGCAAATATTGTTTGTTTGTTGTCAGTTATCTGCAGTTTAGATAGCTTCACATAAAAATACGGAGAAATGTTATAATTTAATAATGCTTATTATTTTGGCAGAATTAAGCGATAAGCCAGGATTTGACGTATCTATGAGTATAGGCTACGGTGACAGGAAACGTAGTTATAAATAAATGTACATGTATTTTTGTGAAGTGTATCCTATCGGTCACAAATTATTGTAGGGTATTTTTCCAAACTTTTGAAAAAGTTTATCAAACCTGGTAGGGTCAAAAATAAATTAACAATAGGAGCAAAAACGACTGTAGCTGGTAACAAGACATTAGATGTATTGTCTTTTTATAAAAACTTTCATTTTCCTACAAAGAAAGTTTCTACGTAACACAATGTTTTACAAAAATCTGTGGTTGGAGGGAGCCGAGTTAATGCAAATTGATTCCAGCACTATGGAGTTCCCTTCGTAGGAGACGCGTTCGGTAATATTTGAATTAAGTTTTCGCAGAGAAGTGGACTGGGCGTGGTGGTATTTTCGAGTGGCCTACTTTCTCTCCTGATTTGACTCCATGTGATTTCTTCTTTAAAGTTTACTTACAGAATGTTGTCTACAAAGACAGGTCAGTAAATCTATAGGGCCTAAAAGCTAGAATTATTGGCGAAACAAGACGGATTGTGCATTTCAGCTTAAGTAATGTAATAATTTCCTTTGATATTACTTAATACTTAATTTACTTTTGCTTACCTAATAGTTTATTTTGCTGTTTTGTTTTATTTTAAAATTTATTTTTCTCTTTTATCGAATTTAATAAAGACATCACGATGAAAAGCTTTTGAAAAAAATTCTTCAGACGAACGTGAAAAACCAAGGTCTGTTAAAATTTTTACATGGTTATATAAACATATATATATATATATATATATATATATATATATATATATATATATATATATATATATATATATATATATATATATATATCCTCCGAGCGATAACACAAAAAAATACTTCACTGATTTGAACAAAACTTGGCACATATCTTCATTGTATTAAGAGACCGCGGACGAGTTCGTATATCAGCTATAACGGACATTTTTTTCCTCCAAAAATATATAATTTTTTTTTGAAAACGCTATTTTTTTGTAAGTATCAGAGTAATTGGAATGAGACTTTACATGTACACATGTACATGGTACAGACAAACCTACGTTTTGAATTTTAAGTCATTTGGTACATAATATTTAGAGTTTTTTCCAAATTAAAAATAAAATCCCAAAGGCATGCGTTGAAACGACTTAGTGGTTAAAATCCAATACCTAACAGACAGAGTAGTTAGCTGCCACGCGTAGATTGATTCATACAACATGTGTAAACCATACATCAACGATAACCAACCTAAATAAATAACAGGCATAAAACATACTACTCGAACCAACAATCGTGAAATCTCGGCCACAAATATGGAAAATAACAGGCGACATGAAATAAAAACTTTGCCAAGTGATTGGTGTTTAACTGGGGGATTCAATCAATTTTTAAAGTACATTATCTTTGTAGCTTGTTGAACGGCCCCAGATACGGTTTAGCATAGCATATATATATATATATATATATATATATATATATATATATATATATATATATATATATATATATATATGCTGTGGTTTGGGACTGAAAGTGTAGCATCATATAGTAGAAATCAAGTCAGGTTTCTATAAAAGTGATTCTAAAATAGTTTATTTTATCTTTACACTTAAAGATAAGACGTCACATAAGACCAAAACAGTCGTGGAATATATACGTTTACGTATACATTTAATATTATGTCCTGGGCATGAAGCCGATCTGAAGTATCATGTAAACAAAACGTTAGCTAACGAATGCTGAGATGGTTAAGCGGCATAGTACTTGCCTTCTAAGCAGAAGGTTCGGTGATCGATTCCAGCTGCATGAGTGTATGCTTTTTTATTTTACGTTATATATATATATATATATATATATATATATATATATATATATATATATATATATATATATATATATATATATATATATATATATATATAGCTTTTCCAAAAAAAAATGTACTCCAAAACATAACAAAGTTATTTTGATGAAATTTGGCTGATATATTGCCACCGTAAATACCTTACAACATACCCAAACTCAACTTTCCATGTTCCTAGAAAATTGAGTTATACAGGTTTGAAATATTTAATGAAACTTCGCTACAATAACGCACTTGCTGCGTCCCGATTTTTTTCTAATGGAACCCGATTAAAATACTACAGTGCATATCAAGAAAGAGACGTTCTTTCTGAAAATACAAAAATCATATGTTACCATTTAAGAAAAACATCTAGTTGCCTTAGAAACGAAGTTGTTGACGCTGGAAAAAAATTGATATCGGCTGTTGGTAGCAAAAAGATGCAAAAAAACTTTTGCTTAGATATTTTTTCTGTGTAACTGATATCTCAGAAAATACAAGTGCCTTTTCATTCTTTTTATTAACCTTATATATATATATATATATATATATATATATATATATATATATATATATATATATATATATATATATATATATATATAGATATATATATATATATATATATATATATATATATATATATATATATATATATATATATATATATATATATATATATATTTAATGTTTCTATTACATAAAAATGTAGAGCCCTAATGACATTTACTTATTGATATCAACGATTAGAAATCAAAATGTTGACATTCGCACTACTAGGAATGAACACAAAACACCCTTATTCTGTGTGTCAAATAACACATTAAACCATCTCTAAATACATTCAACGTTCCAAGCGTATAATTCCCCCATATAGAAAATGGCTATGTCGAATTATACGCCGCAAAATAGTTATTATACTAAAATAGCCCGTTCAGGTTTGATTTCCGTCGTCTAATTTTTGCTCCCCATTATTCGCTGTAATATTAAAATTGAACGTGGGGGGCCATCACATTACTTCCGCAGAATTAAACAGGCGCAGAGTATTATTTCCACTTGAAATTACAGAGCAGAGAATGCCACATGCGTGTGAAAAAGGAAAATTGGATCTTATACGTGAATGTTCGACACGGACTCGACCTAAGCTACAAGCTGTCTTTATTGATTGATAAAACTGCAGATAGAAGAAAGATAGTATGTTTCGAAACTTGGGCATAGAAGATGCCGTCTAGTAAACCAAACATTTTTTCACTATTATGTTTCACACAGGACATTTAAAATAAGTTTTTAGTGAATTTTCGTAGAAAAAATTAACTAATGGGGAGATCCCGACTTTTGAATTTTGAAACAATTTCTTCAAATGACCGCGAACTAGGACCCCTAGAATCCATAACTGGAGTCAGTTTCTAGTTTCATATATGTATATACACACACACACGCATATGTATATATATATATATATATATATATATATATATATATATATATATATATATATATATATATATATATATATATATATATATATATATATATATATATCTCCGTTAATAACAAATCTATTGCATCCAAATTTAGTACGCAGGTTTACATTATAAAAAGTAAACTATGTACCAAGATTTGGAGCTCCAAGTTAAAAGAACAAAAGTGAGAGGCATTAAAAAGAGGGGTGATCAGAAAAATGCACAAAATCAAAATATTTAGTGTGGATAACATCTTTTTGTTATTGTGAGTGTGGCTTAATAATCTACAGTTTTTAGCCAATTTTCGTAGAAAAAATTGGTTATGGAGGAGACTGCGACTTAAATCTTGAAAACATTTCTTCAAATGAGCGCGAGCTGCACCCCCTAGAACCCATACCCGCGGTCAGTTTCAATTTTTATGTATATATATATATATATATATATATATATATATATATATATATATATATATATATATATATATATATATATATATATATATACACACGTTTTATATATCAGTTATTCATACAAGTTATGAAAAATAAAGATATACGTTAATCTTATAACATTATTTTGAGAGGGTGGCCGATTGGCGATACAAGTTTTTTAAATAGGACACCCCTTATATCATTGCATTTTGGCATTTTCCATCGAACTATAATGCATGCTTGTACAAACAAAAATTTGATATCGTTCATCGTTTTTTCAATGGTCTTGAAACTTTTCACGTTTTTGACAGAAATCAATCAATATATATATATATATATATATATATATATATATATATATATATATATATATATATATATATATATATATATATATATATATATATATATATATATATATATATATATATATATATATATATATATATATATATATATGGAAGTCTCATGGAAATGACGCATTCAGAAATGTTTTCGCTTATATAACTCGTCGAAGAAATCAAGATGCCATGTACAGACGCCCTCAAACAACGGCTCAATTTTTTAAAATGGAACAGCATGTATTTTATGTTTCGAGAGCCTCGGTGGTTCAGAGGTACTGGGTTCGATCCCAGGGTTCTCCTTTCTCTTTTTCGGTACAAACTGTAACATTAATATCAACCGGGGATCTGCCATTGTATTTGAGCAAGTTGAATGTCTGCACGTTCCGCTCTTCGGAGGGGTCGTAAAGTCGTCGGTCCCGTGTCTATGCGATGTTGGGCACGTTAAAGAGCCCTACCGTCCTTACAGAAAGGCAGGGGGTTGGCAAAATTTCCACGATGGTGAGGTGAAACTGCTCCCTGGCGTCGGTGATTGGCCATAGTCGCAGAAATAGGCCGACGTTAAAGAAAGAAAACACACATACATTATGTTTCAGAAAAGAACGGCAACTGCTTTAACTTTTGTATAAGACCTTCTATGCCTAAAGACTCTAGTTTTAAAGATGTCTACATTTTTATAATCGTAGGTATATCATAATCCCTATAGGGTTTAATTTTTTTTCAGTTCGTTGTCCAATTCTAATAACCGATCAGTATATGGGATTATTTTGAGAATTGCAGTCGAAAAATATTAAAATATTAAAACTAACTTTTGTATGGAAAAAGGTAATAAATAATTAATTTAATAAGATTACCTATTATCTATGTTTACGTTTTCATAATATATAGGTGAGTAGTTGATACATTGTTTTCAGAACTGTCAAATTAAACTTCAAAGTGACAGACTTAAATAACGTCTTATTTCTGACAGTTTGTGACATGAAATGTGTGCATTTTCCGGTTTCATTTTTCATTACTTCCACTGGTTTAAATTTCTATGAGGAGTTAAAGAAACGTTTTTATATTTTCTTTTTTCTTTCAATCTTAATTACAGATTAAGTATATAATTTAAAAATTGTATATATTTGATCAGAAAATTTTCGTATGGAAAATATCTAGGCAGCTTTTCCCGAAAATTTTGTTCAGTGTTTTCGGTAAATTTCTGTAACATTTTTGTGAAACGCTAATAGTTATAAATTTAAAAGTTTCTAAATTTTTGTAAAAATGGTTAATTTTATTTTTGTGGGAGATTACTTAGCTAATCTTAAAAAAAATGGCTAATTTTTATGAAACAGACTTTGTTGGTCAAGAAAGCCAGGCGAGTTTTTTCGAAAAATTGTAGTTTTTAGTGAATTTTCGTAGAAAAAATTCACTAATGGGGAGATCCCGACTTTTGAATTTTCAAAAAAATTTTTGCAAATGAGCGCGAACTAGGGGCACTGATGGGGAGATCCCAACTTTGGAATTTTCAAAAAAATTTTTGCAAATGAGCGCGAACTAGGACCTCTAGAACCCATATCCGGGGTCAGTTTCAATTTTCTTATCTCAAAAAGTAATAAGCTGATTTTAATAAAATTTGGCATGTACCTTCCTTTTGTAAATGACTTTGACAAGTTTGTTAGTCAGGAAAATCGGACGAGGTTTTCCGGGAAAATTTTGAGTTTTCATTCGAAAACAAATTTTATCTCAAAGAATAATAGGCCGATTTTGATAAAATTTGGCACGTACCTTCCTTTTCTAAATGGCTTTGATAAGTTCGTTAATCAGAAAAATATAACGAGGTTGTCCGGGAAAATTTTCAGTTTTCATTTAAAAAAAAAATTATCTTAAAAAATAAAAAATCTATGACAACCAAATTTGGTAGGTAGGTTTACGATATAAAAAGTATACTATACACCAAAATCTAGATTTCTATGTTACAAGAAAAAAAAGTTATAATAAAATATTTTGTGCCAGATCATTTCTACGAAAATTCACTACCATAACGCACTTGCTGCGTCCCGAGATTTTTTATTATTACATTGTTGCATTTGTCATCCAATTATAATGCATATTGGTCAGACAAAAGAATGTTTTGCAACTTTTTACGTTTTGAGCATGTTAGGATTATTGTGGAAATAACACGCTGTGGACTGAATAAATATATAATGAAATACTTGTATGATAATTACAAATAGAAATGAGTTAATATAACGGTAAGTAAAACAGCAAACACAGAGTTTACATTTAGGTAAAAGTACTTCCAACTTCTGCGTACATATTAGAACTTATATTATGGCAGTGAAGAAACGATTGATGCGCGAGTAGCGAGGTGGTAGGCATGCTCATAAAACAAACCCTTGACTGTTGTTAATCGCATTCAAGCAAATGGCCTTCACTATTCTTATTCTAACACTTCCCCTCGATTCACAACATAAGATCACTGAACTAGGCACTATGAAAATACTCTTCGATTTTGACCCACTACCCTCATCAGTTCAACACACTTCAGATCCTTGTTTCTCGGTAATGGTTTCGTAAAAACGTCCGCTATGATGTCTTCGGATGGGATATGTATCAATAAAAATTCCGCTCTCTCGAGAGCTTCTCTAACAAAATGACATTTTATATCAATGTGCTTACTTCTAGCATGAAACTTTGGATTTTCAGCTAATTTGTGGCACTTAAATTGTCACAGTGTAAAACAATTTTAGCAAGAACTTTAAAACCAATTTCACTGATAAATTTCTTCAGATAAATAGCCTCCTTCGCAGCTTCTGTCGCTCCCATGTATTCGGCTTCGGTGGATGACAAAGCGACTGTTTTCTGTTTCTTTGATTCTCATGATATAGGACCACCTGATAAAATAAATGTATAGCCAGTATATGAGTGTCTGTCGTCGGGACAATTGCCCCAGTCTGCATCGACATAACCCATTATACACAAGTCATCGGCCCTGACCATTACACCGTAATCGATAGTTCCCTTGAGATATCTAAGAACACCTTTTGCAGCTAACTAATGCTATTTTCTATAACAATTATTAAACTGTTAGTTAGTTAAGTAGCTTACCGTAAAACAGATATCCGGTCTTGTAGCCATGGACAAATATGTAAGCACGCCAACAAGCTCCCTGTACGGCATTTGCTTGTCCTCATGGGTAGCTTCTTCGGAGGGTTTTCTAAGCCTCACATTTGGATCCGTGGGTGTACTCACTGGGTTGGCTTCCTGCATATCAAATCTCTTCAGAATGTCTGTGATATAATAAAAAATGGTTATGAAAAATAGGTTCAAGCAACAAGTACTTACATTGTATATATGATATACAATTCAGTTCATCAATTGATTTTCCATATATTAAAAGCCGTCCATCTGATACTTCGAAAAAAGTTTTAAACAAGTCAAGCTCTTCACTATCAAGTTGTTCAAAGTCTTCTTGAATCGAAACACTGTTTTTACACGAGCCTTGACATTTGCTGCACACCAGGGAACAGTTGATTCCGGCTTTCCAGCAACCACATCTCGTTCCGCAGCCCATGGCACAACGCCAGAAGAGTTGTGTTAAGGACACTGTCTGGTGCCAAAGGGGCCTTTGTTTTAATAGGAGTAAGGTGTCCACCATCTTTTCTCGTCCATCCCAACTTACAGGTTGGAGGGATTTGTTCTCCAACTACTAATGCGCCTGCAGAAACACTCTGTAAGAATTTTGCGGCGCAGCATGTGTTGTCAGCGGCAAAGCGCACAGATTGGCTTTCATTCTTGCAGTTGATTTCACAAAGCACATGTATCTGTAAACAAAATAGAATACAATGGATTAGAATTTCAGATAGTGGTATGTAATAATTATTGAATACTACTTATTGTATGTTTATTAGTATAACGTGTTATAGTATATTAATGCATTATATGAATTATTAAATTCATTTAATGAGGTCAGTACGAACAAAGAAAAATGAAAGGTACATTTGGTGATTGAGACCATGCTCATTTGGCGGGCGTGACAGGAACATTCGTTACCAAGCTCCAGCAATGCGTGCTGGTGACGATTTTGAGTTATAAAACACTTTGGCGATGTTTTATGTTTCATTGGCATACCTTTGGAAACATTGTACTATCGCTGCTTTGCTTTAACCAGAAATCGCTTATGTAGTGTCTCATCCCGGGATACTGTGGATGAAGAAAATGTGCTGGCAGAATGCTAAGGCCTGGAGGTGTTGTGAAGAGCGAATCCTGTCTTCTGTGTTGCCCCGTCTGGCCTTCATGAAAAACACATTCGTGTCTCGTGGGGTGACTGCCACAAGTAAGGTGGGCAGGTCCATGTCTTCACTTACTATCACCACAGTTGAATGAGAGGTGTTTTGCAGCCCACCCTTGACAATACTGCAGATTGCAGTCAGCATCACCTTTGGCTATAGCACATTGTGTACCTCTTGCATCTGAGGCCTGAAATAACATAGTAATGAGCTTCGTTTTTTTCCTTTCATGGGAAGGAAGTTTTCCTGATTAACAGTAGCCACCATGTTCTAATTAAAGTCAATCTTCACTGATGTTTTACTTGATGCTCTCCGACGTTGTTCGGCTCTTTTCGTGGAGTTCGTGTAACCATCATAAACCACAGCTGAAGTGGCGCCGTAATGGTTGATTAGGAACAATACATATTGATCGCAGATAGATGCGAAGGAGGTGTGGGTGTTCCACTTTACTCTATGAAACACGAAGCCGCCATCGATTACCGAGAAAGTGTTCTTAATATTGATATGTTGATTACATTTTGGAAAAGTATCATACAGTGCAGACTTTTTGGTTTTCCTCATTTTTCCCTCGAAGAATAGAGCCATAGGGTTTGGTTCTAACTAGTACTTTACAGCATACCAAGTGATGAAGAGTATTACAGACGTTGAAAACGAAACGTGAGTGACGAACATTTTACTAGCAAATTATTGAAAAGTCCCCCTAAACTTCAAAACGACCTAATTATTTACCGGGTGAAGAAAAGTTTGCATGGCTATATATATTTTTGAAGGACATTTTTCGCTCTACACCTTTTTTCCTAGGGGTTTTCTGTAAAATGGAATTGGAAAGAGTTAGCAGGTGAAGGTACCTGAACCGTTACCACTTTTTTTGACAGATTTTAATATTCAGTAACGGTAATAGTTAGGTAGAAATACGGAAACACGAATGGAATTTCCCCAATTTTATGTGGGACGCACCGTTTTTTGAGATAAACCTCAAAGACCGAAAAAAGTGACTTTTGGGAACCCCTCCGCCCCCCGCGGCGCCAGAATCTGATGGGACTTTATATGGCATTGTTCAGGGGACCACCCTCTACATATTCCTGAAAAATTGGAATTCCATGGTTTAATGCACGATTCGCCGCTATTTTCAGATAATTTGACTGGACTATTAGTCTTTTTTTAAATGAAAATTTAAATATTTCTTCATTTTAATACAAATTTTGATTTAATTTTTCATGGCGATTCTGAGCAACTGATTTACCCAAGTGAAATTTTTTACAAAAAATGTCCACTATAGTCTCTTTATTTTAAGTGAACTTTCGTAGAAAAAATTCACTAATGGGGAGATCCCGACTTTTGAATTTTGAAAAAATTTTTGCCAATGAGCGCGAACTAGGGCCCCTAGAACCCATATGTGGGGTCAGTTTTAATATATATATATATATATATATATATATATATATATATATATATATATATATATATATATATATATATGTATGTATGTATGTATGTATCACACCGATAACTCAAAATATAATGGGCCGATTTTAATAAAATTTGGCATGGGCCTTCCTTTTGTAAATGGCTTGGACAGGTATGTTAGTCAGGAAAATCGGACGAGGTTTTCTGGGAAAATTTTGAGTTTTCATTCGGAAAAAAAATTATCTCAAAAAATAAAAAAGGTATGATAAGCAAGTTTGATAGGTAGGTTAACGATATAAAAAGTAAACTATACACCAAAATTTACATTTCTATGTTACAAGAAAAAAAGTTATAATAAAATATTTGATGCAAGATCATTTCTATGAAAATTCACTACCATAACGCACTTGCTGCGTCCAGGCTTTTAATTATTAATTTAGTTTATTAACTTAAAAATATTAGTTTTCTCATGCCACCGAATGGGTTGACACAGGCGTTTTTTGGTTGACCAGCTTTTCTTGAAAAAATATTTAAATACATTATTTTATAAAAGTCCGTGGCTAATGGAACCTGCTTTCCGGGACCAACTCACCATCCTGTCTCTCTCACCCACACACATAATCTATTAATTTTTTTCAGTTGGAGTCACACCTGATTTTGCCTTGGAAATAAAGCAGTGACTTTTCGGCCACAAGTAGACAATACTGTTTTCTGTAATTTAAGGTTGGTTCAAGTCAGATAAAAGATAAAGAGAAGATTACGATGTTACACTCTGAAGTGGGTCTCCCTCTCTCTCTCTCTCTCTTGGTAATTGTAAATATAGTAAAATGTTCCTTTGCCATTTTTATATATTTAGGTTTCTATTGTTTAAAATATTTTAATAAACAAACTGGCACTACAGATAATATAAATTCATAAAAAGCTGTGTTTCTGTCTAAGTAAGAAAGAAAATTTACTTGGATTCGAATTCTTACATGTGACAATTTTGACAAGCAGATCCTTGTGATGCTCGTTACTGAACACAAAGAAGCTTTCTTAATATTCATCCTTTCTTGTTCGTGTTTGTAAGCTCGTAACTTTACAATGCAAATGTGAGTTTCGAAATTTGAATAGGTTTCGTTTTATATATTACGTCAGGTAAAGGGAAGCATTTTTAAAAGTTCACGGCACCTGCCATCATTATAAAGGTTATATCAAGATGACAGTGATAAAGGTTTTACGTTATGCTCAAAATAGTTCTTAATAAAGAGTTTCATAAAAAATGCAAAAACATGTGGTCATACTACAGTATCTGGCAATTATTTCGAAATGCCTCATTTATAGCCGAACACGACGTCATGTTAAATTCGGATTTTTGAAATCTTCTAAGAGCAAACTAATGCTATAGATATAAATTTAGTACAGCCTCAGTGGTCCAGTGGTAAAAACGTGTGCCTCTGAATTCATGGATACAAGATTCGTTTCCAAGTAAGTCAACCTTTTATTTTTAAGCAGATACTAGGGAATGTTCTTTCTAATTGCGTTTCTGCCTGGAATAACTTTACAACGATGCGATTTGGTATGGAAAGTTTTATATAAAACAAAATAGGATTAGGTAGGAAATTAAAAAAGTCTGGACGCAGCAAGTGATTGCCAATTTTCATAAAAATGTTTCTATTAGCAAATACTTTTTAACGAAAGGCATCAAACTTGATTAAGGGTACATTTCACAAAAATCACATAATGTTTGAGGAACAATAAAGATTTTGAGAAAATAAACTTTAAATGTTGCCAAATAAACTGCTATGATTTTCTGGTCAACGAACCTTTTAAAGCTATCTACATCCACAGATATAATTCATTACAAAATCTTTTTGACAAAAATCCCAAGAGAAAATGTTTATGAGAATTTGTATTTTCTTTTACGAAAATTCGCCAGTTCTTTTTTTTACAAAAATGGGCTTCAGTAATGTTACACGAAAATTATATTTGTTTCCACAACTTGCTAGGAAACTTTCTTTCGCGAAAATTTGGAAACATTTTGTTTACAATAACTTATTAAACATTTTTATTAATTACCAATATTTTATGAAAATGTTTTCCATGGAAACACAAAAAAAAAGATTTCTGTTAAAACTGACTAAACAGTTTCTGAAAAAATACATATCATTCAACTTATACACATACCCTGTAAATAAAATTGAAATATATATATATATATATATATATATATATATATATATTTAGGAATATTGCACTACACTGTAATCACTTTTAAATATACACTTTATTTGTTTGCTGTACGTTTGTGATTTCTTATTGGTTTGCGTGGACTGCAGTTTCGAACCGTCCCGGTTCATCATCAGCACGCTACTGGTAGCGGTAGCGTGCTGATGATGAACCGGGACGGTTCGAAACTGCAGTCCACGCAAACCAATAAGAAATCACAAACGTACAGCAAACAAATAATATATATATATATATATATATATATATATATATATATATATATATATATATATATATATATATATATATATATATATATATATATATATATATATATATATTTTACTTTTCACGGAAATTTAAATCCGTGGAAGTCACCAAAAATATAAATAAAATGCTTATATTTTTATGCCACAAGCTGCCAGAAAAAAGTCTTTCACTTTGAAGTTTTATTTGACATTTGTAAAAACAATTTATCAAGTACTGATATATTATATAAAATGTAAACATAGATAATCCTATCAAATTAATTATTTCTTACGTTTTTAGTACCAAAGTTAATGAAAATATTTTAGTTTTTCAACCGCAAATTTTCTAACTAATCACATAATATAATCGGTTTTAGGAGTGAATAAAAAACAGATTTTTTGTTTAAAAACTAAACTCTACATGATTCACAGTATGCGATTTTAAATGTAAATATTTTCAAAACTAAAGTATTTAGGTATATGGAGTATAATAGAAAAGTTGAAGTTACCTCTAAAATATAACACACAGGCGTTCTGTTAGAAGAAGCTGATTTACGGCAGTTTAAATTGTTTGAAATTCAGACAGTATTTGAGAGCACCTGTATATCGCATATAGATTTCTACAACCAAAAATATTTAAAAATCTCCCTGAATGCGCCATTATTCTACAACTTGCGTATCTATTGACAAAAACGCCGTATCGCATTTTTTGATATGTGGCAAAAACGTGACGAAAACTATGAACGATATAATATTTCTCTTTCTTACAAACATGCATCGTGATTCGATGGAAAATGGAAAAATGCAATAATATAACGGGGCGCTTCACCTTTAAAGAATTGTTGCACATTCGACTTACGAGTGAGCCTGCTATTATCAAAATAATTTTGTAAACTGCAGCTAAAGTCACCCTGCAATAATTAACGAACATAATTTTTGCTCGTATCTTATATAATAACGAATATATTGAGTTCTACCGTAAAAATACGGCAGCCTATGTATTATGTAAACATAAAAAAACTGAAACTGACCGGATATGGGTTCTTATTTTATTGCATTTTTTATCGAAATATGTTTGTAAGAAAAAGCGTTTTTCCATCAAAGTTTCATCAAATGCTTCAATTATCAGTAACTCAATCTGCTATTAAGCTAAAGTTTGTTGCTAGGAAACCAACATTTTAAGTCAATCAAAGTAATGTTATAAGACTAAGCTCAAGATAGACTATAATCAACGTATAAAATCTTTTCCCGTGTCTTGTCTAATAACAACTATATTGAGCTTTACCCTGTATATATGTAAACATATTATTTCTGAACGTCATAACGTCTGGGTTTGACATGGTTAAAGGAAATTAAAGGCTCTTACTACCATTTTTTTTTAAGTTCGTCCCCGATAGTGGCATTCGAAACAGTCTATCAATTAGATGTCTTATGGACGCCAATTTGTGGGACATATGGTGGCAAGATCTATATGGGATTAGGTGGTCTGTTTGTGTGGGTTTTCTATATATGTCGAATTCAATTGAGTTCTCCTTTCTTGTTAACTTCAGATTCAGAAAACTGATTGACATGTTCTCTTCAGGTTTCATTGTGAAGTTAATATTGACATGTAGATCGTTCAACCAACCGAGAAACAGGTGAAGCTGCTCTAAGGTACCTGACCACAACACCAACACGTCATCCACATACCGTGTCCAAAACTCAAAAGCCGGGAACCCCTCATAAGTGAATTTTGAAAAGAAAATTTACTAATACCTACTCTTGTAACAAAATTATTTCGAAAATTTGAAACTTGCTACAGATGCACGGAAAGACATAGGCACGGTAATTAAATTATTACCTTAAAAGCAATTTCACAGTGAACATACAATTAAAATTTATAACAAGGAGAAGTTAATTAATAATGGAAGCTTGCAAGCGACGTTACTAGAGTTATAAGAACTGCTCTGGCGTGTGACAAATTACAAGCGCAAAAAATGAAGTAGAGCAACTCTTGTGGTGAACATAAAAGTCCGTAGAACTAGCAATACGTCGCTTCTTTTCGTTGCTGTCATGCCTTCAGTCGTACAAAAGACTTCCTGCTTCCTGAAAAATATTAGTGATGACAATTGAGAACATGACGAAAAGATTAATTTAGTTTCCCTTTCTTAGCAACAACAGGAAATAGACATATGGTACTTGAATGTTTTTTAAAATAATATTAACCGTGGGTACGCTATGCTATTTTATAATTTTCTTATGCCATTTTAGCAAACTTTCGTAGAAAGCATTCGCATATGGGAGGATCACGACTAAAATGAGCGCAAACTGCTACACTAAACAAAGATTATAAACTAAACGCAAACTTCGCGACTATGGCCAATCACCCATGCCAGAGAGCAGTTTCATTAACTGGTAATCGAACCCAGTACCCTTCGTATCGGAGGCATACCTTATTAGCACTGGACCATCGAGGATTTTAATTTAGTTTAAATTATATAAATATATATATATATATATATATATATATATATATATATATATATATATATATATATATATATATATATATATATATATATATATATATATATATATATAGTATTAAATTTTTGCGACGGTAATAGTTTTATTTATCAAAAAATTGTGGGAAAGCCGTCAGTTGTAGAATAAAACTCTTTATTATAGGCCGAGCTTTCGGAAAAATTTATTCCTTTATCAAGGATATAACATGAGTTATACTAAACTAATTATGTAATAACAAACATGATAAAAAAATAAATTTTTCCGAAAGCTCGGCCTATAATAAAGAGTTTATTCTACAACTGACGGCTTTCCCACAATTTTTTGAGCTATATATTTCCTAGACAAAAACAAAAAACAAATTCAATTAAACAATATTTAGCTTTATGTCAGTTTGGCATTTATTAGACTTCACTCATATTCATCAAAAGGTTTTCTTTTTATGTTTGTTATTAGATAAATAGTTTAGTAGAACTCATGTTATATGTAAGTATTTTAAACTTTTATATTTTTTCCAAGTAAATTGTAAACTTTTTTCTTTCCATGTTGTAGCCTTGATAAAAGAATAAATTTTTCCGAAAGCTCGGCCTATAATAAAGAGTTTTATTCTACAACTGACGGCGTTCCCACAATTTTTTGATATATAAATATATATATATATATATATATATATATATATATATATATATATATATATATATATATATATATATATATATATATATATGTGTGTGTGTGTGTGTGTGTGTGTGTGTGTGTGTACGCATATGAGAATACCAACATAGAAGGAATGTTAGACATCTCGCAGGGTCGAAAATTATATCGCATTCAATGGTTACATGGTCGAATTATAAAATCATTGTTAAAATAAAAAAAACTATATTAGACGTAAAACCACGTACATATATTGGCGCTACCGCTGAATGACCGTTATATATATATATATATATATATATATATATATATATATATATATATATATATATATATATATGCTTGCTCTCTTGCGTTCCTGTCTTTGATAGTACCTTCGATTTTAATCTCAACAGAAAAAATCAGGATATCCTCCTTATTTCTTATAACATAAGAATATTCTGATTCTGCAAAACATTCGGTTTCATCTATACAGGACCATACTCAAGTTCTTTTATGTAGCACACTTTGTAACTTTACATACCTTTAAAATCTATATTTAATTTTAGGTCGTTTGTTGACACTGTTTCCAAGTCCGTTCGCTTGGGACTAAAAAACACTATTTTAAAATTAGCTCCAAAATTAATGTTTATTAAAAAAATATCATAAGTGTTGGTTATGGGAAAATTCGGGCTCCGTGGAATATAAATTTCTATTTGAAGAACTGAATCATGCGACTCCGCCATTTGTTGTTTGTAATATAATTTATTTAGTGGTATATTATAATAAAGTCTTTGTGTGTGTTTTTTTCTTTAACGCCGCTCTATTTGCGCTACTTTGGCCAATCACCGACGCCAATGGTCAGTTGCACCTCACTATCCTGGAAATTTTGCCGAACCCCTATCTCCCTGTAAGGAGGGTAGGGATCTTTGACGTACCCAACGTCAAATGAACACGGCACCAACGGCTTTACGCCGCCTCCGAAGGGCGGATCGTACAGCCATTCAACTTACTCAGAATCAGTGTTACATTCAATACAACAACGGTTGATGTTAATTGTACAGTATGTACTGAAAAAAGTAAAAGGAAAACCCTGGGATCGAACCTAGTACCCTTCGGTTCAGAGGAACACGTCCTTATCATTGAACCACAGAGGCTCTATAATAAAGTCTTTAAAGTGAATACTTTCAGTCTCGGTGGTCCAGGATGAAAACGTGTGCCTCTGTACCTAAGGGTCCGGGGTTTAATTCCCAGTGGAAACATCAAATAATTATGGCATATACTGTAAATCAACATCAAACCGAAAATGTGGTATTGTTTTTGAGCGAGTCAAATGTCTGCACGTTACCTCTTCGTAGGAGGCACTAATCCGTCGGTTTCGTGTACCATACAATGTAAGGCACGTTAAAAATGCCCACCATCCTTAAAAATGTAGGGGATTTACTAAAATTTTTGAGATAGTCAGGTGAAGCTGCTCCCTGGCGTAATTGATTAGCCATAGTCGCGAAAATAGACAGTCGTTGAAGAAAGAAAGAAGTAAAAAGGCAATAATTAATTACAAATTATGTTTTTTGTTTTGTTTAATGATGATCATTTCACAAATTTCAATAAAAGCGATTATCATCTAATGCATTGCCAGATACTTTAAATATAAGTTTATATATATATATATATATATATATATATATATATATATATATATATATATATATATATATATACTGTAAAAAAGTAAGCGTGCCTTCCAGTGTGAAGCTTTGTTACTGATTTTCCAGGATTAGTAGAAAAATTCAATAAATTTAAACAATTTTAAAAGTCCAGTTGAGAATTATGTTCTTAACATACAACGATGTGTAGTGTTGTGCAGGATAGTTTGATATGTATGCTGTTTTATCCGGTAGATTAATTTTGATGCACTGATAAAGTCTTAAAGTAGAGACGAAATATTTGCAACAAAGAATAAAAATCTTACTGTAAAATTTTGCCCTCATTGGTCTCATACCCCCCAAATTATCAACAATACAGTTTACGAGTATTGTGGAACATTACTCGGTTTCACCTTATATATATATATATATATATATATATATATATATATATATATATATATATATATATATATATATATACATATATATATATATATATATATATATATATATATATATATATATATATATATATATATATATATATATATATATATATATATATATATTGTAAAAAAGTAAGCGTGCCTTCCAGTGTGAAGTTTTGTTACTGATTTTCCAGGATTAGTAGAAAAATTCTATAAATTTCAAGCATTTTTAAATGTCCAGTTGAGAATTATGTTTTTAACATACAACGATGTGTAGTGTTGTGCAGGATAGTTTGATATGTATGCTGTTTTATCCGGTAGATTAATTTTGATGCACTGATAAAGTCTTAAAGTAGAGACGAAATATTTGCAACAAAGAATAAAAATCTTACTGTAAAATTTTGCCCTCATTGGTCTCATACCCCCCAAATTATCAACAATACAGTTTACGAGTATTGTGGAACATTACTCGGTTTCACCTTATATATATATATATATATATATATATATATATATATATATATATATATATATATATATATATATATATATATATATATATATATATATATATATATATACATATAAATATCAGAAATAACTTTAAACACAAAACTTTATAATTTTAGACCCTTTGAAAATACCACGAGAGTAACAGTAACCACATTTAGATATTTACACAAATAGTTTTAGTTAGTTGCATCGTGAAAGTTATTTTTGATCGTTATCGAAAAGAAGCTTTTCATTTCACAGATAACATCTCCAGAAAAACTGACTGTGTGTATGTATACACTGTGTCTAGAAAGTAACGCATAAATTCAATAAAATTGAAAGTGATCATTATTAAGGAAAATTTAAATATAGGTCGATGTTGATTTTCAAAAACAAACTTTTTGATATTAAAATCTCACCCTATTGTTATTACCCCTACGAAATTTTGAAATTGGATTGTGGGCAGTGTGATAGATCTTTTTAAAGCTAATCCAATTCTCTATTCAGCCACTCTAATTTTTTTGTAGGAATAAAGTAAAGTGAGTAATAACATTTTTATTATCAGCACCTAACACAACTGGTGCTTGTAAAGTATTACGTGGTCCAGTCTTATGATACTGATATGATACTCTGACATGATACTTCAATATTTCATAGTCTGTAAACAATGTGCAAAATATTGGGCTTTTTGTACAAAAAAACGTATCTATAACATTTAACTGATGATAAAAATTACGTGTCATAAAAACTAATCACGCAGAAGTTTGATAATTTTTTGTGATACAATCTACAGATAATGGTAGTAAATTTAAGTTTTGGTTGTCGTGCAAAGTGAATACGTATAATTTCAAACTTTTATTTTTGAAACTAATTGTTTAATCGTTTGTAAAATGCATTTATCAATAGCTCAAAGAATTAATTTCTAATGATGATTGTTTATGGTGACAGGATCTGAACTCAGGCGTATTTTGTTTAATATTATAAAACAGGTCGCCGGCCTATAAGTGAAGAAGTGAAGTTAAACATCCTATTGGCAGTGGAGGACAATCCCCACAGTTGTGTTCGGCAAATTAGCAAAGACAATTGAAGTCCATTTCAGACGGCACAGTATTAAAACTTGAAAAGCTTCACCCCTATAAAATACAGATTTTGCAGGAGTTATTTGATGTGGATCCAGACCGAAGGATGCATTTTTGTGCAACATTAATGGATAAATTTAACGACAACTTTTTGCAAGTACCGAAAGTTCTGTTTTCGGCAGAATCTACTTTTACACTACATGGAGAAGTTAACCTTCAAACTGCAGATATCGGGCAAGGGAAAATCCAAAACGGATGCTACAGAATCAACACACAATATGCACAAAAGGTAAACATTTGGACCTGAGTTGTTAGTAGTAGGATTATTGGTCCCTGTTTATTTGATGGAACTATAAATGGACCACGATATATACAATTTTCATGCAATGTCTCATTTCGACGGTATTGCACTTATTTACTTATCGACACATAGCTGGTATGGTAAATCATAACTTGCGGCATCCAGAATATGATGCCCCCATGCATTATGACGCTATTGTTCGACAGTATCTGAATCAAAAATTTCTCAACAGATGGATTGACAGGCATGGTGAAATCGAGTGGCCAGCAAGATCACCTAACACGCTTCAATTTCTTTTCTGTAGGGTTATTTGAAAATTATGGTTTTTAAAAGTAAACCAGATACTATCGACGAATTAAAAACAAGAATTAGTACTTGTTCAGGATACTTATCATCTAATTCTAAAATTACCATGATTTGTGTTAAGACAGGGTGGGACCTTCCACGAATTCACTTCATATAACTAGCCAAGAGCGGGCAGAGACGTTTCAGCGTCCGGAATTGCAGTGTAGAACGCTCAAAACGATAGACGTGCTTATAACTCTATTGTGTAAATATCAAAGTTATTGTTAATATTTGTTGTAGTTAAAGTTAAAACTAGTGTAAATTGATTAATATTCTATGAATCAACAAAATAAGGTGATTACTTATTTTCAAAAGCAAAAAAAACCCTAACAGTACTCAATGTACCAACATTTCTCTAGAGATTATAGAGTCCAACAAGAATTTATTTACCGTTTAGGATATGGTCAGGTACAAGAAGGCGAGCATTTCGAACATTGGATCAGATAAGACTGAACTATGTAATTATTTATAGGATTTATGTGTGTTAGGTGTTACTGATAATAAGAATGTTATTACTAACTTTATTTTATTCCTACAAAAAAAATTGTGTTGCTGAATAGAGAATTGGATTAGCTTTAAAAAGGTGTATCACACTACCCACCATACAATTTCAAAATCTCGAATAAGTAGCTACCCTTTGAAAAAGTAAAACGATAGTGGTGAAACTTTCATATCAAAAAGTCAATTTTTGAAAATAAAAATTGACCTGTTTTGAATTTTCCATAATAATGGTCACTTTCAATGCTATTGAACTTATGCGCTACTTTATAGACACAATGGATCTGTACATACAGGCTGCGCAAATAGTACTGCGCCAAATGAGAGTTTTTCAAACAGACCTCCAATCAGCAGATCTACAGTATCGCAAACAGAGTTCAACGAACCAGAAACAGCAACAAAGTATGACATTTAATTACAAGTAACTTTCAACTTAATTGGCTCCCACTGTCATAGCCCATCGCCTTCAAACATTTCTGATTATTCTTTGGGAAGCTCATACCTATTAACCTTTTAGAATCTCTTGGATATTTTCATTAGTTATCCTCTTGTTGTTTTTGATCTCTCTGGTCAGCAACATTTCACCTCTGGGAGTTACGAAGGCTTTTCGACCACATCGCCTGTCTTTGGTTTTGCAGAGATCCTTTTTTAATTTATTATTGATTTTTTCTGAAGACTTCGAAATTCCACGCATCTCACCAATTTTCTTCTGCCTATGCTAAAAGAGAGTTTTAACTTCCGCATTATTTTCGCTTGAGTGACCTTTAGCCTAGTAACAAAAGTGCTACCGATACGTCACAAATCCCAATCAGACAACTTGCAGCAGATCATGGTGTTTGTGAAGGACCAATAAGAAAAATATTCAACCAGTCTGAGTATCATCCCTATAAACAATATTTGGTGCATCAACTCTTAAATTTCAGGTTTCAATTTGCAGAAATGATGACGGAAAGAACTGAAGCTGATTAAAATTGTGAAAGAAACATTGTTTTTCCAGTTGAGGCCACATTTATGTTTAATGGTTCTGTAAACAGTAATCACCTTATTCTTTATACATGGTACATCCACATCTGTGGGTTGCTGGTAATTATTACAAAAACAATAATAAAAGGGATTAAACCAAATCCAAGAAATTTGCAAGTCTTGCACCCAATATGCTTAAATCGCAATTTGCCAGGGCAATAGATTGGACAGAGGTGTCTGACTGGACAGCCTCCCAGATTTTCGGACATGACTTTCATGTACTTTTTCATTGAGGCATATTTAAAGAGTGTTTTATATCGTAATAGGCCAACAATATTATTAGATAAATAAGAGTGTCAAATTAGAATTGCGCTTGCAAATATTGCTCCGGCATATCTGCAGAATGCATGGGGAGCTTTCGCTAATAGACTTAGATAATGTCAAGAAGTGAATGGACAACAATTTAGGCAGTTATTGTGATTTTCGTGAATTAAGTAATTACGTCTATCTAATTTCTTTTATTCTCTTGACGTATTGGTTTAATTTTAGTGTTTCTAATGTGACACCTAAATAATATATACTTTATATACATTGTCCACTAAGGATTTTACTCACTCTATCTAATTTTGTGGTATATAAAGTTGCCTCGTTGAAGTCTCACACAGTTTCGAATCCAACCAGTCATAAAAAATTTCTTCAACGTAAGCATTGATTCCTAGCCAGCGAAGTATAAAGTTTTAATCACCTTGTTACGCAAAACAATGTAAAATAACTTGTGGCTAAGAGGAGCGCATAAACAGTCAATTTTCAGTAAGCTTTTTGTCCCTCTAACTAAAACCCTTTTACATGATTACAGGAACTCCTGAGTTGCAAACAACTTCTGAATTTAGGCATTCCATCTTAATGATAAAGGCCTCACAGCAAATAACGGAAAGATCCAAAATGAAATGAGCAATTGCCCAAGCTACATAAATTAAAACAGAGCAAATAGCGGCAAATAAATTTCCATGTAATAAGGGTCTTGTAAATTATAACAACCGGGGATCCCAATTATAAGAAAATTTATTGTAATTCTGCTGTGTTATAAAATTAGTTTTTATTATAGTATGTACCGGAATCGGATTGAAGTTAGTACAAATAAGACATTTTATTACGTCATTAATCAATCATCTACATGTTTTATATTTTTCTTCTGAGATGTATATATATACGACCGTACTCTAAGCTTACATGTCTAGATATATAAATTTTTAAATTTAGTTTAAACCAGAAAAGGCACTCTGCGCTATTATCTGCTGCATTTGCTGCACTGCCTGCCTTTGGATCGACTTGCTAGAGTGCAGCTATGTCTTACTGAAGAGTACACAGAAGGACGAAACCGGTCTGTGTCTCCTGCTCCCCTACTCTACATCTCGCCGCAAATTCCGGCAGGACTGGAATGATGGTGGATAGCAAGTGATGTAACTTAAGGCCCGTCGTGGCGTTATCCAGGGAATTAGTTGGTTTTCTCGTTAGTTTTCTTCCCACAGCTTTCTTTTTGCTGTACTGTGTGTACTTGTAAGCTGCTGTGGAAGCATAGAAAGCCTTCACAAACCGTGACCACAGATGACACTTCGCGCTATTCTCAACTGCGTTCGATGGCAATGCCTACATTAGGGCCGACTTGGAGTGCAGCTATGTCATACTAAAGAGTCAAAAGAAGAACAAGACCGGTCTGTGTCTCCTGCTCTCCTACTTTACACACACATATATATATATATATATATATATATATATATATATATATATATATATATATATATATATATATATATATATATATATATATATATATATAGGGTAATTCACGTAAAACTCCCAGGTCACACAGCTTGGTAACGAGTAAGAATTTTTTAACTTTGTAAAAAACAAATGAGTCTGGCCATCGGTGGCTATGATTAATAACGTAGATATGTCATACGGTGCTGCGCGTCAAAATAACTTATTCGATGGCGAGAACTTTAAAGAGTGATTTTTGCTTTTACCTGTCATTTCTAAGCCATTTTTGTTCTACCAAAAATTTTCGAAAAGTTGACAGATTTTGAGAAAGTAGAGGTACTATTATGAAACTGAGAGATTATAACTTAAGGACGGAAAATAGTTGTTGTAATCCGTAAAAACTTAACGGCCTATGTAAACGATGACTTTTGTTTCACTTCTAACTAAATTTCTCGCTGACATGTCAGAAATATACACTGTCAACACATTATAATACAGTTTTTCAAGTAAACTAGTAGCTACTTAATTATTATGGTTCATTTTACAAACGAAGCAAAGTATAACGTTATTAGTGAATTTTCTTAGAAAAAATTCACTAATGAGGAGATCTCGACTTTTTATTTATGGAGAGTGTAAAGAAAACGCCAGTGCAGTTGTAAAATTGTATTCGAGGCGATATCCGAACAGGATGATTCCGGATCGTAAAACATTTCAAAATTTGTAAATGAATCTGATTGCATATGGATCACTCCATCAGTCAAATCGAAATCGTGTGTGTTTTCACGCATGAGCAGCGTTTAGCAGAATTTCTGCAGCTTGCATAAAGTAACCCGCACATATTAATCAGAAATATTTCGCAAGAAACTGGAGTCTTATTCTTCATGCCAAAGAATACTTTAAAAATAAGTTCCACCCATATAAGGTATACTTAATGCTTGGTTGACGACCGGGAGATTCTGAAAGTCGATTAAACTTTATATCAATAATGTCTATCAAAGTAGCGACTGACAAAGATTTTGTTAACAAAATGCTATGGACTGTCGAAAGCCATTTTTACAATAACGGCATCGCCAACAAACATAATTCCCATTACTGGTTTCGCAGAAATCCTAGTTTGACAAAGGAAACAGGCAATCAAAATAAATCCACAGTCCCCTTTTCTTCGAAGTAACACTAACAGGCAAACGTTACCTACAGTTTTCGAAAAACGATATTATTATCTTGTTAGAGGAGGTTCCTTGAGTAACGAGGCGTACAATGTGGAAACATGATGGAGCACCTGCCAATAATGCGGCTTTAGTTATCGAGTACTTGAGTAGTACTTATCCTGGAAGATGGATCGCTACTAACGGACCTCTCGAGTGGCCAGCGCCTTCGCCAGATTTAACACCAAACGATTTATTTCTGTGTGGTTTGATGAAATTGGCTAGTTGTGCCGCTAGAATTAGCCATTATTTGTTAGATACTTGTAGGCAGGTATTACGACATCGTTTTGAAATGTGTATTGTCGCAAGTGGTAACGTTTTTGAGGATATGTTGTAAGTTTTGTTTGTTTCTTTTTTTGTCATGTCATGATTATAGTTATGTTGATAACTAAAATATATTTTTCTAATTGTAGATTATTCACTAAGCAGACTGTATAAATTTGTCAACTTTTTGAAAATTTTTGATGAAACAAAAATTGCTTAGAAACCATAAGTGATACCAAAAAAATACTTTTTAAACTTCGTGCAATCGAATAATTTTGTCGATGACAACGCCACTTACAATCTGCATATGACATATTTACGTTAGACCGCTAAACGCAGCCACCGATGACCACAATCATTCGTTTTTTACAAAGTTGAAAAATTCCTACTCCTTAGCAAGATATGTTTCCTGGGAGCTTTACGTGAACCAGTCTGTATATATAAACAGATTTCTTCATTAGCTAATCTTTGCCACGAATATAATAATATACCTAATTCAAATATAATATATACACCTTAAAACATGAAAGATAAAAAAGTCTGGGGATGAACTCAACAAACATATCTATTAGTGAATTTTCGTAGAAAAAATTCACTAATGTAGAGATCCCGACTTTTGAAATTTTGCAAATGAGGGCGAAGTAGGACCCCTAGAACCCATATCAGGGATCAGTTTCAATTTTTATATGTTATATATATATATATATATATATATATATATATATATATATATATATATATATATATATATATATATATATATATATATATATTACACCGATACCTCAATAAATAATGGGCCCATTTTGATCAAATTTGGCATGTACCTTTCTTTTGTAAATGACTTGAATAAGTTCATTAGTCAGGAACATCGGACGAGGTTTTCCGGGAATATTTTCTGTTTTCATTCGAAAAAAAAAATTCTCTCAAAAAATAAAAAAGCTATGATAGCAGATAACAAATTTGGTAGGTGGGTTTACGATATAAAAAGTAAACTATACACCAAAACCTTTGTAGTGTATTTATACGTTTATAAATGGTCAGTAGTACTTATCTCAATTTTGTCACTGGACAAAAAATGTTTTCACTTAGCTTATCGTAAATTACATTCAGATTGTCCACTGTTTAGTCGGTATTCGTCGTGGAAACATATTATATTCTCAATTTATTATTCTCTCGCAGTCGGAGCAAGTCTACGTTCGTTAGCGATATTTTCGTATCTGACGACTTTGTATATTGTAATATATTGTATATTGTATATATTAACAATGAAACAGGCCAATGTCAATCAGTGTCACCTCAATGACGCAAGGATGTTCATGTACGTCTACAGGTTAACAATAAAAAGTTCAGGAATTATGGAGGAGCGTTCGTAAATTGCCTTAAATGCCTGAGAGTGTCTAGTAAGTGCGGTTATTAGTGAATTTTTATTTAAAAAAATCACCAATAGAGGGGTATCAATGATGAGACTTTCCACAAATTTTATGAAATGGGCGCGAACTAGAACCCCTAGAACACATACCCGGGGTCAGTTTCAATATATATATATATATATATATATATATATATATATATATATATATATATATATATATATATATATATATAGGTATCCAATCAATCACTCAAAAAATAATTAACCGATTTGGATCAAACTCGGTAAGTACTCTCCTTTATTGATGGCTTGGACGAGTTCGGTAGCCAGGAAGATAGGACAAGGTTTTCCGGGGAAAATTTTTATAAGTTTATATATATATATATATATATATATATATATATATATATATATATATATAGATATATATATATATATATATATATATATATATATATATATATATATATATATATATATAGGTATCCAATCAATCACTCAAAAAATAATTAACCGATTTGGATCAAACTCGGTAAGTACTCTCCTTTATTGATGGCTTGGACGAGTTCGGTAGCCAGGAAGATAGGACAAGGTTTTCCGGGGAAAATTTTTATAAGTTTATATATATATATATATATATATATATATATATATATATATATATATATATATATATATATTTATTTATTTATTTATTTATTTATATACAGCGTGATCCGTAATTTATGTCGCAAGTACATCACGACAATAAGCATGAAAAAATATTAAACTTTTCTAATGCAGTTTTGATCAGTTCGGCCTATTTACAGAGATACAGCTCTGGCATTTTGGTTACCAGTGTAGCGTATATAGTAGAAAAAATGTACCATATTTCATCAAAATAACTATTGTTTGAAAATGTTTACAAATTTTCCGAAAAAAAAGTTTAAATATGTCCGAAAAAACAAGCTTCCTGGTCAACGAACATTAGGTTAATAGCAAATTGAGCAATTTTTCTCGTATCTTGTATAATCACGGATATATTGAGCGTTACCCTACTTTTTACAAAAATTCGAAAACAAATTTTTTATGTGAATTCGCAAGCATCTTTTTTTACAATAACTTATTAAACATTATTTATTAATCACGAACGTTTCACAACAGTTTTACAAGAAATGATTTCTGCTAAAACTGACTGATATATTTTATTTAAAAATTGGCTGATAAAATACATAAAATTCGAATTATATAATCTGTAATTAAAATTGAAATAAAACACAGGCTGTTCTGTTTGGACAAACTGAGTTACGGCAGTTTGATTTTTTTCAATTCGCCCCTATTTGAGATCGCGCTGTATATAAATGACACATGTGCTTTTTCGACAAATAATCCAAACAAAAATAATTTAAAAAAAACAGTATATCATATATTTGAGTTACGGCATATATATATATATATATATATATATATATATATATATATATATATATATATATATATATATATATATATATATATATATATATATATGAAACTCGGCAAGTACCTTCCTTTATTGATGGCTTGGACGAGTTCGGTAGCCAGGAAAATCGGACAAGGCTTTTCTGGAAAACTTTAGATTTTTCTTCTTTAAGAGAAAACAGATTTTTTGTCTGAAAATTGCAAAGCTATTTTAATACAATTTGGTACATATGTTGCCTTAGAAAGGGCCTTACAACGTACCAAAACTCAACTTTCTAAGTTCATAGAAAATTAAGTTATTCAAATTTGAAACAATTAATGAACATTAACTACGATTACGTATTTGCTGCGTCCCGAACTTTTTTTTTCTAGCACAAGTGAAGTGCTTAAACTAGTTTACAACATTTAGTCTGTTAAAAAAAGTATGTTTATGTTATGTTGATGTCCTTTCTGAGTTCGTTTCTGGCTCCCTTGTGTTAGCGAGAGCATTGGAATTCAAGCATAAGTCTAAGTTTTTTCATTTATTAGTGCTTTCATGTTAAATGTTTTTTTTTATATAAAGGAAGCCGTTTTTGAAAATACATACGAATTAAATAATGTCCAATCATACAATTTTCAGTGTTTATAATACACAAATATGAAGATTTTCCCTTAAATTTTGTTTTAGTGAATTTTCTTTAAAAAAAACTCATTAATGAGGATATTTCGACATTTGAATTTTGAACAACCTTTTTTAATGTGCGCGAACTAGGCCCCCTAGAACACATATCGGTGGTCAGTTTAAATTTTTATATGTATATATATATATATATATATATATATATATATATATATATATATATATATATATTTGTGTATGTGTGTGTCACACCGATAACACAAAAAATCCATTTTGATGAAATTATGGAGGTACCGTCCTTTTGTAACTGGCTTGGAGAATTTCGTTAGTCCGGAAGATCTGACCCGGTTTTCCGGGAACATTTTGGATTTTCTTTCGAAACATTTGTATATCTCCGGAAATAACAAAGTTATAGCAACCAAATTTATATAATAAAAGTAAAGTATGTACCAAAATTTAGATCTGTAAGTTAAAAGACAAAAAGGTTATGAATATCTAAATAAAACAATTCAGGAATTTTTCTCTTAAAACGTCAAAGTCGCGATTTTAAACGTCAAAATTGGCAATGTGTCACGCGAAGAGTGTTTTACAAACCCTCAAGTTTCAGAATCAACCGTAATTGTGCTTCATTTTACTAAGATGTCTCCAGAAAATTCATTTTAAATACACCTTTTCTCTGATACTTTGGCAGTAGTTTTAGTTATAGAGTTTATCGTTTAATAGTCTATAATTTTTAGCGAATTTTCGTAGAAAAAATTCACTAATGAGGGGAACGCCACTTTTGAATTTTGAAAAGATTTCTTTAAATGAGCGCAACCCAGGCCACCTAGAATCCATATTCGGGGTTAGTTTCAGTTTTTATCTGCTTTTATATATACAGGCTGATGCATTTTGACGCTAAAGCTATAACATACGAGAAAAATTGTGTGGGTTAATTTTAGAGTGTCGTGAGCTCTTATAAAATTATTTTTACAGTCAGAGGCTGGCTTATATGTCATTGGTGATACAAATTCTCTTTTTTGTTAACCAAACTCTCAGCAAGTGTGCTATAGTAGCGAATTTTTAATAAATGCTTCCAATTTTAATAGCTCAATTTGCTATTAACCTAAGGTTCGTTGGCCAGGAAGCCTGTTTTTTCGGAAATATTTAAACTTTTTTTCGAAAAATTTGTTAACATTTTCAAACAATAGTTATTTTGATGAAATCTGGTACATTGTTTTTACTATATACGTTACACTGGTAACCAAAATTCCCGCTCTCGTTAACAATAATACATATTTGCTATTACAATTTTTTTTTATTGAAAACTCACTACGCACTTGCTGCGTCCAGATGTTTTATTTTGGAACAGCTGCTAAAGTTATAAGTTTTCAAACGCACGTTTTATTAACAACTACTCATGGTATTAATCTTTTTTAAACTTAAGTATTTGTAATTAAGATATATGATTTCAACTTGGACATTTTTAAAGGTAGAAAAAAATCACTGAGATATTGGCTAGTTTTGTTTAGCGAATTCAACCGAAAAAAGTACGCTAATAGAAACATGTCGATTCTTAAAGTTTTGAACAATTTCTTGAAATGCGTGATATTTTGAGCCTTTAGAGGTCATCACCTGTAAATCTATGTGTTTATACACATGGCAAGCCAAATAAAACATCTTTTCTAAGCCTTTTTTTAAGAGTTATAAACAAAAATTTATTTCGTAGTGAGAATGACATACAGCCGAAAGTATTATTTATACGGGGTGGTTCATTTCTGCTTAACAGTGGCTAATTCTACTTTTTTCATCAAATACCTTATCCATTATTGGAAAAACTTCGCCTAAAGAGAGGTAAGACTCTCTAACCTTTATAAAAAAAATTCCAATAGGCACAAATTATGACCTTGGAAACCCATTTCCAAATTTAAGTTTAATTTTTGTATGTATGTTTATATACAGGCTGTCCATTGCAAAAGGTTGCGCCAGGATTTTCCCGAGAACTGCTAAGAATTTTAAAACTCTAAAACACGTCTATTTTGTTTGCGGAGTCTAATAGATATTGTATCATTCAATACCTCGCAAAGGTAACTTTTACCTCCTTAATTATCAGGTCTAGGTCGACTGCCACCTTTTTTAAAGGCCACTCCGATTATCTATTTAAAGCTGCAATTTAAAAACATTCCAATTAGTGTTTAACATATTTGATTTTAAAACTTAAAAACTAAACGTTTAGAATCATAGCATCAATTTTGTATTTGATGCTGCAGTAAAAATTAGATCATTTTAAACCGCAACTAGAGCGCTGCTGCAGGAGGTATGGCCCCACTAATTTGTAATTCCTGTTGTTATTTACTATACAAAAGTTGGGGACGCAGCAAGTGCGGTATGGTAATGAATTTTCATTAAATGCTTCAAATTTGAATAATTCAATTTTATATAAACTTAGAAAGTTCGATTTTGGAACGTACTAAGGTTTTTTCCAGAGAAAAATATACGCCAAATTTGATTAAAATATCTACGTAATTTTCAGAGAAAGAAAAATTTCAAAAGAAAACTCAAAATTTTACCGTAAAGCCTTGTCGGATTTTCCTGGCTAACGAACTCATTAAAACCATTAATAAAATAAAGGTACTTGCCAAGTTTAATCTAAATCGGTTAATGATTTTTTGAGTTATCGGTTGGATACCTACATATATATATATATATATATATATATATATATATATATATATATATATATATATATATATATATATGCAGGGTGGTCCGTAATTGTATGTCGCAACGTGCATCATGGCAGCAAGCATGAAAAAATATGAAACTTTTTTTAATGCACTCTTGATCAGTTCGGCCTATTTATTGAGATACGGCCCTGAAAAATTCTGAATTTTTTTGAAAATAATATTAAATTGAGTCCTCTAGTGATCTTCATTACACCTGCAGATTTTAAGTTCTTATTCGGAACCATTTCAGAATTATCATAAAATTTTTAATTTCTCTTAAGAACTTTCCGTATCTCTGTAAATAGGCCGAACTGATCAAAACTGCATCAGAAAAGTTTAATATTTTTTCATGCTTATTGTTGCGATGTACGTTGCGACATCAATTACGGATCAGCCTATATATATATATATATATATATATATATATATATATATATATATATATATATATATATATATATATATATATACATATAAAACATATAAAAATTGAAACTGGCCCCGGATATGGGTTCTAGGGGTCCTAGTTCGCGCTCATTTGAAAATTTTTTGCAAAGTCTCACCATCGATACCCCACTGTTAGTGAATTTTTTTAAATAAAAATTAACTAAAAAGGATATAGGTGTTTTGGGAAAAGGAAATCAGAAACTGTATGGTAATTTAAAGAGCTGCTCAAAATAGCCACCAGTGTCTTCCATGTAATAATGCAGCATGTTATTAAATCATTTTTTCGGATATTTTTCAACTGGGTTATTCTGTGACATTCAGTAGTAATAATCTGCCTCATTTCCTGCAGATCTTGTAGTTAAATTTAAAAAACTTTGCTTATTAAATATCCCTAAGAATATACCTGTGGAATTCAAGTCTGGAGATCTAGCTGAGCATTTAATAGACATCACCTTCCTATCCACTGATCTGAAACACAAAGTTAGACAAACCTGAATTACTGACTAGCTTTAATCTCTGACTATGCTATGCAAATTGTCAATATTGCGTCCCATTTAAAGAAATGAGCTGTTATGTTAAGAGTAATGTTTATGTTAAAATCTCCTAACCATAGCTGTATTATGAGAAGGGGCAGCATCTGGCCTAAAATGTAGATGACTGATGCTATGATTCTCCTCAGTTTACATATATTTTATCCTCCAAAAAATGAAGAAATGAAGATACATCTGTGTGTGTTAACGTATTATGTGGCTGCGGTCGTCAAACCATTCACACATCTTTTAAGATAACTTTCCAGTCAAATTAGCAGGAATAAAAATTGGAATTCCTATAATCCCTGCCCAGACTATTAACTTTACCGGATTTTGTGTATGGAATTCCCTGTATAAGTAAGGATTTGTGTCACTCCCATAGCAGCAGTTATGTCTGCTGTTAGCTACGGATTATTTATAATTCTTCATGTCTTCACAAAATTGGAGCCTCCTGTCATTATAATCTTCATGTAACTCATGTTGCAACTCTCTTTTGTCGGGATGGTATCTGCTCTGCAGGATTTTGTGGATACTGGTTTGAGCTATACCCGTTGCTGCAGATAATTGACGAAAGCGCTGACTTGTAGTTTGTTTAAGTTGTGCCATTCCAACCACTTTCGTTCCTTCATCTCTTACATTCTGCGCTCGTGTTTCTTAATGCAAGCCGAACCAGTTTCTTTAAATCTTTGCAATAATCTCGAAGCATGAACATTACTTACATGTTTTTCTGGAGAGTTTTCATTACAAATACGAGCAAATGCTCTACCACACCGATTATTTCCATAATAAATTGACACAACTTTAACGCGCTCTATAATAGTTTGGAGTCGTTGTTTCGGTATTAATTTAGTTTTACGTGAGCAACAAATTTAGTAAAAAGTATAATTGAAACATTTCACATTGGAATTCAAAGTACCTACTAGAAAACATTATCAGCGCAAACGCAAGAAGACGAAAAATATATTTCTTTGCAATATAGAATGACCAGCAAAGTTTCATATATTTTTTTAAACTAATTAATAGCCAAAACACGAAATAAATTGCAGTTTTGAATAGAGAATCAAAGGAGCTTTCCAAAAGGTGCCACTAACTTATCTTTCTTATTCAAATTGAGTCGCAGACAAAATCGACGTATATCACGTTTTTTTCAAACTTCTCAGCAGTTCTCGAGAAACCGTTGGTACAACTCTTTACAATGGACGCCCTGTATTATATTTAAGCTTATGGAGTATCAGTAAGATTTAGGACGCCTTTTACTGCTAATCAAGTGTTCCCACACACAGCTATAAGTAAAACTCGTTCTCAATGCGTATTGAAAGCTAAGCCCATCTTTCAAAGAGACGTGTTTCTTACTGCTGGTTTTTTATTTTGCAACACTGCGGCGTCTTAAAAATACTTTAGATGTTCCTGCAGTGGCTCAGCTCGACTTCTCAAAGAAAGGCATGACAGCCTGCGAACGCTAATCCTTAGCCGTGATGTGAACAAAGTCGCCGCTTTCAGAATGGCCGTTATTCACTCCTTCACGTCACTGTCTCAGCCCGAATCCCAAGGGAATTCTGAAAGAAATATCTCGAGAAAGCACCAACACTGATAACATGGAACAGCTCACGATGTCCGTGAATGCCGGCAGTGGCATGACTTGGTAACATACAATACTTCTTGTGGGTAAAACCATTTGACATCTTAATATGTTAGCATCTCCACTAGTTAGTTAGGAACTGATTCTTCGTCTATAAAGTAACTTATCATAAGATTGATTTAAATTTGCAAGTTTCTAAAATTAAAAGCGTACTTAGCGTAATATAATATAAATATATTTTTTAAATCACTAAAATGACTACAGGGTCCCCACTTAAAAAGGAAGCAGACGCGTTTTAGGGCATATATCGTGATTTTGTAGAAAATTGTGCAAACAGGCAAATTTTGCTTTTAAAGGGGAAGACCTTTAAGTTTATTTTTGACATCGCAACACCAACCGCTAGGCGGTGGTGCGATCCAACCCTAAGATCTTAAATAACAAGGGGGGTCAAGTATCACATCATTTTAGAGCTGCTGTAAATCCCTTTTTAACGGTGGCTAATTTTTGAAATTTGAAGCGGTGGGTTTTGAGAAATTGACTTATAAAGTAAGTAATTTATTTATGGCAAACTTGTACGTCGATTTAGCAAATGTTCAAAATTTGTGCCACCGCCTTCATACAATAGTACAAGTTTTGATGACAACGTCGGCGCACTTTTTGTAACATTTCTGGAGTGATGTGACGGCATTCGTTTACGATATGCAGTTGTAAATTTTGTAAGGAATCAGGCTGAGTTTTATAGATTTTACTTTTTATAGGACTCCACAAAAAGAGATCTAAGAGTAATAAGTCTGGAGATCTTGCTGAGAATTCTAAGGAAACTCTTCTCACAACCCAGCGATTTGGAAACATGTGATCCAAATATTGTCGAATAGGCAAAGAGTAGTCTGTAGGAGCTCCATCCTGCTGAAGAACCAAATAACTGGTTTTTGAGATACTGCTCATCATTATTGATAATGTCAGTCACCATTGGATCAACAGTGTTTTTCAACAACTGTCAGATGGCCAGGTATGAAAAATGGGCCAAAAATATTGTCACCGAAAATTCCAGCCCAAACATTGAGTTATTCCAGGTGTTGTGTATGAATGTCGTAAAATAATCTATAATTAGAACGAGATCAGTAGCGCCTATTTTGATAGTTCTTGTTTTGGAAAAACAAACACTTATCCAAACTGCAAGTATTAAAATAAAAATTCGGATCATTCACCACTCGTTGACTTATCACTTCACAAAAATGCAGACGGCGGTTGACTTCATCTTCATTTAGCTTGTGTGCAAGATATATTTTGTGTGGGTGAAATTTATGACGCTTACAAATGTTTTGAATGATAGTTCGCCCAAAACTAGATTCACTTGCGAGTTTCCTCGTCCTGCGATTCAAAGCAACATGACCATTTCTTTCGCTTTACTTCTTTCAGCGCTTTGCTTTTTATTACAAACAGACCCGGCCTGTTGAAAGTTTGTCACTGATTACAGAGGTAGAGACTATTTTTCTGGGTTCACAAAAGTTAGTTTTCTTATAAGTAACTGGTTTCGATAAAGATGCTGTCAAGCAGCGAAAACTTTTACAGAAAAGAAAATGAACATTTGTGAAGCCAGATAACTAGTCACTACGCATCTGTATAGGTAGTATAAAGCGGGTTTACCTAGTAAGGGCAACAACAATAAATGAATTTGGTACTAACTTTAAAACATACTTTCGATTAGCATGATTATCTAAATGTTGTTGAATAAATAATTTTGTTATGTTATTCGCACATTGAATATTTGCATGCATTCTGTGCAATTAGGTAAACCATTTTATTCAATGACTGCACAAGCAACAATAACCCGATCTACAAATAAAATCATGATCACTTGTACACTTAGGTTTCTTTGCAAATAAAGAAACCGAAGAGTCACAATTTAATTATTATCATTAACAATTTTAAATTATCAACTCTTACTTTTTCGTAGAGATAATCAGACACAGCAGTCAACAAAACGCGACGATAATTATAGCAAATAAAAGAAAATTGTTTTTTATCTTTATAAATCAATTTCTCAGCACCAACCGTATAAAATTTTAAAAATAGGGTACCGCTGAAAAGAGATTTACACCAGCTCTAAAACTCTGCGATTTTACTCTGTTAAGGAATCATTGAGAAACTGCCTTAACTAGCAAACACCTGAACTAGACCGAACTCACAACTTCTGACTAAAAAAAAGCGTGACAGGTTGCCATACAGCGTTTGCTGCTGAGATCAACAAGGTCTTATGTAATTGTGTACGTGTGCCGCTGAATGATAAAAGGAAATACGTTCCTCCTATACAAGAAAGAAGATTCTAGGAAACCAGAGAACTGCATGCCCGTGTATCGTATGTAAACAGTTTTTCGGAATGATACAATAGCGTTTCAGCACAAAAATAGTAGGAAGGGCACACTTTGTTGTAAATAGCAGTTGACTGTCGACGATGTGATTATGAAACGGGCTTAAACTTCAAAACAACATTTACACGCCTGCCATAAAGATTATAATAGTGAGGCGTTTGACTTGAATTATTTGCAAAGGACACTGAAGATCTATGAAGTAAATCAAACTATCATAAACGCTCTTACCTACCGCACACACAAATTAGTAAAATACATTTATAAAATCTAATAACAAACAACGGTTTCGTAATTTGTTAAAAGGTTATGAGATGGTCTGAAACGTCAAACTCGTTGTACAGCAGCATAATAATATTATGTTGCGACTGTATTCACCCCATGTCGCATTCGCGGGACAGGGCAAAAACCGGTAGCCGCATTATCATATCTCTCTAGTAATTGCATCATATATAAAACCTAACTTTTAGGCTAAATTTCCAATTTGATATTGCCAATTGACAATGAATGACATTACGACAAAATGACAAATGACAGCGGAGCTCGACTACGAACGCAACCTTGTCACCTAGAGTAAATTAGGATTTGAGAGATAAATTAAAAATCATGAGAAATGGGTAATTCAAAATTTGCAGGTATTAAACACAGCTATAGATTACGGTAGTTTTTAATTAACTGATAAAATTATTTTTTTCTTTATCAGCAGAAGTTGTGAAAATTTGAGATGTTTATACATGAAAGGTTTAACAACATGAAATTTCTGAGGATCTGGCAACCCCGATAAGAAACAGCTACATCTTGACATCTTGTAAGGATTGTAACTTCCATTGTTTATATTTGCATCGACGATTTATTTAATAGCATAGTAGTGCAGGTAACGTCATCTGCTTTGTCCAACATTGTAGTTATTGCATTACAGCATTTGAAGTGATGTCGACGATTATTTGTTCTTTATTAATTTTTATTGTCTAAAATTGTACAATATGCGAATACATATACTTGCTATGACTTGTGGAGTATTTTGACATAGTTTTGCAAAGATTATTCTAAATATGTTTGACATCTATCACCTAATGATACACTTCAAATTTTGACATGCTAAGCTATATTGAAACTAAATTTTTCCTTCTTCACTCATCTTAAACCTCAATCAAAACCTCCATTGCGTGAATGTTGCTTTCCATACCAAATTGTTGCCTAAATTAAATTCGAATAACTTTATTTTTCTTTGATCCAAAGACTTAAAAATTGGTACACAATCACGTCCATCTATGTTCTTCTAAGCTGTAAATTTTCGTTGTAATCACATAAATAGTTTGAAAGATATTACGGCTTTAAGAATATTTTTTAATTTTTTGTTTACAAAAATTGGGCATTAAGATCTGATGAACGAACTTGTCCAAGCCATTAACAAAATAAGGTAATTCCCAAATTTGGTCCAGATCAGCGAAGTATTTTTTGAGTTGGATACACATACATTTATATATATATATATATATATATATATATATATATATATATATATATATATATATATATATATACATTTTAACTGACCCTGGATATGAGTTCCAGGGCCCCTAATTCGCACACATTTGAAAACATTTTCTGAAAGTCTTACGATTGATACCTCTCTGTTTTCGTAATGAAAATTTGCTAAAAGAGTTTAGTAATGGGCGAATTAAGTAACTTAGTTGAAGTTTTAAAAAACTTTAATGATTGATTACAGAACTTTACACTTATAAAACTTTTACTGAATCTTTTTTATGCTACTTATTATATTATATGACCCTGGTATATGAAATTATAATTATCCTAACTACGATGTTTACTAGACTAAAACTAAAGTTACACTAACTTCTAATAACAAAAATTAATGGCAATCCATGTTCCTCCATTTCTTTTACTGTTAGGGAATCGTTCTAGTGAGAACTGCTGGTCGTCATTTCTTCTATACTATCGACCAGCCTGACGTGGTGTTGACAGAAATCTGATATCCCCGGGAGCTGCAACTAACTGCATTCTCTCAATGGATTAACATTACAGAATATAAGATAATTATTAGAATACAACGGTGTTGATATGCGGATCATATAACTGGCGTATTACCTAAAATGAGCGTACATAAATAGTCTTTTTAAAATGGAAGCTATTTAAGTTATTATATTGTCATATTGTTTAATACACGTTGAAGACAGCAGGAGTAAAACGACAACGCACAAGCCAACAACTGTGACACAGTTTTACGCCATGGATCGATTTATCCCGGTCCCTTACTCAACCACTTACTTCCACTCTTCATTTACCACCCTCTATTTTATCCTTTTATATATGCATGAAGACAAATATGCTTCTACTCTTCTCTCATCGTGCCTTCACTGTTATTCAGGTAGTAGTTAGGCGCTGCTATACGAAGCTGGCAACGACAAATACGACGACGACCAATTAGCGTCGATTTTATACGATCTAACGAGCAGGATAAATCATTTGAACACTTCGCAGGGGCTCATATTGCCTAGGGTTAAAAGATTATATTCGAGATTTTTTTCTTCTTGCAGTTTATGGGGTCCTCTGAAACTAATTGAGATTTATTTCTGCTCTTCTTAGCAAAGGAGAAAACATGTATTTAGCTATCTTATATTTAGTATAAGATTATCAATACTAATACACGAAATCTGAGGAATTAAGGTGGCATTCCGTTAAAAGGTCATTTTTAAGTTAAGTTAACGTGAAGCCAAAAAAAAGTGTGGATGTGCGTTATGGTAGTGATTTTTCATAGAAATGTTTTTTTATTTCAAATATCAATAAGGTACTTTGCACCATATTTCATCACAATAAGTTTATCGCTAGAAAAAGGTCAAATTTATCTAATAATAAACTTAAGTTTTCCAGATAAGACTGTTTTGATTTTCCTGAACAAAGAACCTATTGAATTAATTTACACAAAAACTACAAGCGCCAAGATATAATCATTCAAGAAAGCTTTCTTAAAAAATTTGATAAAATCTCTTATCAGTAAAGAAATTATAAATGTCAAATATTAAAGTAAATGTTCAATGTGGAAAAGTCAACTTGTTTTTGCATAATGATTTCATTAGTGTTGGGATTAGAAATAATTTGTATGAAATTTCATTTAAAGTCTTGAATAATGAATTTTGCAATGTGGAATTGGAAGACCAGAGAGCGAAATTATGACACAAAAGATATGGACATATTTGTTATTCGGGTTTAAATAAATTAAGACAAGATGAAATGGTTGATGAGATGGATAATTTAAAATAAGGAAAAGTAGCATTTTGTGAGTCATGTATCACAGGAAAAAAGACTAGATTGAGTTTTGGAACTTGAACTAGAGCTAAAAGAGTATTAGAGATAGTACATTCTGATGTTGTGCCTATCACACCATATTCTTATGATGACTGTAGGTATTTTGTCAGTTTTATTGAAGGCTTTTCTAGTTTTGTTTGTCTTTACATAATGAACCAAAAGAGCGAAGTATTTTCTTGTTTTAAAGATTACATGGATATGGTACAGGCAAAGCTTAATCAACGAATTTCCATACTGAGATATGACAATGACAGGGAATACATAACTAAGGCAGGCGAAAATGTAGTATAAAAGTTGTTCGAATACTGCTTCGTTTTAGAAGTAGAGGGTGTGAAATATGTTTATTTTCTTTTTAGTGAATTTTCGTTAAGAAAGTTTACCAATAGAGAGGTATTGCTATTGATATTGATACTTTATTGATTAAAATTATACAACATGTTTTTACAAATAAGTCAGATAACTGGTGCAGTATATTTTGGCATAATTTAGAAAAGGTTTATTTTAACATTTGAGAGTTGCCTTATCCAATCTGACATACTTTTATTTTAAAGGTCCTATAGATATATGTCCGAAACCCTGTTGTTTCCGAGCTATAGGTTGTTAAAAGCGTGAAAAAAAAAACAGATTATTTTGTGACAAAATTGAGATAAACAAACCAAATTTGGTACACAACATTCGCTTATAGGTTGCCATATTCGGTAAAAATTTCGAGCCTTTCAAGCAATCAGTGGCGAAATTATATGGGTTCCTTCTAATTAAGCTACATAAGAATATTTGCACGGTCCTGTAGAAATCTTTTCTTGCAAATTATAAACACAGCATTTAATTTTCTACAAAAAGTATATCTCGACTTATTTCCTTATTTGGCTTGGTTTGTCAGTAACAAGATGAAAAACAAGTTAGTACGGCCATGTAGAAATTTTTCAAAATATGTGCACACACACGATCATACATATACACATGCACGCACAGACATGCATATACGCAAAATTAGACGCACATACACATCACCACTCACGCACACTCACAAGCTCGCGCGCAGACATGAGATGTGTTAGATGATTCTGTGAGATATGTTAGCTATCTTAATTTCACATATTCCAATATTTAAAATTCTAGATAAAAACTCTATGCTAAGATATACTTTTAAATGTCCACAACACTTCATATGCTTAATATGCTTTTTATTAATAATATACTAAACAACGCAAAGCGGGATGTGGAAATATGTTTGAAAAGCTCTGTAAAATCCAAGTCTAAATTTTTCAGTTTTTCAATATGTATGAAATTCGACATTCCAAAATTATCTATAAAACCACAGATCTAAAGGGTAAACATCTATAAACCTAACATTTAATTAATCATTTTGAGTAATGCAAGTTGACACGCATCTGGATTATTTCGTTAACTATTTCCTAATAGGAAAACCAAAGACGAAAGCATTAATGTAAATAAGGAAATAGAATGGAAACAGTCCAGACCTCTGTCATCTCGTATTATCTAGACCCTTATCAATTTAAGTGTAAAACTGACAAGTTGGCTGTGTTAAACTACACTATGTTATCGGTTGTTCTACGGCTTACAACGATGGTCCCTAATTTTAGAGCTATGCTGTTACAATTACAGTAGCCAAAACATCAGATGTATCTGGCGATTAAGCAGACGTATACTGGTCCATATTAGAGAATTTTCATTAAGAAAAATTCGCGAATAGAGAGGTCACGATGAAAATCTTTTGAAAAAATTTCTTCAGATGAGTGCGATTTGGGATCCCTATAACCCAAAACCAAGGTCCGTTGAAATATATATATATATATATATATATATTTGTAAACGGTTGCTCAAATTTACTGAATTATTTCATCTTGTGCAATAATCCGCGTAGAACCTCGGTGGTTCAGGGGTAAGAACGTGCGCCTCTGAACCGAAGGTTACTGGGTTCGATCCCAGGGTACTCCTTTCACTTTTTCAGTACAAACTGTAAAATTAACATCAACCGAGGTTCTGGAATTGTATTTGAGCAAGTTGAATGTCTGCACGTTCCGCCCTTCGCAGGGGGCGTAAAGCTGTCGGTCCCGTGTCCATGCGATGTTGGGCACGTTAAAGATCCCTACCCTCCTTACAGAAAGGCAGAGGTTCGGCAAAATTTCCAGGATAGTGAGGTGAAACTGCTCCTTGGCGTCGGTGATTGGCCATAGTCGCGGAAATAGGCCGACGTTAAAGAAATAAAACACACCCACACGCAATAATCTGCAATAGGTTTATACAGGTATGCCCACTATTTAGGAGTCCTCTTAGAAAACTTTACAGACTTATGCCGATCGAATTATTGTTCTGTTTTTTTAAGTTGCTCATGCACTTATTAACAACAACAAAAACATATTTAAATCACATCTCGTTTCCAGCTATATTTTGTGTTCTGTTTTAATAGCATATTGTGCTATCGGGGAAACTCCAACTTCTCTAGTTAAAGTGCACTAATATAAACCCGTTATGTGACCATACCTGTGAAAATAACTTAAATTTCGTGGTTCTACAAATATTTTCCAATGTTTCACCTCTCACTGGACCCCAGGTATGGGTCGAGGAGTGGAACATTGTAGAATATAGACGTTTATTAATTGCCGTAACTTAGTAAAACCTACCCCAAAAATCAGGGAGACAAATCAATTGAAAACAACAGGAATACCGCGACTCTAAACAAGAAACAAGAACCCGATGCTTCCGTGTGTACTTTTCATGCATTTATATACTAGTCAGTCTAGTACAGGCAATATAGGAGCCCGTTACTCTTGTCCATAATGCACTAAACTACAGGAGTTTTTTTTTTTTTTGATAGATAGGTTCAGAATTATGTACTGAATGTAAAAACACAAAATCTTTACAAATTAGGAGGGCGGAAGTGCCGCAATTTTGAGAAAAACCGTTTCGGCCTATATCGTGCAGTTTAGGCCAAAAATGGTAATGACATTTATTGTAGACAATTACATTTCTCATCTTTTTTGTTAATTTTTTTTTTGTATCACTAACAGTTTACAACTTATACGACTATTAGCTTTCATTTATTGACTTTTTTACCTATATCTTTGTTAATAATTGTTTAAAAAATAAAATGCTTATAACTTAACTTTTTAACCGACAAATTTACTACAATTTTTTTTCCAAACTTTTTTTTCTAAAATCAATATTTTCAAAGTTATAACGCGTTAAATGTTGCACTTTTCAATCGACAAATTTTTCTGGGAATATTTTAGTAAAATGAAGGACAATGACGGTTGAAGCTAAGACTTGAGGCTTTGTAAGACATTCTTCTTGATACATTTTCTTTCCATTGCTTATATTAGTTTCAGGTTCTTTGCGTAAATGTTGGCAATTTTGACGTTTTACTTCGTGACTTTGACGTTTTGAGGTAAACCACAATTTATTTTTCTTTAAATGCCTATAACTTTTTTGCCTTTAAACCTAGAGACCTAAATTTTGGTAGGGAATTTACCTACAATGACATAAAACCGTGTACCAAATTTAGTTTTCCTTACTTTGTTATTTCCGGAGATATGCTTTTCTTTCGAAAGAAAACACAAAATTTTCCGGGAAAACCTAGGCCGATTTTCTTGAATAACGAACTTATTCAAGCCAATTAGTAGCCAAGAGTAAGGTACCCAACAAATTTAATTAAAATCGGCCCATTCGTTTTTGAGTTATCGGTGTCATACACACACACACACACACAGATATATATATATATATATATATATATATATATATATATATATATATATATATATATATATATATAAATTGAAACTGACCCCGTATATGTATTCTAGGGGGCATATTTAGCGCCTATTTCATTTTTTTTCAAAACTCAAAAGTCGACCCTTATTTAATTTCATATTATCAGCTTCATTTTTATTGCTTCTGAATTTTATATTATATTATATATATATATATATATATATATATATATATATATATATATATATATGTATATATTCGTCACATAACACTTAAATAACCCAATATTTCCCTGGCAGACCTTAAGAAAATCCGACCCCTGGACGCCGACTGTCTCCGCGAGAGTTTCCTAGGGCAACCTATTTCCATAGGGTGGTCTGCCATCGTTTCTTTTGTCACTTTCTCCTAAAATATTGAAAATTCCAAGTAAAGTGGTGGCGCTTGAGTTGATGGCTTTTTCTGACCTAACTGAACACCGACTCACTCCATCTTTCAGATGTAGTCCGTCACAACCAACCATTTAATATTTTAATATTTGAACTTCGCCTATTGCATTCCAGGGGTCGAAAGTAACAAAAAAATGTGCCTCAGTAAATACTTAAGGCTTATACTGATCTGTCAGAGTGTCTTTGAATTTATTTTACCATAATGGAGAAAACTAGGATGGAATTTTTTTTGTCGGCCACCTTGTAATAAGAGTCAATGAGATAGGATAAGCGCGTATATAATGTCACGCCTTTCGAAGCGTCTTCGAGAGGCACCAATTTAGACACTTTTCGTGATTTTTCTAATTTCCCATTCTTCTATATTTTTTTATTAATAGCCCTCAATTTGTGTATTAAAACGAGAACAAAAACATTTTCGTTACACGGTAGAGAAACAATATAATATACAGGGTGTCCCACGTCGAGTAATGTATTAGGTTATTTCCAAAAATATACATTTTTGAGTGCTGAAAATGTGTATACGGGGGTTTCCGAAGATGCTCTATTTAATGGAAATAATTTCCAAAATGGCGGACTTCCGGTTACACCCTAAATAGATATAAACATCGTTACTTCAAATAGAACACCCTATATATTGTTGCATTTTTAGAATACCCATTTAATTTTAGATTAAAAGTTATTAAGGTATGCTCTCCCTATCTTCAACTGTTTCCGAGTTATGTCAATTTATTTGAGAATTCTGTTCAAGGGGAGGCTGATTTAATGAAGGTCATTTCGTGTGGTGTTAGGATGCTGAAAATTCTTTAATTTGTCAGACACGTTCCAAGGCTATGAAGCATTGACATGATTGTGAGGAAAAATTGTTTCATATACAGGGTGTTTTGTAGGATGTGTTAGAATTTGGTGTGCTTTAAACTAGAATAACTCATTTATTTAAAATAGAACACCCTGTATATTATCTTCTCATTGAATAAAGCAGGTAATTTTCTATCAAACTGTATTAGCATTCCCTATACCTAAAGTTGATAATTGTCGAGATATTTGCGGTTTACCAAAAAAAAAGACATATTTAGGAGTATGTCTAAATACTGTATGAATTTTAAGAGTGCTATGTGATGTTTGACATTTTTACGTTTATTGTCAGTTTTATATTTCTGTCATTCACAACGTAAGTTATTTTGTCTTTCTTGTCTGAATTAATAGAAATTATACGTTATAATGCATAATGCCAGCTATTCAAACCAACAATTGCTGAATTTATTTTATTTTCATGGAGAGTGCAACAGAGTGGTCAGCAGAACATGCCTGCTGTTTAATGATAGGTATCTCGAGTCCTCGCCAATGACTGCGTTGAAATTCAGACGTTATGACACAAATTTCTTGAGAGCGGGAAGTTGCACGATTAAACAAACATCAAGATGAGTTCCAGTTACAGAAGACGAAGACACACAAATTTCTGTGTTGCCTTAGTTCGAAGCTGATCCAAATGCGTCAATACGTTCAGCTGAACATGACATAAACATAGCACGTTCCTCCATACAGAGAATATTGTCCAAGCATAATATGCATAATTATAAATTTATAAGTGTACAAGCCCTGGAACCGAACGACCCAGCACACCGAATTGAATTTTGTCACACTCTCCTTAAAAGACACCGCAACGATCCTTTATTTCAGAAAAGCATAATTTGGACCGATGAAACAAAGATGTCCCATGAAGGAATATTTAACAGACATAATATTCACTACTGAGCTCAAGACAATCCTCATGTCAAAAGAGAACGCTGTTTTCAGAGAAAATTCAGCTTCAACTTGTTTGCTCTTCTGAATTTAGCTAGTCATAATAATTTTCAACTTTCAATACTTTTTGTTATTATTTGTTATTTGTTGAAATTTCATAAATATAAAATAATTTTTTTTTAGTAAACCGCAAATATCTCGACAATTTTCAAATTTAGGTATAGGGAATGCTAATACAGTTTAAAAGAGAATTATCAGCTCTATTCAATGAGAGGATAATATATAGGGTGTTCTATTTGAAATAAATCAGTTATTCTAGTTTAAAGCACACCAAATTCTAATACATCCTACAAAACACCCTGTATATGAAACACTTTTTTCTCACAACCATGCCGAAGCTTGATGGCCTTGGAACGTGTCTGACAAATTAAATAATTTTCAGCATCCTAACACGACACGAAATCACTTTCATTAAGTTAGCCTCCCATTGAACAGAATTCTCAAATAAATTGACATAACTCGAAAACAGTTGAATATAGGGAGAGCATATCCAAATAACTTTTAACCTAAAATTAGATGAGTATTCTAAAAATGCAATAATATACAGGGTGTTCTATTTGAAATAACGATATTTATATCTATTTACGGTGTAACCGGAAGTCCGCCATTTTGGAAATTATTTCCATTAAATAGATCATCTTTGGAAACCCCCGTATACAAATTTTCAGCACTCAGTAATGTATATTTTCGGAAATAATCTAATACATTACTCGACGTGGGACAGCTTGTATTTGCTATGAAAATCATAATACACGATATAATATATTATCAAGTTTCTGTTATGTTTGCGACCTTCATATAGCACGTTTCACATGAATATGTATATCCATTGATTTGTTGCACTTATAGTTTATTTGTAACCCCATTTTGCAGCAGCGTCATTTAACTTTATAACTAAATTATATTGTTAGCCATGATTTTAGTTCCAGCAAGTGTTCAATTCAATATTATCCTAATTTGCATTTAAATCCCTGTATGCAATTACTCAATTAGTCATGGTGTAACGCGTAGCTGCTACAAGTGGGGCATTGAGTCGATTTGAGACCCGAAATCTTAATCAATTTTTAGCGAATTATTATTAAAGTATTTTTAAATTGAGGCACACCGGGTGTACCAAACTTATAAAAACGTTCAATTTAATTTTTAAGTTTTCTATGCTCTTAACTCTAAATCTTTCATAAAAGTGTTACCAACTATTCGTGCATAATAAGGAGGTGCACCTTCTTAGAAAAGCATATTACGTCCTAAGGTCAACAGCAAACTTTCTAAAAATTGCAAAATTGCATTTAGAAAGAAACCTAAATATTCCTGTATTTTCCACGGGCCGTCAAGATTGATTGAAGTTTAGAAACATTTAACTCAAAATGTTATTTCTTCAAAACCTTTTCTGAAAATAGGTTGCTCTACTATCGGCGTTTATACAGTGTGTCCCAAACTGGATGGGAATGTATTGCTATCTCCGTTACTATTAGAGATAGGATACGGTTAAATTAGCAATGTTTTGTAGAATTTAATGCTTGTTCTAAATATAACTTGTATTTTGCCCTGCCCCCTTTCTTTTTCGAATTATTTTGAAAAAACCAAAATTTGTCGAATTTTTTTCTTCAATATCTAAGTAGGTGTTGATCTGATATGTCTAAGACATGCACATTATCAGGACACTTTTTACAGAGTAATCTTTTTGTGCTATTCTCAACTTTGGATATATATTGGATTTTTTGCTCATGTGATAGCCTGTGAAAAGAGCTTTCCAATGATGTACAACATGCTTGAGAAATCTTGTAATTGCACTGGCAATTTTGAGGAAAACCGTTTTGAGGATAGTAAGCTATGAAATCCAATACCAGAAAACAAATGACAAAAAAAGTGTTTAAAAAGCAGTAGGTCATTGAGTCTAACCATAAACTTCTACTTTTAACATAATTCTCCGTAATGATTCACGATAAAAAACTAGGAACTTTGAGCACACCAATGAATGGATTCTTATCACAAATGATATTTTACATTACAACATTCTCCTAAAAAATGGTTATAATTTAATTAAATAGGTAAACCTAGTAAAGAACTAAATTTACTAACAGAACTCAATAAAAAGCAGATTATTGATTTACGAAGACGGCTTTGAAAATGGTCTGATTTTTAAACATAAGTCAACTTAAAAAAACCCATAAGAAACGTTGATATGATATAACACCATCGCGACAATTAAGAATACTGTAATTCTTAATTATCTGAACAATTTGAGGTGCATTTAACACTCTGCTTAAAATTTTGTACTAAACAGTTTGTTTCCTGTTTATTTTAGAAATTAGTCAACAATATGTTCAGTAATGAAGAATATTTTGACATGTTGGAATGTTATATTCGTTCTAACCGAAATACTGAGGCAGCTGCAAATTCATATCAAAACAAGTACCCGGAAAGACGACAACCAATCACAAAAATATTTTGCGGGATAGTAACCAATATATTGAACCACGGTAGCTTCCACGCAAAGAAACTACCAATGCTTAGAAATGAAAACAGAAATCATGCCGTCTTACAGGTTTCAAACGAAAACCCTCCGCAATTTGTTCGGTTTTATGACGAACAAATTGAAGTTTCAAAAAGTACGGTACACCATGTATTAAAACAAAGTCATTACCATCCATACAAGCCTACAACCGTACAAGGCTTAAATATCGACGATTACCCTAAGCGACTTTAATTATGCAGATGGTATCAAGAACAATTTCACTAAATGAAAATTTTCATTTGAAAATAATATGAACTGATGAATCCAGATTTACAAATTGTGGTGTGTATAATCGCCATAATAGATATTACAGGGCAAATGAAAATCCCCATCTAAAGGAAGAAAGACGATTGCAAGACAGATTTGGTATTAATGTTTGGTGCGGCTTATTAGGTAAAAAAACTGTTATTTTTATTTGTAGATTAGACAGTTAATTTTAAAATATTTCAGGTAATTTTATTGTTGGTCCGTTCTTTTTTGAAAATAATTTAACTGGGGAAAGGTATCTTAATCTATTGAGAAATGATGTCTTTTCAACAATTAGAAGAGTTCATGATAATTTAGAGAATATTTGGTACCAACAAGACGGTTGTCCAGCTCACAATGCTAAGATCGTCAAAGAATTCTTGTACCAAAATTTTAATAATCGTGTCATTTGTAACAATGGGCCGGTTCATTGGTGTGTTCGAAGTCCTAATATAACACCCATAGATTTTTATCTTTGGGGTACTCTGGAGAATGATGTGTATAAATTCGACCCACCACAAAATATCAATGAATTACGAAACAATCGGGGAAGCTATAAATCATATTAACAAAAACACCCTCACCAGAGTTTGCGGGCATGTTTCAAAAAGGTGTATAAAGTGTATTAAACAAAACGGTGGCCATGTTGAGCAATTTTCTATTTACTGTATTTTCAAGTTTCTATTTTATTATTTGTTGAGTTCCGTTTCCAATTGTGGTGTTTTGTGGAGTTTAAGTTTCTATTTGTTATTGCCGGGGTTCGTTATTAAACTGTTTCAGATAATATTACCTAACATTATTACCTAATTAAATATTGCAAATTAAATCACAATATTTTTTTATCGTAAATTATTATGGAAAATTATGTTAAAAGTAGAAATCTATTGTTAGACTCTACGGCCTACTGCTTTTTGGACCCATTTTCTTGTCATTTGTTTTCTGGTATTGGATTTCATAGCTAACTATCCTCAAAACGGTTTTCCTCAAAATTGTCAGTAGTACATCATTGGAAAGCCCTTTTCACAGGCTATCACACGAGCAAAAAATCCAATATTGCCGCCATAAGTAAAACAAACGTTGATACCTGTAGCTCAAAAACAAATGATCATCCAAAGTTCAGAATAGCACAAAAAGATTACTCTGTAAAAAGTGTCTTGATAATGTGCAAGTCTTAGACATGTGAGATCAACGCCTACTTAGATATTGAAGAAAAAAGAAATCGACAAATTTTGTTTTTTTTTCAAAATAACTCGAAAACGAAAAGAGGCAGCGCAAAATACAAGTCACATTTGGAAGGAGCAGGAAATTTTACAAAAGATTGCTAATTTAATCGTCTCCCTATCTCTAATAATAACGGAGATAGCAATACATTCCCATACACTTTGGGACACACCGTATAGTATTGTATTTACTGCTCAATTATAAATTAATAAGTTTAGCCGGAGATTAGGTTGAGTTTGAATATTTTTTAAGCTAAGTTTGAAAAAAGAACATTACGAAAAGTTTCCGGGATAGTCTTAACGATTTCAGTGGTATTATGGGTATATATTAGATAAACAAGAGGACCCAGGAAGTGTCCGCAATGTAGTGCTGACCTTGATGTACTCCTGATTTTATGGCATACACACTAGAGGTCTCGTCATATATTACTGCATAATATATTTGACTTAAGTGTGATCTTAGTAGCGGGTAATGTGACTGATGTGGTACGACACATTTGTAAAGTAAACCAGTATGTAACACTTTATCAATTACTTGAGATGAGTTTAAGGAAGCAAAAACATAGAATTGCTTTTCTAGGTTTTTGGAGATTTCGTTGACTACAAACGGTAAATCCGTTGTATTGCTTAATGGTGTTCACCAAACTCTAACTGATTGTCTGAAAAAATATATGTCAAATGAATTTTCAATTTAAAAAAGTTTAAAAACCTCCTATCTTCGATGAATGGGAAAACTATATACAACCAGTATTGAAAATTGGACCTCGACAAGTGCGTTATAGTAGCACATATCCATAAACAGGTTTTATCAAATTTTAATATCTTAATTTGCTTTTGACCTAGACAATTCTGTTTTGATACATAACAAAACCTTTAACAGCAGAATATGTGGACCAAATTTCATTAGACACACTTCATTATTTTAGGAAATATAATTTTTGTTGAAAAAAAAGTGGGATGTATCGTGACTTATGAATATCATACCATAACGTATTTGCTGCGTTCCGACTTTCTTCTAGAATTATATTAAATTTAGGTTTGGAAGTTAAATATAGAAACAGGTATTTACTTCCGTCACAACTTTTCACTCATTATAACTGGAAAGAGCATTATAAATCCCTGTTCATTGTATAAAAGGGAGATATCAGAAATGAAGTAACAAAAGGGAGTATGATGATGTTGGATGGGGACATAAACTGTTGCAGTGAACACCCTGTGTTCTATTTAACTTGAATGGCTCTGCTCGAGGCTCTGTCTGCTCTAATAAATGTTGCCACGGATTATTGGATATTATCGATTTTACGTCTTAATTATCCACGTCTCTGGCATATTTGTAATATATTTTAGAGGATGTATAACCAACGCCAGAAGTTTAATTGAAATGTTAGCCCTGTTGTGTTCTTCCAAACTTCTATAATAAATTGATACCGACTGTGGAATTTTGTTTCAGGAATTACAATGCCGGGATGGAATAAATCTTTTCGTTTGAATGTTTTTATAAAGGTATACAATATTAAATGCTGCAGAACTGTTCAAGTCTTTAAATCTCAACAATTGTTGTCTACTTACTATTAGACATACATATATATCATGATTCGGTCGTCGCGTCAAAAAGCTAACAGTCTGGTTGTCACAATATCCATCCAATAAATTGTTGTTTGTAATGTTTAGTATGTCACACTATTTATTTGACATAACTTTATTTAAGTTCACTATTGTCTAACTGTTCCGTAAAAGTCTGAACGCAACAGGTGCGTTATAGTAGCGAATTTTCATAAGTTTTACAATACATAACACTTACCTTATGTCACTCATATCATTCGACCTGTTTAAACTGATTGTAGTTAAATTTAGTCTGGTTAACATTTCTTAGTCCACTTGAGCATCTAAAGTTTTTCTATCTATTAATTTAATATGTCAATTAAATTATGACATTCTGTTAAATAGAAACTCTGAATGAAATATAATGACTTGCTATGACATTTCACGTGGTGCCAACAAGTGCTGTAGGATTTACTACAATTATTGGCAAGGAGTTGCTTAAGAGCGCAAGTGTGGTTAGAGATGACGACGGTCTTATAATAAAGAAGGAAGATAAATAGTTTGTTATGAAGATAGATGCAATTGAAGATAGTTGGTTAGACGTTAGCATATAAAAAAGTTCGGGACGCAGCAAATGCGTTATGGTAGTGAAATTGTATTACATGATTCAAATTTGAATAACTCAATTTTCTATACACTTAGAAAATTTAATTTTAGCACGTAGTAAGGTCTTTCCTAGGGAAAGATATCAACCAAATTTCATTAAAATAGCTTTGTAATTTTCTGAGAAAAAAATTTGTTTCTAAAGAAAATTGAATAACTCAATTTTCTATAAACTTAGAAAGTTGAATTTTGGTATGTAGTAATGTCTCTCCCAAGGCAATATATCCGTTAAATTTCATTGAAACAGGTTTTTAATTTTTGAAGAAAAATTTTTTTATATAGTGAATTTCATTAGCTGCTTCATTTTCGGAGAAAAAATGGTTTTTTTTAAAAGACAACTCAAAATTTTCCCAGAAAACCTTGTTAGATTTCCTGGCTAACAAACTCATCCAAGCCATTAATAAAATAAAGGCACTTGCCAAGTTTTATTGAAATCGGTTAATTATTTTTTTATAGTGAATTTTTATTTAAAAAAATTCACTATAAAAAAATAATTAAAAAATGAAGAAATAAAGGAAGAGATAAGAACATTAGTAAAGAATTACAAGCCTGAGAAGACAAGGACCACGGCGCTAGAGATGAGAATAGAGCTGACTAACAAAGAACCTATATATCAACAGCCAAGGACATTACCAGAACCAGAAATAAAGGAGGTAGATAAACAAATGGAAGAGTGGTTGAAAGATGGAGTGATTAGGCCCAGTAGCTCTGATTTTTCGAGTAATCTAATTCTTGTGAAAAAGGACAGAAGCACACGTGTCTGTCTAGATTACCAGAAGATACATAAAAGAATGGTCAAGGATAGATATCTACTACTATTAGTAGATGATGTCCTAGAGAGATTACAAGATGCCAAGGTGTATAGTACAATAGACTTACAGAACGGATTTATTCATGTATCCATTGAAGAAGGTAGCTTAACATGTATGTCGTTTGTGATACACAACACGCAGTTTGAGTTTTATAAAGTTCCCTTTGGACTCTTAACCGTAAAGTTAAGTCCCGGCTCTTTCAGAATTATTTAAAATTTAATTCCGGAAAAATTCGGTCTATAATTATTAAATTAAACCAAATCTTAACACATTGAATCTGCAATTCGGTCGTAATGTTAAATTTCGTAAAAATAAATTTGTTACGGTCACTTTTTTCTTTTTTCGCTACCGTACAATTCCACTGAATTCTACAGAATATCTCAAACTATTTTAATGGCCACTGCGATTTTTCAAGATTAAATAGCGAAAGAAATATCGAATCATAAAAAAAGGATGAAAAAATTCAGTACAAAATCTTTTAGCAAACACGTTACTAGCGTTCTGCCAGAGGATACAAGTTTTTAAATAAGATCTATTGGCCAAAAAGGGTGAGATCGTGTTTTTATATATTATTTTTCGTTAAAAGAAGTTAAATATTAAATAGGATTTACGCCACGCATAAAATGGGATATTTATGGGTCAGTTTTGACAGCCGAGACACGCCGACAAAAGTTGCCGCCACTGAGGATAATAAATAACATTGGCACTTAACGAACTAACTTGGCGGTTGGAACTAAGAGGCTCCCGGTCGAGCTGCATGACAAAACTGCGCCGAGCGGCCCTCTCTCGCAGACACAAAGAGTCTAAATGAGTAAGCAAAGCACAAAACATCTCGTCAGCGAGAGATAGGTTACTATCTGAGACAAAGCAAGCCTGGTATGTGAGCGAGTGCACATACGGCTCAAGAGGAGATTTTCCCGGGTTGTTAAAGTGGCAACAGCAGCAACGAAGGTTAACGAGAACTACCTTCGCGTCAAGTCAGATCTCGGTGGGTGTCAACTGACAGCACATCCAAATAACGCACTACCTAAAACAAGTCCCGCGTTAGGTAAGACATCGGGAAGTGGTCTACTTAGTGGAGTCATCGCTAAGGTTCTGTATGTTGGTTTATCGGTGTTTAACAAGTTTGTGTATCAGTTTTCATTGCAGTGATTGAACCTAACCGTACTCCCTGGTGTGTACTTAGTACTTACTACTCCAGGTTAATAGTTCATAGTCCATAATCTCTACCGTAATTCCTAGTTTCTGACTGTAGCGACATTTCGTCGTCTAAATTTGACGTTAGAATCCAGAACATATATTCAAACTCACAATCGAAACTCTAAGGCTGATGGTCAGGTAATTGGTATCGTAACATCTAATCGTTCTCAGAGTTTGAGACCGCTTAGGCCTCCAAGTCTTTAAGTCAGGGCCTACATTCCGACAAATCTGGATCCCGCTGAGGTTTTCATCTAGGGCTTGATCATGCCTGCTTAGCTAATTGGACGTGTTCCGGCAACAAATGAGTCCTGCTTGAGTTAATGTTTGTGTCAAAAACTGTTATTCAACATTTTAGAGAAAGTTCAGATTAAAAACAGTCAAAATTCTTTCATATTTATGATATACTGACGTTGCTGTTAGGATTACCTTTACTTGAATGAAATCTCTGGATTAAATTAATTTCCTTTTGGCTGTAATAATGTAGTATATATTTGTTAATCAGTCACTTATTTCTTTATATGCAAATATCACTTTTCAAAAGTTCCTGTCTTTTAAAGTTTGTATTTGATCATTAATAAATTCTTGAAACCTCAGAATAAAAATAGAATATTTGGAATACGATCTTTATTAGCATTTTGAGGTTAGTCAAGGAGCATCAAGCTCAGATTTAAAATTTATCTTGCAGCAGGGCAGACAACTCTAACAATCTATGTTTGTGCATTTGGCCAGTATGAGTAAATAAAAATATACTAACTATTGTTAAGAACCTCACTTCCATTTACCGATAAGATTTTCTCATTTCTTGTATTTTACCTGCCAACGTATAACGACTGTTACTCCTCCTTACAAATATACAAGTGTCTTTAAAAAGGTTCTTATAACATCCTATCATATATTCCTTAGAAAAATCTCATAAGTAAGCCATGTTGAACTTATAAGAAAAAAAAATCTAAATAATAACGTCAAGGCCGCTCAGCGGCAAAACTAAGCAACTTTGTACTAAGGTAACTTGATTCAAATCGGTTTATTTTCGTTTAAGGAATATGTGGTAGGCTGTTGTAAATACCTTTTAGAGACATATGTGTGTATATATCTGTGTCTAAAATATACCAGGTTCTCGGATTGAACCGTGTCCAGAATTGAATTTATTAAAACTCCACGTTCTGTTCCTATTTTGAAGCTATTTTCAAGAGGTTAAGGAAACTAACTCTCAATCTGCCTACTCCTTAGAGTGGAGGATACGGATAGTTTGGGTTGTTGTAGGTCGATTACGAAGCCTCCGTCTGCCTACTCTCTCAATCGCCGTGGAGATTATAGCTAAGGTTTCAGTGTGTTCAACCCTAAACCTAAAAGAGATCTGAGAGTTCGTCGTAAGTCTTGTATCATTTATAACGTTTCGTCTACCTGCCTCGTTATCAGTGTAGTTAGTCGGGTTAACGCCTATTCAGTCAGGGTTTCCATAACGACATCTATAGTTTATCTCTTTCTATCGGCATCTCTCCTGTTTAAGCAATCGGAACGTTTTTCGGTATCGTTCGCTTCGCGGATAATTCTGGTTTTGAAGTATACCGAGGCTATTTTTCTGGCATTCTCAAAGTCTGTTTTGTGTCTTGTATAAATATGATGCGGTGTGTTCATATATTCTGTTGTGGATACATGTATTTGTTTGTCCTATTTAAGTTCGGGAGCAGTCGCAACAAGGAATTTCGTAAATGCTGTGGAATTCGTTTGGAATTGTTTCCTGGGCAGTTTTTATTATATTAAGCAGTTTTGGTCCTGTTGTGAATATGGTTTTGATATTATGGGTTCTAAAAATTCGGTGATTTTGTCGGCGACACCTTTAATCTATGGAAGGAAGCTTTTGTGCTGTTATGTGGACGCTGTCTGTTCCCATTGTAGTGTAATAGATGGTTATTGTATGTGTCTGATGTTTTGTAGGCCACCGGAAAGCGTACTCCTGAGTCTGCACACCTGCGGTGATATATCCGGGATTTGTTGATAAATGAAGTGTTCACGGCTAGAGGTGCAACTGAAGACCTTTGTCGAAGTATCTGGCTGAACCTGGTGGGTGTCCTATTCACAGACCTTTGTGGTAAATACCTGCCTTCACGGGGGTATTGTTTCATGGGTGTGTACTTGCAGTGAAATACCCAGACTACCGACCAGTGGAGTATTAACGTGGCCCTCGTGTCTGCCTCTTGCTTGTTCTACTTCTGGTCGTTTCCTTTCTCGGTTGCCGATATTGAAGGAAGGAATAAATAATTTAAATAAATATTTTCTGCTTGCCCCTCATAACTTGCCCTTTAATACTTCCATTACGTTGAAGTGCTTTCTACCACCGCCATTCTCATTCATGGTATTACCCACGAATCATAACTGGGCTTTGAGCAGTACATCACGTACTCACCAGTTGCGTCGCTAATTATCTTTTAGAAAAATTTAAATTCTGTCCTCACTTATTTAAATTTATTTTTGAAGCGTTTAGTTCTAATTTGAGGTTTGTAGAAATATTATTAATTTCTTTGTCATTGTCGATTCAGTAAGTTCACATCTAAATTTCTTTTTAAGTATTTTACCTACTAATTTGTAAATATAGAGTGTACATAGCAGCCGGAACATTACTTATTCAACTGCATTATCTCCACATTTCTTAAGAACTTCACTCCTTTTATAACTAAAGTGATAGCTGCCGAGCAATTCTAAATCTAAACATCTTGATCCTTATACAACAAATTTGAAAATCATGTTAAGTGTCTAATAAACACTTAGACAGACCACCTTCAGATTCAATATAGCACGGTTTCTTCACCGAGATATACCCTGGCTTAGGCTGCTTCTAAACGCCTGTTAGTGAGAATAACTGGTCGAAAGACAAGCCTTTTTGGGAGAGTGCCGACTCTTTCCCTATCCATCAGCACTATCGCCCGAGCTCACTGTTTTAATCTTGACTAATCAGTCTGAGGACTAATTAGAATTATTGAAAGCAAAAACAAATAAATGTAGCGATGTCTACACAAAAACAACTGAAATCGCGTTATTGGAAAACCGTTGGACTCATTGTGTAACTGGTAACTGTTAACTCTAAGTGAAGAATATATCCCGTGACGAGCACGGATAAGTACACTTGGGAACCCAAACCACAACCCAGAATCAAGAAAGCATTAGCGGAATCCACGACATTCAAAAAAGATAAAGTAGACAAAACGTTTGTCTGCTTACCGTTTGAACCAAGAATCACGAGGGGTGTCGAGAGCTTTTTTTGAGAAAGTTGATATGTAGCTAACTCTTTCTAAAAAATCATTAAAAACATTGGGTAAGTAATACAAAAGATAAGGATAAATCTACTTAAATGTCAGCTATCTGTGAGATAAGTTGTAAAGATACAATCTTCATATTAAATATGTCGGACAGATTAAGGGAACATCTGGCACAGCTGAGATGCGGAAAAATAGGCAAGTCATGCGTGAGCCAGCTTATTATTTGTCATCCAGATAGATAATGAATACCTGAAGCTTATCAAAAATGTTAGACAACCCGTGAAATTAGACGTCTACGAAGGTATTTGTAGTTCTAAAGCTATAAAACAACAAAGGTTGTTTGAACTGAGCTCCGCCACTGCTTAATAGTCCACTATTTGTACTGTTTCTTTAAGATATGCCGAAACTGAATAGAAGCAGGTAAAACGCGATTTTTATAGGGACTTTCGGCAATTAAAATATAAACGTAGAAAAATTGTTTGTGATTGCTTTCTCCTGGGTGTTGGTCTTCTACCTGACACCTAGTATAAACTATTAACACAATGTTCAGTAGTTGGTTTTCATCCTACGACGACGCTAACTTTGTTAGTGAAACGATCGTCAGGCCCTTAAAAATGTGTTGTGTTGATTTGGGTTTCCAAGTGTACTTTTGTCAAATTTTCTAAATCTGTATTTTGTTTTCAGTAGATTTTATTTTAGTATTTTCACGTATGTTAATTAATTTGGACAAAGTTGTTATTGATAGTGTAAATTTTTTATAGAAATTATTGTTAAATTGTTGGATATGCTGTACTATTGAGTTTTTGTTAGCGCTTGCAACAACTTCAGATATTACATTGCTTGAAACATCCTTTGTTGTAGTGGTTTCCATTTTTTTATATAAAAGTCAAATAAAGGAGTCTAAATACTAGTGGAGAAATAAAATTACAACATCGAATATAACTTTAAGCTATAGCGCAGTCCTTATTTTACTACAAGTATTATTACTTTAACTTTTAAGAGCCATAAAAGAAGAATCAGGATCATAATGTAACATCGTAATGAAAATATCATAAAATGACCATTATTCCGGGAAAGCATTACAGAAATCCATTTGTCTAACAATTCTATTAACATTGCTTTATAACTTTTTAATTAAATTTAAGACTTATGATATACAGAGAATAGAAAACGCTGAGTAATTTCTTTATCTCTAGGAAAATCTAAATACAACAGTTAATCCACCAAATCAACAAAAGCGTAGAATTATATTTTTGTAGAATAACTTTCCGTATAACATATACAGGGCTTTCATTAATTCCCGAACCCCACGTGATCGGATTCTGTCTCTCTCTCTTAGTGAAATATAATTTTATGAGTTGGCAGTCAAAAAATAACCAAAAAAAAAACACTAGACTAGGGACCCTAAAGTTACTAAATCAATTGACAATTGACAGTTCAGTCCATTGGCGCTCAATTCCCTTTTGACGGTTACTTGTATGTATATTGTGCATTTTCCAAGTTCGACCAGTGTTTACCTTCTTCAAATAATTTTCTATCTGTTGGACAATAAAAATAAACAGTTTTTATCTAAACTTAGCATTTTCATTGCGTTTTTACGTAAGTTAAAAGTATAGGTATGATAAAGTTATCTTGTTGACGATATTCGACATCTCATGGAATGAAGCCCTAGCAAATCTGTTTGTCGGTTATCTGCCCAAACAGGTACATATTTGTTACATGTTACACAATACACATTCCTAAAACCGTAAATTTTGATATCTATACAAAATAAAAGTCATATTTTATTATGTTTTTAATTATTTTTTAACAATCAATAACAGTAAACCATACCTGAACACACTTGCTGTTAAAAATACTAAATAATAAATATATTTAAGACATTTACTGTTTCAACTTATTATAATTTTTATATTTTTTATAAAACCCCAAAGAAAATATGAGACAACACTAGCATCTTAGGGATTTCATTAATTGAGGTTGTATAACCGTGTATGCCAGGTTGCCTAACTTAAGCGGTCACGTGGTGCGGGAATTAAGGAAAGCCCTGTATAAGTGTTTAGGATTTACTAATCTACTAAATTTGGCACTGTGAAAACTAAAATGTTTTGTGTATTTTTGGATGATGCTGATTAAAGCTGAGTGCACAGATTTTATTTTTATATATTTTATGTTATTGAACACATTACTAACAGCAACAGAATCGCTTTTAGAGTTAATCCGTTGGAAGAAACTCTGTGGGGGGCTTCTTATGGACGACCTTGTTTTGATTCTGCTTACACACGTCACCGACAGTTTTTCAATCTAGTTGAAACCAAGATCGCTCTGGCCCAGCAGGAATACAAGAAAAAGCCCCTGCTCAGTGGAAACAAACACGTTTTTCAAGCATATTCGATCGTTACTAACATCAAGAGTAGCTCATCATGCACTGTAGCGCTTCGATGGTTCGATGACTACAAGGGACGAAAGTCGGCTTAATTGTTAGCTGAGTGTTTCGCGAGCGACTACATCGAGTAAGCAGCAGATCCCATGCCAGCGATCAATTTGTCTGTGCCACCTAGTGCGTTGTTTTTGGTGTCTTTTATCTCAGGTGACATTCTGACCAATATATCAATCTATCTGAAAATTGTTCACTTGGCCCGGACCGAATAACTGCCCAAGTGCTTAAGAGATGTGGATCTGCGCTAGCCACTCCTCCCGCTATAATTATGTAATCTTATTTATTGTCTCATACGCTGCCCCAATCCTGGCTGACCGCTGATGTTTCTAGAATATTCAAGGAAGGTGACATATACGATCCGTCAAATGATCGTCAAATATGTCTGACACGTTCAGTAGCTAAGATTATGGAATCCATCATTAGTAAAAGCATGCAGACGTTCCTTATTGATAACCAGATCATCCTGCAAAATAAAGCATGGTTTTATGCCCGACCGTTTGACACTCACAAACTTATTGACCTGTATTGACTATTGGACAAACCTAATGGATAGCAGGAGACTTGTCGATCTTCTTTACCGAAAATTCTCCAAAGCGTCTGACCGAGTACCTTTGTGGCGCCTTTGTGCAAAGCTGTCATCTAGCGGAATAGATGTAGATCTGCTTTTGTTGATTTAAGCTTTCATGGACAATCAAGCTTTTTGTGTACGCCTGAATACGCAGCTTCCCGACGTTTGGGGAGTGGTGTTCCCCAAGGCTCAGTTCCCGGCCTCTTGCAGTTCCTAGTATACAGCAGCGATCTACCACTGATTATCACATCTAAATGCGCTTCTTTCGCCGACCACTTCAAGTTGTACGACGACCAACTCGTTTATCACAGCGAAATCCAGGAAGACCTGCCCAGGCTGAAGGGTTGGTGTAAGTCGTGGTTGCTTCCCTTTAACGCATCCAAGTGTGCAGTGGTTAGAAACAACCCCAGAATTCCATACTATATTGATGGTCACCAGCTTGCAACGGTAAAACAGCAGACCGATTTGGGAGTCATCGTGACTGAGGACTTGACCTGGTCTGCACATATGTCTATCATCTGTGACAAGGCCAATCGTACCCTGTACATGATCCGTAAGTCTTTGCATCATATTAATTTTCAGTGTGCTAACCTTGTATACACTACCTACATTAGAACTCTAATGGAGTATTGCGGGCCAGCCTGGTTCCCAGACCTATCAAGGGACCGTGATAAAATGAGAAATAGTTCAGCGAGCACAAAGTCGACTACCTTATGGCCTAGCTACAAGGTTAGGTTACAAATCTGGGTTATGAAATCATTTGTTGAGAGACTTTAACGAAGAGACCTAATTTTTCCGTATTATATCTTGCATGGTTTTACAGGAATACCGTTAGATACCCTGTTCACTCGGACTTCAGATAGTCGTCTCCGTCGGCACGAATAAAAACTTTCTAAGGAGGTGTTCAGCGTTCGTTAGCGGCAGAATTTTTTCCCAAATCGAGTGTTTGGTAGCTGGAACAGTCTTGGACTGTTGTAGCTAGACTATGCGGCTTCGGTCTTCCTGTTGCCTAAATCTCACTGAAGATCCTCTGTAAGGTCTCAGTGTGTTCGACTCTAACCTGAAGGTGATCTAACTTCTCGTCGGAAGTCTTGTATTATTTATAACGCGTTTTCTATCTGGCTCGTTATCAATGTCTTTAGTCAAGTTGGTAAGGTTTATTAAGTCGAGTACTTTTGTAGCGGTACTAAGTGGATTAAGCGGATTAGAGGGATTTGTTGAGTCAGATAAAAGGGCAGTTAAACTGTCTATCAATTTATTGGTCGTTTAGCGTAGTACAGTTAGCGTTTTGGGTAATTATACTCTTAAAATAAAAAATGGTGTAAACGCAAGCCGCGAACTTCTAGATAGATTATTGGAGAAATTTGCGTCACGTTCACTGTAATATTTACATCCCTTATTTTATAATAATTACTGTTACTTTGTTTGTCTCTTTGTAAGCTTGGATAAACCCCTCTTTCAAAACGTATCTATGATTGTAGAAGACGTTATTATATATTTTAATGTTTTTATTACTGGTCTGTCTGAATTTGCACCGAACCCCCCTTCTAAAATAGTACCAAGATTGATTTTTCAATGAAAATCCCATGAATAAAAGCTGATAATTTAATATTCAGGTTAAAATTGTATAATGTTAAACAAGGTTTTAGTAGAGGCTTTTCTGGTGTTATTTAATTTTTATTTGTTTCTTAATTAATTTAAACAATAATGGTGAGCAATTGGAAATATTTAAAAGTTTAATTAGAGTGGACACTTATTTTTTATGGGCTGATTTTGACCAAAAGCTCATATTTGTTAGACCCTTAGTACAAAATTCTGACGGTATTAGTTCGATATTCAGGTATTCACAACAATTATTTAGCTTATCTACACTGCTAATCAGCTTAGGAAACACTGACAAGGAGGTTGATTGCAATACTAATCATGAGTAAAACACAACAATAGTTTTTCTTAAGTGGTCAAAACATAACATCGAATGAAAATGTCGGATTCTATATATTCACAATAAATCAGCTATTATGATTGTCAATCGAGATCTAAAATAACTATTATATTGAAAGTTGCTATATATATATATATATATATATATATATATATATATATATATATATATATATATATATATATATATATATATATATATATATTAATATATATATGGTCTGGCCAGATAGGTTATTTAGTAAACTGTGACTATTCAATATATTTCACCTACAGAATTACAGTAAAACTACATTACACATCAAGTAAAAACATTTTAAAATAATTATTACGTAACTTTATTTTAGCAATGTCACTGAAAAAAAAAAGAAAATGAAATGTTCCTAACCGACCTTTGCCTAATCAGTTTCTTAAAACAATTTGACAGGGTCAAAAGAATATAAAGAAACTAATTCAGTTCAAAAGTGTAGACTCACATGTTTCGTAGCTGCTTGTTACCAGTTAATTTGTCTTGAGGACATTTTGTCCAATGTCGTGTTCTCCATTCAAGACCAGGATTCCAGAGTCAGTTATCAAGAACCAAATTCTCACAAGCTCAAGCTTAAACGTTCATAATCCAGCAGGTATCACTTACTTGTAACCAAAATTGAAACTCAGAACTAAACTTCGGGAAGCTTCATTTCCAACTTAGACACAAATCTACAATTCAGAGCCAATAAACCCATAATATGCTAGAAACTCTCAGCCAAAAACTCAAAATGTAGAAGCCAAAAGCTAGAACCTCTGTAATGAAAGAAACAAAATACTGTAAAATTTAAAATAAACAAAGAATGGACTTTTTCGACTTACCATCATTTAAGTTGAGGTTTGTTTTATACAGAAATCACACTCACAAATTTATTTCTTAGACCACGACACTGATTTACAACTTAACAACAATTACTATAGTTATTATGAAAACCTAAACAGGGGACCTTAGATTCGTAACGACCTTATCGTTCTTGTTGGTCCGGCCGAATCATTTTGTTTTCTCTAGCAGAGTCACCAGTCGACCGAAGTCCCTTGCTCTTGGATAGTACCGGTCGAATGACTGTCGCTTGTTCTAGCGGAGTGCACAGTCTACTCTCTGTTCGCCGACGTGCTTTTTTGTCTCTCCCTTAAACGCAAATCGCTTTTTGTATTAAAGAGAGGGCACATAGTCGGTCTTCCACCGTTCTTTAATCAGAAGCAACAAACGTTGTTTACGAAAACGTTACCAACGAACTTCTCTTTGTCGGCAATTCAATGACTATTGTCTGTCATAAATCATCCCTATTTAAATGGGTTTTTGTTTGAGGCACAAATTATTATGTAGGAAATATTACTTTTGTTATAAAAAGATATTTCAACGACGCATTTTACGCTGCTAGATATTATTGAAGCAATTTATAATTTTGTAAACACCTTTAGCGAGGAGTCAGAGCGGTGTTAACTCCGCAGTTAATTTTCATAAATATTGCACATTGCATTTAAACCACAATAGTTTGCACAATTTAAATTTAAAACAAGAAAGACCAGTAGAATTTCAAAATAAATTCCAGCAGTTGTTAATGCATATGTCTGGTGTCCTAAAACTATAAGGCAAGCTAAAAAGACGAGCGTACCAAATTCTGAAACAACAGGCCAGGCCATTTTAGTTTTATTCTCATATTGATTTATTTGAGTTTGGTGGAACAGTTTATTGGTACGATTTATTTATTTTTTGATGACAGGTCAGGTCAGGTAGGTCAGGTCAGGTCAGGTCTTTTTGATGACAGGTCTTATGTTATTTATAACGATGCGGATGTAACTTTAAATTCTTAAATGCGAATCTACGTAAAAATTTGGTATGTGGAAAAAAATTCATTTGCTCTTTTGCTTACGGAATTATGATTTATTAGGTTAAAATTCCAAAAATATTAACAATTAGATTTTAACTTATTTATCGTTATCGTTTGTCATGCGTAAGAAATTGTTCAAAAGACCCCCCCCCCCAGCTTCCAAACAATTTCTCAATCCTTTTCTAAATAAATCACGTACATACTGCAATATTTCAAAGGTCCCTGTTGAACAGGCAAGGCGGATTCTGTTTTTAATATGTCAAAATTTTTATCATAAATCATCTCATATGTCCCCTTGACTTAATAGTACTTCGCCAAAATTTTACATAAAAAGGAATAATCGGTTTTCGAGATATAACACTTAAAATAACCCATCCTGTATATTGGTAAAATCAGACAAAATATGATGCATAAAAATATGCTGGGTATTAACAAAAACATAATATGATCGCTTTGTCTCTGAAAAACGCTCTGTCCTCATTTTTTTATATATGGATTAAATTCATAAATAGTTTACCATATAATTTTTTAATATTGACTTATTTCTGAACCGAAAAATAAAAAGAGGTAGGAGGGGCAAATCTTATATATGTAACTCACCCTGTAAGTGAACAGTGGGTAAGCCCCACGATTATAAAACATCAATTACAAGCTCTTTCATTTTAAAGCTAATGCAAAGGAACATGTAGCAGCAAGCACAAAACGCTGATCCAATATGAAACCATTTCTACGACTACCGTTAAATAATCATTTAAAGTAGTAATAAAGAACATATTTCTGTTGACAGCTCAGTGAAATCAGGAACAGAAATTTCCTATTTAAGGACATATGTTACCGGAATAGCGGAAGGCCTGCCCAATAAATTGAGTCTTTATACTGAGAGAGTCCCGGCGGTTTTGGATAAATTCCAAAGCTAGTGGAATGTGAGCTTAAACTTGTTGAAAACTCTAAGCTAAGTCCACCATCGCACTCTGCGGTAATTCCAGTAGGAACAGGTAGTTGTCTGACGTAAAATTTCAACATAGTTTTGGTTGCACTGAAATAAAAGGATTTCGAACACTTTTTAGGAGAAACTATCGAAAACATCACAAATGTGTTATGGGCGGTTTTATGCAGCTTCACAACAAATTTCCTTTTAATTTGTACTATGTAGGTCAAGCCTTAGATTTAAGTTTTCAAGTTAATACCAATGCCAAACCAGGCTTTCGATAAATCTGATTAAAAAAAATATTGCTGACATCAATCATTGCTCTTGTATTAGCTGATTACCAACCTAATTGTTTAAAAAATAAGGAACATTTTAAGTGGCGCAGTCTGTATCACTGCGCTAAGAAAATATTTACTCAAGGTCGAAAATCCAAAAGAATTTTGTTAAAGTAGATAATCTTGCAAGCGTAAAACTCAATGAATCGCTATAACACGCCAATCTAGTTTTGGAGTGGATTGTGTGTATACCAACGTTTGACTGTTTGATTTTATTTTAAAAGTTTTTAATGGATTAGAAAACAGTAGCATCTACATTTGGCAGTTATGTTTGTTCTCATGTAGATGCTTATCGCTTTTTCGGAAGAGCCTGGACCGATTTTATTTGCCTTGTGACTCACTACCTTCATTAAAGGAATAGAAGCCATACTTTACAGGAATATTAAATTATCAATCTAGTGGAGCTTGTAGTTTACAGTTGACACGCTTAGTTAGTATTGTAGTTGTAATGGCTTTGAATTTTCCATTGTAGGAATCTAGATCTTTGTCAAGAAAAATCGCTATTATTGCTAGACAAAATTATTTAGGAAAAATTATTTAACAACTGAAACAGCGGATTATTAGAGTCAGCAACTTTTGTAGATATGTGTTGCGGAAAGTTTAACCATAGTTTGTTTGTTATAATAACGTACAGTGATTAAAATTAAAATTAAAATAAAAAGTTTGAACGCTGCAAGTGCATTATGGTAGCGAATTTTTATTAAATGTTTAAAATTTTAACAACTTAATTGTCTATACACCTTAAAAGTTGAATTCTGGTACATAGTAGGGCCTCTTCAAAGGAAACATGTCTGCTGAATGTTGTTAAAATAACCTTGTTACTTTTACGAAACAATTTTTTTCAGAATTATGATTTTTTTTAAACTGATCTGACCGGCCTGGCTAACGAACTTGTTCAAGCGGCTAATAAAATAAGAAACACGTACCGAGTTTTATTAAAATCGCTTAACTATTTTTTGAGTTATCAACTGCTAACCTATATATCACATATATAATAATAAAAATAATAACATATATATATATATATATATATATATATATATATATATATATATATATATATATATATATATATATATATTGCATAACATTTTACAACGTGTTGTACAGAAAAGTCTTGGCTTGCGCTTGAGGTAACACATTTTCCGGAATACACAAATAAAATAAAAATAATCAGAAATGTTTTATTCTCTCACCAACCAAAAAAAATAATTAAAAAATTCTTACAACAGATTATGTAGAACTGGTTCATTTGGTGTACAAACCGAGACCTTCTATTTCGTCAAAAAAATATAGCTTTGGAACAAGAAGAGATTTTACTTCGTCTGGCAAATAATCCAGAAATTGGTCGAAGAACAATGGTAATGAAAATTGTCCATCGGTTTTGAGGATATTATCTCAGGAAGGCTTTTAACTATGTCACTCCACACCCGTACATAATGTATTGCCAGCTAATCTTCCAGCGGGCGACAATGTTTCAATTTCTGTAGAAACAAGCACAATGCAGATTTACAGTTTTAGCTACCTTTCTTTGCCTGAGTTCATTCCTGAAATAAACATGTGTGAGAATAAAAATCCTGATGTAGCAGTAGAACGTCATTTTCAACATGAATTTAATATTAGTGTTTGGTATGGAATAATCAAAAATAATATCGTATCACCAAATCTGATGGTAAATTCCTATCTGAATAAAAAAATGGATTTAGTGATCTCATTAACGATTTACTCTTACATCTAAAACGCAATATGTATTTTATATAAGACGGTGCACAAGAACACTTCTTTACTCATGAACGAAATTACCATAATGCAAAAAATCCTCAAAGATGGATGGATAGACCGTGGCAGCCCAACTTCTTGTCCAGGTCGTAGCCCGGATTTAAACACACGTGACTTTTTCTTAATGGGTCCTTGAGAAATTTTAGACCGTTAAACAAGAAACTTAACTAAACGTACAGCCAAAGCATCAACTTAACGAAACCTACGGCCAAAACATCTGAGAAAGTGTCTATTTGAAATTAATTTTCTGTAAACATTTTAGGTAAATGAAGGACAATGACGGTTGAAGCTGAAACTTATGGATTTGCAGAACACTCTTCTTGTGACATTTTCTTTGCATAATCCGTATTTGTTTCAGGTTCTTGTCTAAATGTTGCCAATTTTGACGTTTCAAATCTCGACTTTGACGTTTGAAGAAAAACCCAAATTTTTTTCTCTTTAAATGACCATAACTTGTTTTTCTTTAAACCTACAGACCTAGATTTTGGTACATGGTTAACCCTTTACATTCCAAGGACGCACACTAAATTTGGTTGCCCTTACTTTGTTATTTCCGGATATATTTTTTTTCAGAAAGAAAACACAAAATTTTTCGGGAAAACCTAGGCCGATTTTCCTGATTAACAAACTTATCCAAGCTACTTGAAAAAGGAACGTATTCAGAAATTTTAATCAAAATTTTCCTATTATTTTTTGAGTTATCGGTGTGATACATACACACACACACACATATATATATATATATATATATATATATATATATATATATATATATATATATATATATATATATATATATATATATATATATATATATATATATATATATATATACCGGGTGATTCTTTGGCGAAAAATAAGGGGTGTCTTTTTATAAAGTTTTTCTTGGAGCCCCTTCTCCTCCAAGTTACAGCCCTTTGAAATTGTGGAAAAAAAGTATTAAACTTCTCCGTTATAAAATAATTTAAAAAACGAAATTTTGCAGATGCATAAGGCTAACAAAATGACAGTTTTAAATGGATTTTGTAACCCTATAATGTTATCACAAGAGGGTGAAAAAACCTACCCTTACATTATTTTTTATCAGTGCTTTTTATTGTGTATACCGTTTTCTATTAAAAGATTGATTTAGAAAGAAGGATTCATTCAGCAACTTTTTTTATGTCTTGACATTTTCTCATAAAATTGTTAGTTTCATCACAACAAATAAAATAATATTCAGATCGATGTCACATGAATTTAGAGTGGTTGTTATTGGCTGAAATATCAAGTACGTGGTAGGCTGTCAAATAACGTCATAATTACACTGATATTAATTGTTCTGGTTGTTGTCAATCTATTGAGAATTTTTTAAACACTTAGAACAAATAATTGAATAAAATGGTAAATTATACCAATTCCGAAATGGCAGATATGCATTTTGAATATGGCCGTGCTAATGGCAATGGATTAAGAACACAGCGCCTCTACACTGAGTTATATCCAAATAGAACTGTATCCCGTTACAGCATATTCGCACGCATTCATCAACGTCTGCAAGAAAAAGGAAAATTTTCAAGAAGTGCCGCCGATTGCGAGCGTTCGAGAGAAGTAGGAACTGTAGTATTTGATGAGGCTGCCCTCAATTTAATTGAAGAATCTCTTGGTACAAGTACAAGAAGAATCGCTCAATTATGTCAGCTATTCCACGGTATTTAGAATTTTAAAAGAACAACTACTGTATCCCTACCATATCCAACGAGTTCAATCGCTTTTACCTCGTGATTTTTTACCTCGTTTAATTTTTTGTCAATGGATGCTTCAAATGATTATGCAAATTCCACAGTTCTTATCTCGTATTTTATTCATCAATGAGGCCAACTTTTCACGAGAATCTATTATTTTAATAGAAAACGGTACACACAATAAAAAGTACTGATAAAAAATAATTTAGGGTAGGTTTTTCACCCTCTTGTGATAACAATATAGGGTTACAAAATCCATTTAAAACTGTCATTTTGTTGTTAGCCTTATGCATCTGCAAAATTTCGTTTTTTAAAAATTATTTCATAACGGAGAAATTTGATGAAAACTTCTTTTTTGCCAAAATTTCAAAGGGCTGTAACTTGGAGGAGAAGGGGTTTTAAGAAAAACTTTATAAAAAAGACACCCCTTATTTTTCGTCAAAGAATCACCTGTGATATTTTTCGCATCAATTTAGAAACACCTATATATATATATATATATATATATATATATATATATATATATATATATATATATATATATATATATATATATATATATATATATATATATATATATATATGTGTGTGTGTGTGTGTGTTCGGAAAGATCTCCGCGGTCTTTAATGTGAGACGGTTCTCGGGTTGAACCGCGTTCAGAATTTATCAAAACTCGACGTTTCGGCTCTTGTTATGGAGCCATTTTCAAGAGGTAAAGGAAATATTTAATGACACTCTAAGGCCTCAATCTACCTGCTCCTTAGAGCGGTGGAAAAAGGTGAGTTGGGTTGTTATAGCTCGATTACGGGGCCTCAATCTGCCTACTCCCAAAATCAGGTCTCAGTGTGTTCAACCCTAGGCCTCAGAGAGATCACTCTGAGGCCTAGGGTACCCCGGATATGGGTTCTAAGGGTCCTAGCTTGCTTCCACTTGACGAAATTTTTTCAAAATTCAAACGTCGGAATCTCCTCATATTATTTTTTTTTTAAAGAAAATTCACTAAAACGGTTTACTTTCGCATTATTTAACAAGCGTACCTTTTTCATTAAGAAGATACAAAAGACACGTTTTTAGGCTTGAAGGTTACTGCAATCAGACCCATATATCAGCCATAGTCTAATTGGGAATTAGTTATTCTGTGTCACTATGAAACACTCATTTGGGACAGCTTTTAAGACAACACGTAAAATAATTTTCTAGATGTTACGGGAAATCTAAATTCAATTTCTGACTGTAGGACTTTATATATCTCTTAATTATGACTTTTTGACTAAAGTGCGTTTGCTTACTCGTAACCTTTTGACGCCGAGAGTCTACGGCTGCCCCGTGTACCATTACATTTAAACCACACTGTATACGCATCATGATTTCTTGAGGTCCATGACAAATAACTGGAAGCTTGTTAAAAATACAAATACATAATCACTTAGCATTAAATGTATACTTTTCACCCTTTAATAAACATTAACTCTTTTTTTTTCAGGTGAGTTGTCAACTTCACATCCAAAGACAGTATCGATTGCCGTAAGGTAAATTTTTTTCTTTATTATCGCATTAGTTAATAATTTAACGTTTTATAAATGTGGAGGGTCTATACATGTTGCATTTAAGTAATCTGCAACCTTAGGCATGTTTAGTTCTTGTAATAAAAACATTTTTGACACCTATATTTTAGATTATAAATAGTGTGCATAAGTGACAGAAATTTATTTATTTAGTATATATATACTCAACGGAAATGACCCCAATTAAGAGTATGAACACAATAAGAAGGACATAGCATACACTAGTGAAATTAACATCATAAAAGTACTTCTAATCACCAAGCAGCGATGTAACATGTTTCAGCACAGACTCACCATAACAAAATATGTCTGTCCACTGACGCACGCTGTTATAAATGAAGCACGATATGTAAATCGGTGCGTTAGGGTCAACTTTGGTGCTAGGTGGGGGTAGATAAAAGTCACGTGTCCTAGAGCTGATTCTAGGCGTCTGCAACAGTTCGAGACAGGTGATCTTATTGTGCAGTAAATTATATATCAAAGAGACAGCAGAATAAATTCACCTAGCCTGCAGAGATTTCATTGAGAAGCTCGACAGTAAATAGGCCTGTGGTGTACCAGTAGCGTGGTACACCCGATCTGCTCTGTACGCAAGGGAACATCACAAATCGTCGTTGGACACCTTCAAGGGTGCTTATATGGACGTCATACAGACGAGAAGATTTTTACATCATCCACATACAGACGATGGGGTAAGCCGATAACATCTGAAATATCATTGATGAGCAGATTGAAAAACAAGGGTTCCAGAACAGATCCCCGAGAAACACCTGATCTAGCCAATAACACCACAGGCTGACACCCATGATAGTGGAGTAGCATATAAGAGCGCAGAATGAGCAGATTGACTTTCTTGAGGTTAGCAAGGCTACCCGGATCAACGTGGATATTTATCTTCACCATCTCTTCATATAGCAATTGTTTAGTTGCAGGAAATACCCTGATACGTCTTCTAAATCCCCTGAATACCTCGTAGTCCGCAAGATGATTTGATCGCTTTCGCGTTTCTATGCCTGAAATTTTGTTCTTGTATAACTGATACGTTTAGAGTCAAACCAGGGTGGGTAACAGCGGCGCACACGTGAAAGATCCGTAGGTCCATGGAGGTTAATGATTGAGTACAACAAAGCATAGAATCTATGGCACGCTTCGTTTACATTTGAGAACTGGGCAAGTGAAGTCCAGTGAATTGAAGAGGGGTGATTATATAAACCAGGAAAATTGGCTTTGCGAAAAGAGTATCAGAAGGATGTAGGTATATTATACAAATAGTTATACCCGAGAATTGTGCAGTCAGTATAGTCCAAATATTCTACAACAGAAAAGTGTACATCAGAGACAACAATAATATTCTACGTGGACCCACAATCACACACAAAGGACTTCCACAAGGATCATCCTTCAGTCCGATATTATTTAACATCTATACACAAAGCTTCCATAAAATGTGGAGCCCTGAAATAACTTGCCTGCAATACGCTGATGATCTATGCATAGGTGTAGAAAAAGACTCATACCAAGAATGCATCCTGGCCTTAAGACATATAGTCTTCGTATTGAAAATGTGGACTGAAGAGAGAGGATTCACGTTAAGCAAGGAAAAAACGGCGGCCGTGTTCGTCACACGGCACCGAGTACAAGTTCCGAAATGTATCCAAACTAGTTCCTATTGTATTAAGACATCGAACACCTATAAGTACCTGGGCATTCATTTAGATAGCAAATTATTATGGACAACACATAAATAATATAAAAACCAAAAGTGAACGAGGAATTAACATACCCAGAACCGTAATCCATTGAAGATGGGGAGCGGACACTCCAACCGCTCTTCTTTTCTATCGAGCATATATTAGATCAATATTGGATTATGGCTCAGCATCAAAAACGAACATTAAAATCGTCGCAACCATCCAGTTAAAAGCCTTGCGAATTTGCATAGGAGCCCTCAGATCCACAACAACACCAATTATATTTGCAGAAGCAGCGGAGCCGCCGTTTCACATTCGAATCAAAGCCTTAGCTGAGAAATTTGTGCTTAAGAAGAGAAGCCAAATTGATCAAGTAGCCAAACAATTGTTCTATTTGTGTTTAGAAAGCTTGGACAATCCATATTGGAAAATAGAAAGCAGTTCACCGCTAGCAGAAGGCTTCTTCAACACGAGATACCTCGAAAATTAATTAATATGTACCACAACACCAGCAAGGTTTAATATAAATAATAAATATATACTACCAAATTTTTCTGTTACAATACCGCAATACACTGAACATCCAAATATGAACCAGAAAATAGTATTAAAGATTTTAGATAAATATACAAATTATACAAAAATATTTACTGATCGAGCAAAAAACAATAAAGGCACAGGATGTGCTTTTTACGATGAGACATTTAAATTTGCCGCCCTATACAAACTCAATTCGTATGCTACGATATATACAGCAGAATTATATGCAATTAAAAAGGCAATGGAATGGTGTGAAAATCAGCATCTAAAAAAATGTAATACTAAATAATAGCCAGGCCTCACTAATAACATTAAAACAATTTGCCACAAAGCATTAGAACACAATTGCAAACGAAATTGCCAACATACACACCAAGCTAATTAGGCAAGGCAGCACTGTGGATTTTATATGGGTGAAGGGGCACGAGCACATTAGAGGCAATGAAATAGCAGATAAATATGCGAAACAAGCCATAGAAAAAAAATGTTATTGACATGGAAAAGGTCACATATACAGACCTTGTCACAGAAATTAAGCAAAGAGCAAGTGACGATGGAAAGTAGAATGTAGGGAATATGTTGAACGATCAAAAAACCACTATACACTAATTCACCCAAATCTCTCAAGAAAAAAAGAACTGTATAAACACATTGAATCAAGGAGTTACTAATCTGCTTTGATCAGACTTGAATCAGGCCATGGTAGATATCCAGCTCACTTAAGACGGATATGTATAGTAGGTTCTGGTGCCTGTCTCTGTGATAATAGTACCATATGTAACTTGGATCACATACTTTTCCAATGTAGATTTTACGAACAAGGACGTAAAACCATGTACA
>OZ023264.1:71480464-71667964 GCA_964006375.1 Tillus elongatus
AATGCGTTTAAAGCAAGAAGGATTTTATAAGACGTTATCCTAAAATCTTATAATTTATGTTTTGGAGATAACGTCAATTGTGAATAGCCATTAGCAAGCTAGCATTCACTATAAATACAAGTCAATGTGACAAAGGATTTTTTATATCTGTTTTAATGATTATAATAAATTAAAATTTCATCCGCAGTCTAATAAAAATCTCTGGACGCAGCAAGTGCGTTATGGTAGCGAATTTTCTTTAAAATATTGTTAATCGCAAATGTCTTTCTTTGATGAAAGCAGGCATCAGACTTGGTTGCCTATACAGTAGAAACAATGTACCATATTTCATCGAAATAAATTTATTGTTTGAAAATATATAAACATTTTTCAAAAGTGTGGATGCAGCAAAGGTGTTATAGAAGTGAATTTCCATAAAAATGTTTTAATAGCAAATGCGAGCAGGCATCAATCTGATTATCGGTCCAGCCTATGCAGTAAAAACAATGTCCTATATTTTATCAAAATTACTTATGGTTTGAAAATATACAAAAACTGCTTGGAAGCTGTCCATTTGAAGCCATATCCCCATTCAGGTTTCTGAAAACAGTTTTTTGAAAAGCTTTAGGGAGCTAAACTGCAAATGTACCGAAAATTCGCCACTAAAACGCACTTACTGCGTCCAGATTTTTTTCTTACAAACGCATCATATTTCGATGAAAAATGCAAAAATGCATTAATGAATTTGTTCTACGAAAATTAGCTAAAAAAAAATTATACACCCCTACTCACTCCTGCTCCCGTAACTTCCTTGGGGAGTGTGAACAAGAAATTTTTCTTGGGGTTTGTGGATCCGAGGGGGAGCCTAGGCAGCTTTCTGAAAATAGTTTTTTGAAAAGCGTTCAGGAGCTAAACCGCAAATTTACCGAAAATTCGCTACCAAAACGCACTTACTGCGTTCAGATTTTTTTCTTACAAACGCATCATATTTAGATAAAAAATGCAAAAATGCATTAACGAATTTATTCTACGAAAAATAGCTAAAAAAAATTATACACCCCTACTCACTCCTGGTCCCGTAACTTCCTTGGGGAGTCTGAACAAGACATTTTTCTTGGGTTTTGTGGATCCAAGGGGGAGCCTAAGCAGCTTTTTGAAAACAGTTTTTTGAAAAGCGTTCGGGAGCTAAACTGAAAATGGTCCCGTAACTTCTTTGGGGGGTGTGAACAAGACATTTTTCATGGGGTTTGTGGATCCAGGGAGAGCCTAGGCAGGTTTCTGGAAACAGTTTTTTGAAAAGCGTTCAGGAGCTAAACCGCAAATTTACCGAATATTCGCTACCAAAACGCACTTACTGCGTCCAGAGTTTTTTCTTACAAACGCATCATATTTCGATAAAAAATGCAAAAATGCATTAACGAATTTGTTCTACGAAAATTAGCTAAAAAAAACTATACACCCCTACTCACTCCTGGTCTCGTAGCTTCCTTGGGGGGTGTGAACAAGACATTTTTCATGGGGTTTGTGGATCCAGGGGGAGCCTAGGCAGGTTTTTGAAAGCAGTTTTTTGAAAAGCGTTCGGGAGCTAAACTGCAAATTTACCGAAAATTCGCTACCAAAACGCACTTACTGCGTCCAGATTTTTTTCCTTACAAACGCATCATATTTAGATAAAAAAATGCAAAAATGCATTAACGAATTTATTCTACGAAAAATAGCTAAAAAAAATTATACATCCCTACTCACTCCTGGTCCCGTAACTTCCTTGGGGAGTGTGAACAAGACATTTTTCTTGGGGTTTGTGGATCTAGGGGGAAGCCTAGGCAAGTTTCTGAAAACAGTTTTTTGAAAATCGTTCGGGAGCTAAACTGCAAATTTACCGAAAATTCGCTACCAAAACGCACTTACTGCGTCCAGATTTTTTCTTACAAACGCATCATATTTTGATAAAAAATGCAAAAACGCATTAACGAATTTGTTCTACGAAAATTAGCTTTAAAACAATTATAGACCGTTAAACCATAAACTTCACTAAACCTACAAATAAATATCCAAAAAAGGCACCAACTTAACTAAACTGACAGCCAAAGCATCAAAGAAAGGGTCTATTTGAAATGAATTTTTTTTAAAATATTTTAGTAAAATGAAGGGCAATGACAGTTGAACCTGAAACTTAAGGGTTTGCAGAACCATCTTCCTGCAACATTTTTCTTTCACAAACGGTATTTGTTTCACGTTCTTTGCCTAAACATTGCCAATTTTGACGTTTAAAATTGTGAGTTTGACGTTTTGAGGAAAACTCCAAAACTTGTCTCTTTAACTGCCCATAACTTCTTTATCTTTAAAGCTAGATACCTAAATTTTGTTACAGAGTTGACTCTTTATAATGCAAACACGTGTGTTAAATTTGGTTGCCCTTACTTTATTATTTCCGGAGATATGAATTTTTTTAGAAGGAAAACACAAATTTTTCTGGGAAAACCTGGTGCGATTTTCCTGGCTAACGAACTTATCCAAGCCACTTGCAAAGGGAAGGTACTTACCAAATTTGATCAAGATTGGTTTATTATTTTTTGAGTTATCGGTCGGATATATATATATATATATATATATATATATATATATATATATATATATATATATATATATATATATATATATATATATATATATAACACAAATCTCCTCATTAGCGAATTGTTTAAAAAACAACGCTAATTGACAAATTACTTTTAATTGTTCAGACCAGTGTTTCCCAAAATTTTGAAATGCGACCCACTTTTGGTAATATAATTTATAAACGACAGTTCGTCTGGCTTTCGCATGGTTAAACGAACAAAAATTAAAGGCTGCTGCTTCCAGACAATATATGATTTTTAAGAAACCCTACGCGTTTCGGCTCCTAACGAACCATCTTCAGGGGTTAATACCTAGAATCTAAAAAGATGGTTGTCAGCAACTATGTTTGTGGTAGGTCTAGCATGTGAGCATTACACAAGTCAACAAAAGTAACTGGCAGCTACAGAAGGCGCAGAGGTCTACAAATCTATTTTCAAACATTAAAAGTGAAACTACAAACGGCCATGCCAAATTGATCCGATGACAGTCAGAAGCTAAAAATAACACTTTTCGTATTAAAATAGGACTAGGACCCTCAACGATAACACACTGAAGAAGCCAATATAATTTCAAAAGTTAAGTATTAATTATCTAAAATCAAAGAGACCAACACAACACAAAAAGTTAAGAACGCTGCACAGCTGAGCAGAACTTTCAAAGAATATTTTAACAAACTGACTTCAGAAAGAAATGAGGAGAGCCTACTTGGCAACTAATACTTACTTTTTCCTATTTATATTACAAAAACTATACTGTATGAGAAATTGACGAAGCTTGAAATTCATCTATTCTCTTCAGTTTTCCGAAGGACGGAATATCAGCATCCCCAGAATTGAAGCAGCACAAGAATGAATATAAAACGACGCTTCTTTGGAAGCAGGAAAATGAAGTTTGTATACCTCTAAAAAACAAATTTGTAATGTTGGAAGGATACCCTTTGGTTCTGTTCCTTTTCACTGACATGCCTTTCTTGCTTATGTCATCTGTTATTTATGTCACCTGTCGATTTTGTTTTTATTTATCCTTCCAATATTACTATTTCGCTTTTCAGAGGTGCACCGACTCTATTTTGCTACTTTAAAATAAGTTTATATTATATTCATCCTTTTGCTACCCCAAGTCTGGAGATGCTGATATTCCGTACATTACGATATCGACTGTACGAAAACATGCACCGATGGTACCAAGGATATGATATGACATCGATCTGCTCTTATTGTCTTTATTACAATCCTCTGTGGCTTTTCTTGCTGATACTTTCAAACACCTAAATAAATACTTTATAATTTAATTTTTAGTGAATTTTCATTAAGAAAATTCACTAATAGAGAGGTATCGATGGTAAGACTTTTGGAAAATTTCTTTAAAGGAGCTCGAATTTGGGCCTCTAGCACCCATATCCAAGGTCGGTCTTGATTATATATATATATATATATATATATATATATATATATATATATATATATATATATATATATATATATATATATATATATATATATATATCCAACTGATAACTCAAAAAATACTTGACCAATTTCTACCAAATTTGGGAATTACCTTGATTGTGTTAATGGCTTGGATGAGTTCGTAGATGGGCACCATGCGTCTAACTTTTCGTTGAAAAAAATGTAAAGAAAATTTTGAAAACACAATATTTTTTGAAATACTAGAGTGATTCGAATGAAAATTTGCACATATATAGGAGACGTCATAATATACCTGTAACCAAAATTCACATTAAATGGCCCACGAGAAAAGGAGTTATTCGAAAATAAAGATGTTAAAGTAATAAACAGTCTAAGACGTCACTTAGAATTACATGAGGTATTTCGCATGGCGAACGTTTTCAAGCATGGTTAGACTGTAAATGTGCTGTTCTGAGTAGATAATTCAAAATCGGCCAAGTCACCTGACAATTAAATATAAATGAGCCGGGTTGTCAGATATAATAAAATTTCATTTGAATATTAAAATGTAAAACATATGGTCATAACACATATTTGTACTTATTGATGACAAATAAAAGTGCACAATAAAATTAATTCCTCCAATAAATGTCGTTTAATATTCATAAATGTTTAGTGACCAATTCCTCGTCTTATTTCCAAAAAATAATTACATTCTAATTTGCACAATATGACATCGTTGCATGCGATGACAGCACAGCTGCGACGAGACTCGAGACCTCAGTTCATAGTTAACGTTAATAATCAACATCAACATGGACATATTATTTATATTTTTATTAAAACAGAAATGTTATTTTATATTTTTATTATTATTAAAATAGATAATGTGGGTGAAGGTACTGGGTTCGATCTCAGGGTACTCCTTTCACTTTTTCAGTAAACTGTAACATTAAATAGTCGCGGAAATAAGTCGACATTAAAGAAACAAAACATACACGCACACAGTAGTTCAAAGCAGTATTATGCTGTTGTGAATATGTTATACAAATGATGAGATATGTTCTCAAAAAGGACATCAAACATGTTTCAATTACTGTGATGATGGTCTGCATCATCCCCCCTGAAGATGAATATTCGTTTTATGTTTATGGTCTAGAACTATCGTTTCTGAGATTTCACTATTGCAACAACTTAGAACATGGCATTGCTGTTACAAAATAAGCCACAGCGCGTTTACACATCTACTGCAGACATTAAAATCAAATGATATAAATTTAGCAACCAATAGTAGTGCTTTATTTAAAACTCTAAGAACCATTAATGTCGCAAAGATGGAAAACAAAGAGTGGTACAATGGTATTAAACATTCTTCAAGTACAGCATTTTATTCGCTTGTAATATATTAATAAAACTACCACTCATTTTTAGTGTGGACGGTACAAAGCACAGAACTAGACGCATGTAAATAAAAACAACCATAACCTAATGTGACGTAATTCCCGATCCTGGCGAGATTGCCTAAATTTTATTACGTTAATGGTGCCGGTTCTTTTGTTATGTATTATGTACTCTATTGAGAGTATGTGTTAATAAATTAGATTCCAATTTACCCAATAAAATATATTTTCTTTTAATTACTCCCCGCTATCGATTAATGTATTTATTCTATGGTTTTTTTCATTTGCGACTTAGAGGGAATTCTTTATCAACCATGCTATATTCCATCTCACTAATAAAATTGTTACAGACTGTCAAACACTAACCTAATAATATATAACCTTCAAAATTCTAAAATCACGAAATAAATAATGAACTGCCTCTTTATTATTCAATTTACTATTTCTAACAGGACTTTCGTATGGACATGATATATGATATCTTTCTCAAAAGTCCACGTGCAGCTTGTTTACAGTTTAGATTATAAATCTGACAAATGTTAATAGTGTCGGCGTTTATGAACTATATAGACGTTAGGTAAGCCAGCCTCTGAACATTGTAAACTATATATAAGCGGAATGAACATTTTCTCTGCTTAATTAACTTTACAACTTATCTGTCTTGAGCAGGTTCATTGATCATCATTTAAGTTACCAATTACATGGCTCCAGGATATGGGTTAACCAGTAACACACCCCATCAATGGAATTCCAGACGTTCAGAGCCCTAAAAGATTATATGTGATAGCTCACACTCAAAATTCCTTAATCAAAGTGTTTACCAATAAAGCAAACTTTGATTCCAGCCAAAAAGATACAGGATAAATGAACGAAACATAGACCCCAGAACGAAAAAAAAAACCGGCACAGGGTTTTTCGTCTACTCAAATAGAAGACTCTTTTATCTAATACCAAACAGTAATTGTTTTTAACAGTATTTACTTTTATATTCAATTTATTCTTTAACCAAAAGACAGTGTATTGACAACAATAATTAATTAAGGGAATAAATCTAAAATCTGTTTAGGAGTGTTGGAATTTTAAGTTTTTCTTATCTTGTGATAAGACCGGGAGATAAAAATACGAGGAAATGGATAAGATAAATTAAAAGGAAGCTCCAGCGACGACACTATACAGCGGCATTGGTTGGTTATCAAAACATAAAACACTAAACGAACAATGGATTTTCAACTATTGAAAATATGACTGCTACTACTACTACTACTTTTGTGTTGGGTGTTGTTGTTTATGTGTCCAGTGCTTCAGATAGAGTTTGATGAAGCTATATTAAATATCCTTTTTATGCCTGGTTTTATATATTTGTATACAGTGTTATCAACCGTAACACTAAAATTAAGTTCGGTTAAAATAACAGGCAGAGCGTTTCAAATCCATCTTCTGTTTTCGAAACCATAGAGTAGTAGGAAAAAGTATAAACACCCATTTAATAGATTCCGACGTAGCCGTTACTGTAAAGTAACTATATAATATTTAGTCATAGTTTCACTTGGTAGTTTTTAGTAAAAGGAACTTTAAAGTTCTTGTTTTTCAGTACTCGCCATCAAAGATAAGTAGTAACTATTTTGAAATTACCTACTTTAGTAAGTGCTACTTCAAAGTGTTTTTAGAGTATCGTGGATATTTTTTACAAAACTATTAGTTTAGTTTATAGAAAAGTAAATTAAAATACAAATTGCAGCGCTTTCAGGATAATGATGTAGAATGTCGCATATTACGTAATGTATTTATCAAATCTCAAGTTTGATAATTTCTCCGTGATAGTAATGTCTCTATAACGGATCACTGACTGCAGCAACACACTAACTATACACAATACAGCCATAGAGACGATTTATCTGACTTCACACAGGTTTGTGTTCTTCTCTGTCATTGGTTAGAGTAGATAGAGTAGGTAGTGGTACGTCCCGTGATAGTGGCTCTTACCACGTCGTCGCTAGGTAGAGGCTGCGGTGTTCGGACGTACCCTGATAAGTTCCGGATACCACGCCGTAACGTTGCAATCAAATCTCCATTTTGATAATTTCTCCGTGATAGGAATGTCTCTATAACGGATCACTGACTACAGCAACAAATTAACCATACTAAATACAGCCGTAGAGATGATTTCTCTGACTTCACACAGGTTTGTTTTCTTCTCTATCATTGGCTAGAGAAGACAGATTAGGTAGTGGTAAGTCCCGTTATAGTGGCTCTTACCACGTCGTCGCTAGGTGGAGGCTGCGGTGTTCGGACGTACCCAGATAAGTTCCGCATACCACGTCGTAACGTTGCAATCAAATCTCCATTTTTATAATTTCTCCGTGATAGGAATGTCTCTATAACGGATCACTGACTGCAGCAACAAATTAACCATACTAAATACAGCCGTAGAGATAATTTCTCTGACTTCACACAGGTTTGTTTTCTTCTCTATCCTTGGCTAGAGAAGATAGAGTAGGTAGTGGTAAGTCCCGTTATAGTGGCTCTTACCACGTCGTCGCTAGGTGGAGGCTGCGGTGTTCAGACATACCCTGATAAGTTCCGGATACCACGTCGTAACGTCGCAATCAAATCTCCATTTTGATCATTTCTCCGTGATAGGAATGTATCTATAACGGATCACTGACTGTAGCAACACACTAACTGTACTAAATACAGCCGTAGAGACGATTTCTCTGACTTCACACAGGTTGGTTTTCTTCTTTATCCTTAGTTAAAGTAGATAGAGTAGGTAGTGGTAAGTCCCGTGATAGTGGCTCTTACCACGTCGTCGCTAGGTGGAGGCTGCGGTGTTCGGACGTACCCTGATAAGTTCCGTATACCACGCCGTAACGTTGCAATCAAATCTCCATTTTTATAATTTCTCCGTGATAGGAATGTCTCTATAACGGATCACTGACTGCAGCAACAAATTAACCATACTAAATACAGCCGTAGAGATGATTTCTCTGACTTCACACAGGTTTGTTTTCTTCTCTATCATTGGCTAGAGAAGATAGATTAGGTAGTGGTAAGTCCCGTGATAGTGGCTCTTACCACGTCGTCGCTATGTGGAGGCTGCGGTTTTCGGACGTACCCTGATAAGTTCCAGATACCACGCCGTAACGTTGCAATCAAATCTCCATTTTGATAATTTCTCTGTGCTAGGAATGTCTCTGTAACGGATCACTGACTGCAGCAACACACTAAATATACTAAATACAGCCGTAGAGATGATTTCTCTGACTTCACACAGGTTTATTTTCTTCTCTGTCATTGGTTTCGCTGCTCAACAGCATCACCTGATAGACCGGTTTCACCAAACAAGGGAAACAACAATTGAAAAAAAACTCGGGACGCAGCAAGTGCGTTATGGTAGTGAATTTTTATTAAATGCTTGAAATTTAAATAACTCAATTTTCTATAAATTTAGAGAGTTTAATTTTAACACTTAGTAAGGTCTTTCCTAAGGCAAAATATCCACAACATGTCATTTAAATAACTTTGTAATTTTCGGAGAAAAAAATTTTTTTCGAAAGAAAATTTAAAATTTGAATAACTCAATTTTCTCCAAACTTAGAAAGTTGAATTTTGGTACGTAGTAATATCTCTCCTGAGGCAACATATATATTAAATTTCATTAAAACAGCTTTGTTACTTTCGGAAAAAAAAAATCTAAAGAAAACTCAAAATTTTCCCGGAAAACCCCGTCCGATTTTTCTGGCTAACGAACTTATCGAAGCCAGAACATAAGAACATAAAAAATTGAAACTGACTCCGGATATGGGTTCTAGGGGTCCTAGTTCGCACTCATTTGAAAGAATTTTTGCAAAGTCTCACCATCTATACCTCTCTATTAGTAAATTTTTTTAAATTAAAATTCACTAAAAAATGGCATATTGAATAATTTTTTCTAAATTTGCTACCATAACGAACTTTCAGTGTTTGCACATTTTATCTGCGTTCAAGAAGCATCAGACAATGCTTTCGTAAAGTAATGAATAAATTCGTTTAAATTTCAAGGAACATATTTTGGGCAAAGCTCTGGAAATCCCCACATTCTAATTTTAGTTGCACATTTTCAAAAGATCATTTCTTCATATAGGATTAAAGAAGAATCAACTAAATTAAATGGTTGAATGGTTCACCGTTGGCTATCTGATCCTCATCGAGCACTAATGCTTTTTATTGCTGTCAGATAAAAGCTTAAAATCTAACAAATAATTTGGTTTGATGTTTTAGAATTATTTAGTTAAATAATTCACCACGATACATTTTTCAAACCTCACGATCGCTCCGCTAACAAAGTTGGCGTTATCAGAGGGATTAATTGGCGAAACGATCGTGAGGTTTTAAAAATGTAGGTTGGTAAGTTGTGTTTTTCAAATTGTACTAATTAGTGTTCATAAAAGGTTCCAATCTTCTATCAACCATGGTAAACAGTGTTAAGTCTAAATACCACGAATTCGGGAATCTTCGTGATCTTCCTGAATCTGGTCGACCCTTAAAATTAGAAGACGAGCAACTAAATATTTTGTTGGCAATGCAAAAAAAGAATCACACAGCACTTAACTAATTGGCTTCTTATTTCAATATGAAAGCACTTACAGTCCACAAAATTCCGAATGAATAAAAGTGCGATCCTTATAGGGCATGCGTTGTTTATGAGCAAATGCAACACCTATGCAATATTGACAATTATTTCGTAAAAAACATAATTATTGCTGACGAGGCTACCTTTGATTTAAACGGCTGTGTAAACAGGCAAAACGGCGCTTAATGGGCTACCAAGGATTCCCGATGGGTGATGAAGTACCACACTTAAAATCCACAGAAAGTGAACGTGCGGTGCGGCATAATCGACGAAAGAATTCTGAGTCCCCATTTCTTTGATACAAACCAACCTGGTGCAACATCTTTGGATTTTCTTCGGTATAACTTCTTCCTGCACTAGTAAATTTATATCCAGATGTAAAAGAATTTGATCTTCCGAGAAATTACTGTTTCTTTGAACAAGATGATGCACCTCGCGATTATGCTCACCTGTAATATAAATAAACTTTAATTGTTCCAGAAAAAACTGGTTTCCTGGTCAACCTTATAGGTTAATAGAAAATTGACCTATTCAAATTCGAAGCATTTAATGAAAATTTGTTACCATAACGCACTTGCTGCGTCCCGAATTTCTTTTCTTACAAAGATGTATTATATTTCGATGGGAAATGCAAAAATCCAATAACATAGGGAGTGTTCGATTAAAAAAAAAAGAAGGTAGGCATCAAATTTGGTTATCAGTATAACCTATATAGTGAAAACAATGTGCCATGTTTCATCAAAATAACTTTATTTAAGTAAACTTAAAGTGTTCCAAAAAAAGTCGTTTCTTGGTCAACCTTATAGGTTAATAGCAAATTGAGCTATTCAAATATGAAGCATTTGATCAAAATTCGCTACCATAACGCACTTGCTGCGTCCAGAATTTCTTTTCTTACAAACATACATTATATTTCGATGGGAAATGCAAAAATGCAATAACATAAGGCGTGTTTGATTAAAAAAAATAATTGTATCACCAACGACTTATCGGCCAGCCTGTGATTTTAAAAATATTTTTTAAGATGTAGCTTAAGACACCCTATAATTAATATATACAATTTTTTTTCATATCTGGTATAATAACAGATATATTGAGCTTTATTGATTTTTTTTTACGAAAATTCTACAAAAATTATATACTATTAACGATAAACTCTATAGCTAAGGCTACTGCCAAGCGTCAGAGAAAGGGTCTATTTGAAATGAATTTTCTGGAAACATTTTATTAAAATGAAGGACAATGACGGTTGAAACTAAGACTTCAGGGTTTGTAAAACATTCTTTTTGAGACATTTTCTTTCCATAGCCCGTATAAGATTCAAGTTCCTTGCCTAAATGTAGCCAATTTTGACGTTTTAAATCGCAACTTTGACGTTTTGAGGAAAACTCCAATTTATTTTTCTTTAAATATGCATAACTTTTTTGTCTTTTGACCGACAGAGCTAAATTTTACTACGTGACTAACCCATAGATATGCAAACTCGCGTGCCAAATTTAGTTGACTTTAGCGTGTTAATTCCGGAGATATAAATTTTTTTCGAAAGAAAACACAAAATTTTGCGGGAAAACCTGGCCGATTTTCCTGGCTAACGAACTTATCCAAGCCATTTGCAAAAGGAAGGTGTTCACCAAATATATATATATATATATATATATATATATATATATATATATATATATATATATATATATATATATATATATATATAAAAATTGCAACTGATATCGATGATGTCATACCCCTTACATGAAATTCCATGTATGTAGAAATTCTCGTAACAAAAATGCGCAACTAAAAATAGAATTGACGGGTCTGAAGACGAAGAAGAAGAAGAAGAAGTGTATTTATTACTTCACGAAAGCACTGTACTTACCTACCACAAAGTTACTACGAAGTTAAAACTGTCACGTAACCTAAGGTAAATTTAATTTCAACACGATTTCTCAGCATAGTACGTGACGTTATAGATATTTCATCTTAAGTGCAGGTGAAATCCCAATCAATCAGTTATACTCGTAAGATGGAGTGCAGGAGGGTAAATAAATCAAGCCTAAGACCTGCTAACCTGTCAGGATCACTGTGAAATCTGATAAACTGTAAATTCCAAACGTGACATTTGCTTCTCGGTCGGGAACTCAGATATTAAGTGATCTCTACTCGAATTCGATATTTGACATAATATATTGAAAGCTCTATATATAGTTTATCGGTACATAATAACCTCATAGTATAGTTGGAAGTGTCTGTTTCTGATGTTTATTAAATTTAAATGGTTGGGGTAGTGTTTAACAAAACTTTATTATTTTGATAAACTTTGATTGGAAACATATGCCAAACAAAGTTGTTTTGGAAATTAAACTAAGCATTTACTACTGCCAAATGCTGATTAAAAGCTCAGAATTTTTAGCTATAACTCCGGAACTTATCGTTCAGGACCCCCGGAGGTGATTTCTCACAATAAATTAGGATGAGAATGTATTATAACAATTTTTCGAAAACTCAATATTAACGAGATACAGGTGTCAGAAAAAAATTTAGGTTTTCGTAGATACATCTTTTATTAGTTGTTAGATTTTTTTTAAATCTATCACATATATTACCAGTGCGTTTGCAGATTTACGTTCCAAATATGATGTAAATACTCCAGGGCCGAAAGGCCTAACCTGACCTTAGCCTTTGATCTATGGCACACAACATTTTTGTTTTCACCCGTTTATGAATTTATGCAGCAGCATGTTAAAGAGCATAAAAAATATTTAAAAAAGTATCTCCTGTTGCGATACGATGAAATCAACTAGTTATGAGAAAAACAACTTCAAACATTTTCATGCTTTAATGTTGCTTTAAACTGATTTTCACAGTCTCAACTTAATAAAAATTTATTCCCTAACTACATTAATAAGTAACATTCTTGATAATCACTACAAACTGCATAACGTGTTTAATGTACATTTCGTCCATGCTTTTACAATAAGTTCTGGAAATGTTGTCCTTCCATTTCAACACATAAATTCAGTTTTTTTCAGAAACCCTAAAGAATATGCCCTCTTTACTCTTACTATTGCGAAACTGTCAATACATCATTACCTTAGCTCTTCCACGTTTATCATAGGCGTTCTGTATATCAGTGACTTAACATAGCCCCTAAAGGAAAAAGTCGATCGTGTTCAAGTCGGGCGATCTGGCAGATCAATTTATGAATACAGCACTATCCACCTCTCGGGGAAAATTCCATTGAAGTACTACCTCACCGCCAAACTGTAATGAGTCGATGCACTGTCATGCAGTAGCCACATTGCACGTCGCACTATAATAGGAACGTTTTCCAACAAACGGGCAGCCTCACCATCAAGCCTTAGGGCAAAGAAATGTGGCCTAACTAAATGATATCCAACGATGCCGGCCCATATGTTTACAGAAAACCTATTTTGGAACCCACGTTCTGCCACTAAATTATTATTCTCGTAACACCAATAAGGTTTATTATGAATATTTATTACACAATCATGCCCGAATCCAGCGTTGTCCGTGAGAAAAATGGAATTGATGAAATTTCTGTTGGCATGATGGCGAATAATAATTCGCGTTCCTTCAAGTCCTGGAAAAATTCAGTCGTCAAAGCGGATTTTCAGGGAATAGAGCTTGGACCTTTTGATAGTGGAATGGATGTAGGAGTTGTTAGTGAAAATTTCATGAACGCGGTTTTGGAAATATTTTCCTGCAGTGTAATTAACCTGACGCTTATATCAGGATTATTATCAACCGCAGCCAAAACATGAACTTTAGCCGCAGGAGTTTGGTTTCTTCGTTGGCGACCAACATCAAACGGCCTCGTCTTAAAATAGCCAAACTCACCTAATCGCTGATGGATAGTACTCAACAACTTCGATCGTGAAATCCTTCTATCTGGAAATGCATCTCGCTTCAAACGTCTGGCTCTTGATGTATTTCGGACAGCTAAGCTATAATGCATGTCGTGAAGCTCAGATTTTCAATATTGATTTTAATTATGATTATTATTAATTTAATCAGTTTTAATCAAGATACTTATTATGCTCTTTAACATGGTCCTGTTCAAATTCATAAATTGGCGAAACAAAAAAAGTTGTGGGTCTTAGATCGAACGTTGGGGTCAGGTTAGGCCCTCTGGCACTGAAGTATTTGCATGATATTTGGAACATAAATAATATAGTGGGAGATTAAAAAAAGTCAAATTACTAATAAAACATTTTTCTAAGAAAAACTAAAAAAAATATTGACACCTGTATCTAATATCTATAACTTAATATTGTTTTTTTTAAATTGTTGTAGGACTTTGTGGCTCTAATTTCTTGTGGGGAATTACCTCTTGAAATCTTAACACATAACTTTCGGACACCCTGTATAGTAGAATGATATAATATTCTGGATATAAATCCGCTTGCTTAACTAAAGACACTGATAAGAAACCAGGTAGACGTGTTACTATACGAAAGCGCCCTCCAGCAACGGTAGGAACTCTTTTAGGTCTAGTATTGCACACATTGAGACCTTAGAGGTGATCCAGTTAGATTTATGGAGTATAAGTAAATTAGGTCCCCGAAATCGAAATACAACAACCTAACCTACCTTTATCCACTGCTCTAAGAAGTAGGCAGATTAGAGTCTTAGAGTATAATACTTCTTTAACCTCTTGTAAATGGTTCCAAAAGAGAAGCCGAAACATCGAGTTTCAACAAACTTTGAACGCGGTTCAACCCGAGAATCAAGTATTTGCCATATATATATATATATATATATATATATATATATATATATATATATATATATATATATATATATATATATATATATATATATATATATATATATATATATTGAAGATTGTTTTAAGTTGCATCGTTGTAGTTTATTTCAAAATATTATCGTTAATCGTTTATCTATATGTGTATGTAAGCTCCCCTCGCACAAGTCAAATACTTCTTGATGCGGAGTTTGTCGAGTTTGGTCTTATTATTATTATTATTATTATTATTATTATTTGATATAAGCGTTACACTTTCTCAGTATTACTACTGGAAACCTTTTGACCGACCCCCCGCGCGCGACATTAGGGTTCGGCTCGGTAGATGGTGATGAAATTCATCATATCCCATTATGTCGATATTATTATTACAGTCTGACTTCCGGGGCTTCAACACAGCAGAAGTGTTTGAGGTCGCTACTTAACTGAGGAATTTTCGGACTATGTGACATGTCTGCAGCAGAACCGCCCTCTGCCCCACGTTGAGGATGTTATTTGGTAATCCGAGTTCGTTTAGATTTCCCATGAAATTTTTGGTGACTATTCCTTCCGCCGACATTACGAAAGGATATATAGCCACCTTCTGGAGCTTCCATATGTTTTTTATTTCATATGCCAAGTTTTCATACTTGGTGATCTTTTTAATTTCAGTTTTCTGAATGTTATGGGACAGCGGTACAGCAATGTCTATGATCACAGCAAGCCTCATCTGTTTGTTTATCAGGACAATGTCTGGCCTATTGAAGTCCACAGTGCGATCCGTTATCATGGGTCGGTCCCAGTACAGGAGAAAGTCCGTCGACTCCAAAACCGCCTCCGGAGAATACTTGTAGTAAGCTGGTGTTGATGACGGGTTCAGGAGGCTGTATTTCAAAGCGATTTGTTGATGGATGATCTTGGCGAGCTGGTTATGTCTGCCTAAGTAAGCTGAGTCTGAGAGAGCAGGACATGCTGCCATGACGTGTTCAATGGTTTCTCCAACAACTGCGCATTTTCGACATTTACCCACCACTTCTAATTTTAGACAATGCTTCTCGTAGTTTTTAGTTTTTATAACCCTATTCTGAATGGCCATCACAAAACCCTCTGTCTCCGGGTAGAGTTGCCCCTCGACCAACCATATAAGCGAAGAGGTTTTATCAACACTATCCGCCTGCAGGTGCTTGGGGTACCTCCCATGCATAGCCTGGTCGCCCCACTGGACTACACCGTCCTGGTCAGCCGGGGTGTCCAACTCATATTTGCGCTGACCCAGCCTAAGTGGAGTATAATCCTTATCCTCGCACACCACCAACCTCATCAGTTCATCCTGCGATGCAAGAAAACGTTGTCGCATGTTTCTTTCTTGCTTAAAACAGAGGTTCTTTATATGGATTAACCCTCTGCCGCCTTCTTTCCGAGGTGTATACAATATTCTAACGGATGAGTTGGTGTGAAGGCACCGAAATTTCGTAAGAAGCCTTCTCGTGAGTCTGTCCAGTTCATCTAAGTCGGTGTTAGACCATTTGACAACTCCAAAAGAGTATGTCAATACTGGTACCGCCCATGAGTTGATAGCAGCACAGAGGTTACCTCCGGAAAGCTTAGTATTTATAAGCTTCGTGACTCGCTTCCTATACTTCTCCTGGAACTCTCGCTTTAGCCGGCTATGGTCCACACGCTGGTTTTGCGGACACCCTAGGTAGCGGTATGTCTCCTCAGGCGGTAGTTGTTCTATATCGCAGAAGGGATGTTGGTCACCTTCAACTGACCCTCTCTTGACGTTAATTATAGCACATTTGTCGAGTCCAAACGACATTTTTATATCATTGCTAAAGATTTTAACAGTATTAATCAGTGAGTGGAGCTTATCTTGTGTCTCAGAGTATAATTTAAGATCGTCCATGTATAATAAGTGGGATATTCTTATTCTGTCTTTCATACTTAGTCTATACCCGGCTCCAGTTTTGTTTAGGACAGTCGACATGAGGTTCAGTGCCAAGCAGAACCACACCGGCGACAGGGAGTCCCCCTGAAAAATGCCCCTTCCGATCCGCACTTTTTCACAATTTTTATTGGCCATCCATATGTTTGTTCTCCAAGTACTCATGAGATGTTGCAGGACGTTTCTGATCCTTGGGCAGATCTTGTAGATTTCAAGTACCTTGTTTAACCAATCGTGGGGTACAGAATCAAATGCTTTGCTGTAGTCGATGTAGCATACATGTAGATTTCGCTTTCTTCTCTCGGCTTGTTTTAGTACTACAGAGTCTATGTTTGCAGCCCAAAGATTCTCTAAGACATCCTTTCTGTTCCTCCTCGAACATGTTGTTTGTTAGACAGTGTTGATATATCTTTTCATTAATTAGGGAAGTGAAAAGCTTGTAGAGGACTGACAGGCAGGTTATTGGTCTGTAGTTTTTGGGTTCGTTTGCATCTCCTTTTTTGAAGAGCATGAAAGTGTTTCCTTCAGTGAGAAATTCGGGAACTTTATCTGGGTTGCTCAGTGCTCGGGTAAAGCAACGTGAAAGACTCTCATGCGCTCCAGTTCAATACTTAAGCCAGAAGCTATGCAGCCTGTCAGGCCCTGGAGCCCTCTAGTTCCGAGTTTTCCTGACGGCGGCAGTCACCTCAGCTGGTGTAAACGCTCTCACCGACATCTGGGACAAGTTCACATGCACTTCCTCCACGTCCTTATCCATGATGCAGACCGATTAAAACCGCCTGTTTTTGCCCATGTAGTGATCCAATATGTGTTGAAGTTGGAGGAATCAATGCTAGATGGAGCTTGTAGGTTCCCATCGGCCTCAATCTTTCTCAGGAATTGCTTCTGATTGTTTCTGAATTCAGCATTCTGCTTCTTCCTTTTTGTAATCTCATTGTATCTTCTAAGCCTAGCTCCCTTGGCTTTCGCTTTTTGTCTAAGCTGATCTTTTAGATCCAAGAGTTGGTCAGTGTGGGAAGTATCTATCTTGGCTTTTCTTGCGATGATCCTAATCTTTCGCTACACTTTCTTTGATTGACTGCCATCCAAAAAATCTGATATGATGTCGATTATTATTATTATTATTATTATTATTATTATTATTATTATTATTATTATTATTATTATTATTATTATTATTATTATTATTATTATTATTATTATTATTATTATTATTATTATTATTATTATTATTATTATTATTATTATTATTATTATTATTATTATAGGGTCCTTCAGTATTGATACAACAAAATTGGGTATTAATATTAATAACTCTGAATTTTGCATCCTGTGATGACGCTACGTTGGTTAGTCAAAGGATTCGTCAGGTTTTTCTAAACGTGTTGTGGTGATTTGGGCTCTCCAAGTATGCTTATCAATGCTCATCACAGGTCCCAATCTTAACTCAGTCCTCCTATATATCGTACTGCGTTATATAGTAGTTCTTACACATAATAACAGGATACCATTGGACTTGGGAAATTTGAATGGATTTACATTCAAACGAAATCTTGAACAATTGCCTCTTGGTAGAGAAGCTCATTTTGCTTGAACTTGGACACCAATTTGAACTGGACTTTGATACGTTGCGTGTAGTGTGCTTGCAATTAATGTATAACAGGTGTACATGGTTAAGGGCATATTTGTTTTATATGTGTGGGTGTGTTTTTTGTATTGTGGGTGAGCATGAGATGTGATTGAGTGTCTGGGCTGAGGATGTGTGAGTGAGATATTTGTTGACTTACTCTCTTGTCGCTGCGTCGTGAGTTGCCCGAAAGGTTGATAGATTTAAATGTAAGTTTGTTTATACCACAACTTTTATATATATTTGTGTGTGTATGAAAGGAATTAAACCAATAAAAGCATAATACATAATATGTCGGTGGTTCAGTGGTAAGAACGTGTACCTCTGAACCGAAGGTACCGGTTCCATCCTAACGTTGTCCCTTCACTTTTTCAGTACTTACTGTAGCCTTAACATCAACTGAGGTTCTGGCATTATATTTGAGAAAGTTGAATTTCTACGCGTTCCGCCCATGGGGGAGGGGGCGTGGGCGTAAAGCCGTCGTCTCCGTGCTCATGCTATGTTGGGCACGTTAAAGATCCTTACTTCCTTATATAAAGGCAGGGGTTTGACAAAATTGCCAGGATAGTGAGGTGAAACTGCTCCCTGTGGTCGGTGATTGGCTATAGTTGTGGAAATAGACTGACGTTTTATATATACGTTATATATATATATATATATATATATATATATATATATATATATATATATATATATATATATATATATATATATATATATATATATATATATATATATTACGGTAAAAATATTTATAGTGTTTTTATAATTTATTATGATATTTTTGTTTCTCAGAGGGGGTTCTGGCACTATGAAAACTTGTCAATGAAGTTGACAAGAATTTAAATCAAATAATTTATTTCTCAAAAATAAAAACTGGTTAACTTATCAAGAACTGGACAAATGAAACGAAACTAAAATTTTCAAAATACTGAGTATAATAAAGGATTAAATGAGCTATGAATACAATAATATATATGAAAATGAGATTGATAACACCTTAAACAATCAAACAATAAAACTAACTAAAAATGGTTCACTATTATTCTAACTATAAATAACTTACTTGTATCTCTAACTTAACAATAGCACTTGAGAATTTCTCTTTGATTTTAAAGTGGATGCCTTGTTTTGCTACTCTTCCTGTGTTATGTCAAACCATCCATTCACTGTTCATGATGTTTGGACTAAACTAACTATACAAATTTCCTTGAATATCTCTCCAGGGCTTTTTCTCGATACCTCTAATGGACAATATCCAAATTTTTGTGTCTGCATTAACACTCCCTGCCAAATTAGCTGTGTTCTAATTATCTGCTGATAGTGATCCCTGTTTTCTAGTGATTTGATATAATCTTCTATATAATTTCAAGAGCTGATGTTCTCATAATCTATTATTTCTGGATTCTCTAAATTCTATGTTTCTGCTTTCTGACAATGTGATGTATGTACAATCTTATATGGCTTTTGTTGGCTGATATTTTATTTCAAAAAAATCTTCTAACTTTTTCCCTACTCTGACAACTTGTCATCCTCCTCACTTAATTTTGTTTTCCTACTACTGAGTCTTATCGCTATGGATACATAGTTGGTTTCATTTCGTATGATAAATATGGGAATTGCCAATTAAAAACTATATTTAACCTTTTTTTATACAACTGATTTTTTCCAAATCTAAAGGCTCGCAAATCTACCTATGGATTCATATTGTATAATTTTCAAAATGATTCCATTTGTGTGTATTTAAAATTTATATTATTGTTACTTGTCGTCTAGCAACAGACTCTACCTCAACAAATTTATCTAACCAGGTATAATTCCCTTACATCCACCAAATTCGTTTTTTATATTATTAGTTTGTTTTCTCTATCCTGAGACAGAATTTACGACGAACATTTTTCAAAAACTATGATATCATAGCATATATATATATATATATATATATATATATATATATATATATATATATATATATATATATATATATATATATATATATATATATATATATATATATACAGGGTCGCTGATAAGTCTGGAAACGGTCGATTATCCGGGAAAATATACAAGGTGTCGAAAAAAGTTTTATACAAAAGTTTTTGGGTTCTTCAATGTCTACTAGGCGGTGATAATTTTATTTATACAGGGTTGGTCATACAGGCGTGGCACACCAATATTAATTTTTTTTTAATGGAACACCCTATATATTATTCGATATTTCAATCCTTCTCTTAATTTTGAGCAACATTTATAAGAAGCATAATGTACCTAAACTCAATCGTTTCCGGGTAAAAAAATAAATAAAAATAAACGCTACTGTTTTTAAAATCTATTGGATGAAGAACAAAAATAAATGAAAAGTAGAATATCTCTTGAAAACAATCTGTGAGTGTGAAAAGAACCGGGTGCGATGTTTTTAACATTGTTTGGAATCCCAAGATAAGATAAGATGCCCATAAGAAACGCAGTATTATTCTTTTGTTTTAAAATGTTTCCAGGACAACGAATGTCAAACATTCATTCAGTGTCAACAGTTTTGAAACATTAGTAATTTAGTGTCAACAGTTTTTGTGCAAAATGGCAAGTTTAAGTGAAACCGAACGTATCGAAATTTTAATGATGATAGGGTACGGTGATAGAACACGAAGTTTTGCTCAAGTGGTGATTATGTTCAATGAGTTGCATCCTGAGCGGGAATCGATCTCCAAATCCACAGTTTCGAAAACTTTGCATCGTTTTCACGAAACTGGCGGTATCAAGGATAAACCTAGAACTGGAAGGCCAGTAACCGTTACAAATGAAGAAAATTCTTTGAATGTAATATTGGATGTGGTGGAAAATCCGAAAACTTCGGCACAGCAATTGACTTTAAATCACAATATGAGTCGATATTCAATTCAAAAGATTACGAAGCGGGAAAAGTTCCGTCCATATAAAATTCATTTATTGCAAGAACTGAGTGAAGACGATTTTGATCGCAGAATCGAGTTCTGTGAACTTATTATGGAGAAGTTACGCCAAAATTTTAACTTTGCCAACCACATTTTGTTTTCCGACGAATCTACATTTTGTTTGAATGGACAAGTCAACCGACACAACTGTAGGTACTGGTCAGACGAAAACCCACATTGGATGGAACAAATTCACACCCAAAGACCGCAAAAAGTAAATGTCTGGTGTGCTATTATTGGTGGACATATCATAGGACCTTATTTTATACACGGTAATTTGAACTCTGCTCGATATTTGACACTTTTGCAAGAATCAATTGTTCCAGACGTTAGTCGATTATTTCCGAACAATAACGACCCAAATCTACCAGCGGAAGAAATATGGTTTCAGCAGGATGGGGCACCCCCTCATTTTGGAATTGAGGTACGGGAATATCTGAATCAAACCTTTCCTGGCAGATGGATAGGGCGCAGGGGAACTATTGAATGGCCAGCTAGGTCTCCCGACATGACGCCGCTTGACTTTTTTTTGTGGGGTCATGTAAAAAAATTAATTTACCAAAATAGACCGCAGAATATTGAAGAGTTGCAAGCAAGGATTGTGCATGAAATTAATAACATTCCTCAAAACGCTCTTGTAAATGCAGTGCAATGTTTGTTAAGCGAATTCATTATTGTCAGGAGGTCAATGGAGAACACTTTGAACATCTTATAAAATAGGATTCCAAACAATGTTAGAAACATCGCAACCGGTTCTTTTCACACTCACAGATTGTTTTCAAGAGATATTCTACTTTTCATTTATTTTTGTTCTTCATCCAATAGATTTTAAAAACAATAGCGTTTATTTTTATTTATTTTTTTACCCGGAAACGATTGAGTTTATGTACATCATGCTTCTGATAAATGTTGCTCAAAATTAAGAGAAGGATTGAAATATCGAATAATATATAGGGTGTTCCATTAAAAAAAAATTAATATTGGTGTGCCACGCCTGTATGACCAACCCTGTATAAATGAAATTATCACCGCCTAGTAGACATTGAAGAACCCAAAAACTTTTGTATAAAACTTTTTTCGACACCTTGTATATTTTCCCGGATAATCGACCGTTTCCAGACTTATCAGCGACCCTGTATATATATTTATATATATATGGGTCTTTGAGTATGTAAACTTACCTCTTTCAAAATTCTTCCGACATGTCAACCTTGTTTCCAAGGGGCTGTTGCCAGTTCCGTATTATTTATTTTGGACAAGAAGAAGGTAAATGAAAAGTGATTTATAATCGCAGGCTTTTACCAAAACTTCCATTGTAATTTTAATTGGGTGACTCCGTTGATAAAACAATGGGCAAATGTCTCGCACACTTCACTGTTTTACATGTTCGTTATTGAAAGCACAATAAACTTGGCGCGTATTTTGTTAAAAGTCCGGTAGTCGTCAGGACACTTACAGGACAAACGAGCAACGTTAATTATAGCTGCGTACACATGTTTAGGACATCAATATCAAGTACGACTGCGTATTCTCAAACCATACAAATTCAAAGTACTATCGCCTTTATCGACACCACAAAGAAAACTCAAAATGATGTACTTAATATGACTATTGAAGGAATCTCTCGGGGGTGGTGGTGTACAAAAGTTGGTATGGCCTCGACTATATTGTCGTTAGCCACGGATTTAATGGAATTTCGCCCAAATCACCTTTATAAGCAATTCACTAGGTTCTTTGCAAAAAAAGTGATGTTACCACGACCTTAAAATCTATCCAAGTGAATCAAAATAGTGCCCCTAGAACCCGCATTAAAAGACGATCTGAATTTTGAAACATTATGCGGATTTTTACCGCATTTTTATTTTCAAAAATTCGCCTATTGAGAGGTATCACTGGTGAGACTTTGCAAAAATTTTCTCAAATGAGCGCGTATTTGGGCCCCTAGAACCCGAATGCAAGGTCCGTTCGACTTTTTGTACATACATACATACATACATATATATATATATATATATATATATATATATATATATATATATATATATATATATATATATATATATATATATATATATACAAGGTTTTTCACGATAGCCGTGCATTAGAAGTTTATGAAGTTCCCTGATATCCTAAATACTGAAACTTTGGCAGCGGTCACAATTCGTAATTGTCTTTTATTCTAAGAAATTTTCAAGGTCACAACACTTCCGGTTAGACCGGAAGTAGTCATCAACTTTGCTAATTTAAATAGAATGTCCTATTTTTTATTGGATATTCGAATTCTCTATTATATTTATATTAGACTTTCATATCCTGTTCCAAAGATATTGTGATCTCTGTATTCCGGTGATTTTGCAACCTTATTTATAATAGTTTGTATTTCACATGTTTTTAAAAATAAAAGGCTCGAATTTAGAATTTCGTAACTTGTGGAAGGAAGCTTTCATATAATGTGCCTTAATAAACCTGTGTCATACAGAGTGTTCTAAATTTAGTTACTAACTTAGACATATTCAACGTGGCAAAAGTATTTTTTTCAAATAGAACACCCTGTATATTATTAAAAATTCGAGTTCTAAATTTAATTCTACACCAGTTTGATATAAGTTTTTCTATACCTATCTTCAATATGTTGCTTGTTATTAGCATTTTTAGGTAACAACCTCCTCTTCTAAAGACTACACGTTAGACTACACAATAAATGCAGCTGTGATTGTCAGTCAGATAACAAAAGTGATATTATTTCATAAAAATATTTAATGTAGTTATTAAAAAAATAAAAACAAATATTAACAATAAACAAAAAACTGAACAACGACAAATACAAAAAAGTTAATTCAAATTTAAATGCTACGATCGCTATAAATGTTCTATGTGACCACCATCTTGGTCAAGGCACTGCTCAATTCTACGGTTCATCTCATTCGTAGTAGCTCTTTTGATTTCATTTGGATCCAAATCTCTAAAAGCTCTAATTACTCGATTTAAAAGATACTCTCTACTTTGCACTGTTGTGTCATACACTTGACTTTTTATACGCCCCCAGAGATAAAAATCGGCAGGCATTAAATCAGAAGAGCGCGGAGGCCATCTTCAAGGGCCGTTGGGCCCAATCCATCTGTCTTCAAATAATTGCATCAAGTGCCAGTAAACTTCACCAGTGGAGTCGGCAGGCTATTTGATACCAGCAGCTTTGCCTTATATCTAGTGGAAGCCTTGCCAGAAAATTACGGACAGATCCCCTTAATAGTTCCAAATACTTTTCACCGTTTAAATTTTCTTCGTAAATTTCATAAGAGACCTTATTTTCCATAATAATCCAAAGCACATTGAAACTAAAATTTGTTTGAAAACGTCCTCCTCTAAATATATTCGGGGGTTCACTTGCCCAAAAATGACTATTTCTCCTATTCACAATTCCTTCCCTTATAAATTTCGATTCGTCGGTCCAGATAATTTTAGAGAGAAAATTCTCATCTTGTTGAATATTCAGAAACATGTGTTCGCAGAATTCCACTCCTGTTACATGATCACCAGGTCGAAGTCCTTGTGGTACTATTTCTGAATATGGGTGCATTTTATGAGATTTCAATATTCTATGCACAGATGAACTTGATATTCCCAAAGCTAGAGTTGCTGCAGGAACATAGCTACGCGGGTAAACTTGAAAATAAGCCAAAACGTTTATCTCATTATCTTCATTTTCAGTTACTGGCTTTGGATCATGTCGTGCCGTTTTGACACATCCAGTCAATTAAAATCGTTCCTCTATTCTTGCGAATTTTCCTCTAGTCATTTCCGATAGAGTGCGATACCTCTCGTTAAACATCCTGCATGTTCTGCTTACAATCCGATTGCATTCCCCATGAATATAAAATAAATTTAAAATATCCATATTAGAGTACTCTTCGCTATTCTGAATTTTTATTGGCTTATTATTTCTATAACGTGATTAATACAAACACACTCAGATTAACTTTAAAATATAAAAGACGCTTTAGAATTCACCTGTTGTCAAAATTCTGTTTTCTGACAGCCACAGCTGCCTTTATTGTGTAGCGTAATGTATATTTTCTAGAAAAGGAGTTTGTTACCTAAAACTCTAGTAGCAAGTTACTTGTAAGATATAGGTATAGGAAAACATATATAAAACCGGTGTAGAATCAAATTTAGAACTCGAATTTTTAATAATATACAGGGTGCACTATTTGAAAAAAATGACTTTTGCAACATTGAATGTGTGTAAGTTGGTCTTTAAATTTAAGACACTCTATATGATACAGGTAAACTTTAGGTAGAGAATATGAAGACTTTATCCTAGAAGTTAGAGTATTCTAAATTCCAGCCTTTTATCTTTAAAAACATGTGAGGCACAAAGTGTTATAAATGAGGATAGAAGTTCCGCAAAATGTTAGAAAATCACAGTATCTATGAAATAGTTAAAGATAGGGTAGGAAAGCCTAATATAAATCTTCACAAAATATTATGGAGAATTCGAATATGGAATAAAAAATAGAGCATTCTATTTAAATTAGCAAAGTTGATGACTACTTCCGGTCTAACCGGAAGTGACGTGACCTAGAAAATATTTTAGAATAAAAGACAATTACGAATTGTGACCGCTGCCAAAATTTATGATATCAGGGAACTTCATAAACTTCTAATGCACGGCTATCATGAAAAACCCTATATATATATATATATATATATATATATATATATATATATATATATATATATATATATATATATATATATATATATATATATATATATATATATATATATATATATATATACATAACGAAAAAAATGCATTAAAAAATTTATACAAGATAATATATAAGTGTAGATACGAAATACAAAAGCAAAGTATTTATGAAGAAGAAAAGCATTGCCATATAATATAGATTAAACCAAATCATGCAAATTATGTCTGTGTTATTACGACAAAAGTAGAATATACAGGTCATATAGAGATCGAGGACAAGAAAATAGGTAGATGCGCGAATGGTGTAAACACCGCAGCCAAAGTACCAACATCACACACACACACACACATACACACCACTTTTTGGTACTTGTCCTCTGTCTAATACAACAGTTTGTGGCTAGTGGACCTTGTTTGTGAGGCCGTTAGGATACAAACACACACACACACACACATCCGCGTGATTTTAAACAACAAAATTGATGAATTTTAAGCAAACATTCTAAAACAAAGCCGGATTTTGCACAACGAACATTGCAAAAAGAGTGCCTAATAGGGCCTTACATTTCTGTTTCAATAGGTGTTTTTCTTTATTTGACTACAATATTTGCGTAAAATTTATTTGAAGTAGACCATTTTTGCGATTGTATAGCAGCACCACTGGTATTATAATTTCCCATTTAGCAAAATAAATTTGAAACTATGCCTTTTTTTAGTCAATACATCGATAAACGGACAAACTATATACAACGGGTAGTATTAGTTTTGATGCAGTAACTTTTACTTGGAAACTTAACAAATATCAATGGCAATTCACTATCCTTTAGATTAAGCGATCATGTCAAAGTAATGAAAACGTTCTAAGAATAGTGTAAAACTTTTTCAGGAATTGAAAAACCAAAAGCCGCATGCTAACTTTTTCATATTTTAACAGTCAATATGGCAAACGGTAGTGTTAAATTCAGTTTGGTTTTGTAATTGTGCATGCCAGGCCTCCTATAACAAAACACACATATACAAAACACGGGGATTGTGTGACGCAGGCCGCAATCTGTGCCGGGAATCGTCACGCAATGCCTCTTTCGACCCGCAATGCAGCGCGATTACTGCCCCCTACCTTGCTCACTGCTCTCTATGACACCGCCGATGCCGTGCCGTAATCTTTTATATTTCCTTTTTCCTACGACATCCTACAAAACATGACCCAGACCCAGTCTCACCTTGCACATCATTCCCTTTTATCATGACATGCTGGAATTAAAACTGCCGTTGCTCACATTATGCTTTTTCCCTCTTATCTTACGTCGTTAACGTGCTCCTTTATTTTTTCTTGCTGTTAAAACAACAACGAATAAATTAATGGGCCTTGTAATTGGCGACATTTAAAATAAAGAAAAAGTTTAATATTTTCTTGCGTCTCCGACAATTATATTAAACTTTTCACCAACAGGAGTTTTGTATATAACACAGTTTATTTACAAACGACATAAAAGAGTTTAAAGATGATTAAAAGTTTTTACAGCAACAGAAAATTACAGTCCCAAACAGTCATAAGTACAATTTGGAAAACCAACTCCTCACAACACATTTTTTCGATCTGAAAATCCTTTCGCTAACAACTTTAACGTCATCAGAGGGACGAATAATGTAAAACTTAAGCGAATAAAAACAGAAAATAATATTTATGTATTAGTTAAAATAAAACTCGAAGACGCAGCAAGTGCGTTATGGTAGTGAATTTTCATAGAAATGATCTGGCACCAAATATTTTATTATAACTTTTTTTTCTTGCAACATAGAAATCTAAATTTTTGTGTGTAGTTTACTTTTATATCGTTAACCTACCTACCAAATTTGGTTATCATAGCTTTTTTATTTTTTGAGATAAAAATTTTTTTCGAATGAAAACTCAAAATTTTCCCGGAAAACCTCGTCCGATTTTCCTGACTAACGAACTTATCCAAGCCATTTACAAAAGGAAGGTACATGCCAAATTTTATCAAAATCGGCCCATTATTTTTTGAGTTATCGGTGTGATACATATATATATATATATATATATATATATATATATATATATATATATATATATATATATATATATATATATATATATATATATATATATATATATATATATATATATATATATATACATATAAAAATTGAAACTGACCACGGATATGGGTTCTAGGGGTCCTAGTTCGCGCTCATTTGCAAAAATTTTTTCAAAATTCAAAAGTCGGGATCTCCCCATTAGTGAATTTTTTCTACGAAAATTCACTAAAAGCCTGGACGCAGCAAGTGCGTTATGGTAGTGAATTTTCATAGAAATGATCTGGCACAAAATATGTTATTATAACTTTTTTTTCTTGTAACATAGAAAACTAAATTTTGGTGTATAGTTTACTTTTTATATCCTAAACCTACCTACCAAATTTGGTTATCATAGATTTTTTTTTTAAGATAAAATTTTTTTTCAAATGAAAACTCACAATTTTCCCGGAAAACCTCGTCCGATTTTTCTGATTAACGAACTTATCCAAGCCATTTACAAAAGGAAGGTACATGCCAAATTTTATCAAAATCGGCCCATTATTTTTTGAGTTATCGGTGTGATACATATATATATATATATATATATATATATATATATATATATATATATATATATATATATATATATATATATATATATATATATATATATATATATATATATATATATATATATATATATATATATATATATATATATATATATATATATATATATATATATATATATATATATATATATATATAAACATATAAAAATTGAAACTGACCACGGATATGGGTTCTAGGGGTCCTAGTTCGCGCTCATTTGCAAAAAATTTTTCAAAATTCAAAAGTCGGGATCTCCCCATTAGTGAATTTTTTCTACGAAAATTCACTAAAAGCCTGGACGCAGCAAGTGCGTTATGGTAGTGAATTTTCATAGAAATGATCTGGCACAAAATATGTTATTATAACTTTTTTTTCTTGTAACATAGAAAACTAAATTTTGGTGTATAGTTTACTTTTTATATCCTAAACCTACCTACCAAATTTGGTTATCATAGATTTTTTTTTTAAGATAAATTTTTTTTTAAAATGAAAACTCACAATTTTCCCGGAAAACCTCGTCCGATTTTTCTGATTAACGAACTTATCAAAGGCATTTACAAAAGAAAGGTACATGCCAAATTTTATCAAAATCGGCCCATTATTCTTTGAGATACAAATTTTGTTCGAAAGAAAACTCAAAATTTTTCCATAAAACCTTGTTCGATTTTCCTGACTAACAAACATGTCAAAGCGATTTACAAAAGGAAGGTACATGCCAAATTTTATTAAAATCGGCTTATGACTTTTTGAGATGAGAATTTTTTTCGAATGAAAACTCAAAATTTTCCCGGAAAACCACGTCCGATTTTCCTGACTAACGAACTTATCCAAGCCATTTACAAAAGAAAGGTACATGCCAAATTTTATCAAAATCGGCCCATTATTTTTTGAGTTATCGGTGTGATATATTTTTTCAAAATTCAAAAGTCGGGATCTCCCCATTAGTGAATTTTTTCTACAAAAATTCATTAAAAGCGAACGTGAACAGCGCCCCCAACGAAGGTATACAAACAAACCCTCACTGTTTTCTCGAAAGTCCTTGCAATTAAAATTACACTACCAGCAACTGAAAAGACTGCTTGTCGTTATTAGGTAGTCCTTCTAAGAACGAGGAAGTGATTCGGATGATGACAGCTTAAACAACTGCACTGGGCCTGTCCTGTTCGTGAAAAATTTGTTATTCATATTTCTAAAAATATTAGATTTGAAACAGACCTAGTAAATGAAAATGACTATTTTCCTAAACTATGGTTTCGTTATGTGGACCATATTTTCGCAGTATCCTCCTATTTCCGCAGCATCCTTCAGCCGGTGTACTTAAAGATTTACCATTGTAACTCAGCAGACTATAGGTTTTCAAGTTCCAATCGGCGCTAATCCGAATCAGAACGACATTAGTCATAATCAAATTGGAAACTTAAATTTTAAAGTGGCAATAATCAAAACATTATTGGCTTTAGTCAAATTCAAGTTGACATTAAACAAAACCAAATGGGCATTAGCTAATGTTAACTTGGCATTAATTAAAATGTAAATAGTATAAACATTTTATTGAATAATTATGAAGACACAATAACAGTAAAATAATTAATTGAAACCATTAACAATGTTTTAAAAAATACATTTTCTTAAAAAGATTCATATTTTCTTGCATATCTAATGCTGAAGAAATAAATCTTTGAATATGTGCAATGAATAATACACAATTAAAAACAGTAATCTTGTCAATATTTCCGAGAACAATGTTTTCTAATATCTTCATACGATATTCAGTTTAGGTCAGAAGATCTCGGTCAGCACCAGACAAGATATGCTATTTAGTTCTTCAGCCATATCCGCTTTTAATACAGACCATGCTTCTTCAATGGGATTGAACATGGCTATACGGGCTTTGTCGTGAAAGTGTAATAGTCAAAAACTTTTTCAATACTTTTTCGACAAATAATATAAACAAAAATAATTAACAAAAAAACCCCAGTATATCATAGATTTGAGTTACGGCATATATATATATATATATATATATATATATATATATATATATATATATATATATATATATATATATATATTTGTGTGTGTGTGTGTGTGTGTGTGTGTGTGTGTGTGTGTGTGTGTGTGTGTGTGTGTGTGTGTGTGTGTGTGTGTGTGTGTGTGTGTGTGTGTGTGTGTGTGTGTGTGTGTGTGTGTGTGTGTGTGTGTGTGTGTGTGTGTGTGTGTGTGTGTGTGTGTGTGTGTGTGTGTGTGTGTGTGTGTGTGTGTGTGTGTGTGTGTGTGTGTGTGTGTGTGTGTGTGTGTGTGTGTGTGTGTGTGTGTGTGTGTGTGTGTGTGTGTGTGTGTGTGTGTGTGTGTGTGTGTGTGTGTGTGTGTGTGTGTGTGTGTGTGTGTGTGTGTGTGTGTGTGTGTGTGTGTGTGTGTGTGTGTGTGTGTGTGTGTGTGTGTGTGTGTGTGTGTGTGTGTGTGTGTGTGTGTGTGTGTGTGTGTGTGTGTGTGTGTGTGTGTGTGTGTGTGTGTGTGTGTGTGTGTGTGTGTGTGTGTGTGTGTGTGTGTGTGTGTGTGTGTGTGTGTGTGTGTGTGTGTGTGTGTGTGTGTGTGTGTGTGTGTGTGTGTGTGTGTGTGTGTGTGTGTGTGTGTGTGTGTGTGTGTGTGTGTGTGTGTGTGTGTGTGTGTGTGTGTGTGTGTGTGTGTGTGTGTGTGTGTGTGTGTGTGTGTGTGTGTGTGTGTGTGTGTGTGTGTGTGTGTGTGTGTGTGTGTGTGTGTGTGTGTGTGTGTGTGTGTGTGTGTGTGTGTGTGTGTGTGTGTGTGTGTGTGTGTGTGTGTGTGTGTGTGTGTGTGTGTGTGTGTGTGTGTGTGTGTGTGTGTGTGTGTGTGTGTGTGTGTGTATGTATCCGAGCGATAACTCAAAAAATACTAAACCGATTTCAATCAAACTTGACAAAAATTTTGCTTGGGTGAAAACCGAGGTCGAGTTCGTTAATCAGCTTTTATTCTCAAGTTTTTCCGGTGGGAAAACTTTTTGAAAACGCTATATTTTTGTAAGTATCAGAGTAACTAGAATGGGACATGTGGCTAGAAATAGTGCAAATAAACATATGTTGTGAATTTTAAGTAATTTGGTCCACATTAAAAATAAAGTCCCAAAGACATACGTTGAAACGACTTAGTGGTTAAACGACTTAGTGGTTAAAGTCGAATTCCTGACAGACAGAGTAGTTAACTGCCACGCGTAGATTAATTCATACAACAGGTATAAACCATACAGCAACGGTAACCAAACTAAATATATACCAGACAGAAAACATAACATCCGAACTCACAATCGTGAAATCTCGGCCGCAGTTATGGAAAATGACAGACGACATGACATTAAAAATTTGCCAAGTGATTATTATTTAACTGGGCGATTCAATCAATTATTAAAATACACTATATTTGTAGCTTTATTAGCGGCTTAAAACACAGTTTTAGCGCAGCATAGATATATTATGCTGTCGCATAATAATGTAGCAGAATCGAGCCAAGTCTCTATAAACATGATTCTAAAATAGTTTCTTTAATCTTTAGACTTAAACATAAGACGTCGTATAAGACCGAAACAGCCATGGGATGTTTCAATTGTAATTCTACTACCTAATTTTCTATAATTAATTAATTATGTATAGTTTGAATATAATATCCCGGGCATGGAGCTGACGCAAGTATGACGCAAATAAAACCTTTGTTGACGGGTGTCCAGATAGCGTAGCGGTTACCATGCTCGCATCCTGCGTAGAAGGTGACGCGATCGAATCCAGCTGGATGCATGTATCCTTTTTTAATGTTTTATTTTCACATTTGGAAAAACAATAGTGCACAGATTTAATACACTTTAAACAAGATCTCATTTTGGTTTAAAACGCCTAAATAAGTTTGGCATCTTTGAGTCTGAAACTATAATTTTGTTATTGTTGTAATTGTTATTGAAAAAACCGGTTAGATTAGGTTGACTAAAACGAAATCGTACTGGCGATTAATAATAAAAATAACTGCAACGTTTATAATTTGGCAGATACTTTACTTATCTAAATATGAATTAAGTTTCCTTCTGAAAATCTTCTGTATAACTTTAATGAAATTTGTAATACAAGTTACTTTTAAAGAGACTTATACTATCTACAGATATAGCAAAATTTAGTTCTTTACGTTCATATAAAATTGAGTTTTGGGCATTTTTATCAAAAGGAGGTAGACCGCAATATTTTTTTGATAATAGAGATATATCGATCGTAAGACTTTCGAAAAGATTCTCCAAATGTGAGTGTAAAAGGACCTCTAATATCGATCTTCAAGGTCTGTGTAAGTTTAAAGTATTAACTTTATTAATATGCCGTATAATATTAGTGTACAATTCTTATGAAAATTCGCTACCAAAACGCACTTGCTGCGTCCCGAATTTTTTAAAAATTCTACCCATTTTTTCACGAAATGACGATGTAAACACGCCGATGGGACGGCAATTGTTCATGTGTGTATGTCTGTCCTATGTACAATGTCTCCAGGCCTGGCTGCAAAGCGGCCGATTTGAGTGTGATCCCTTCAAATGCTTCTCAAGTTTTACATTTAGTTCAGTTGTCAGTAAGATAATGAGTCCTGTAACTAAGTGTTTTGTTTAGTTGTTTTTTAGGCTTATGTTGAAGTCTCAAGCGGTTTTCAAAATACTGACAATTTTATGAAAAAAAAAAAAAGAAAATTGTCAAATTTTAAGGTGTTTTGCCCCACCAGATACAGAAAAACTTTTCTACAATATCATTTTGTGCATGTTAATTCGCAATAAAGGCGTTATCGAATCAATCTGAAATATTTTGTGTTATTATTTAGAAAATCTGAAGAAAAAAAAATCGGACTTTTATTTCCCATTTTTTGTTGTCGTAATAAACCTCCACACTGAAAAAAAATCTCCCGTCAAATTTACTGGCTCGTAGTTTGAAAAACTTCCCTGTTTTATGGAGGTTCTAAAATGGTATAAAACATTATCAATATCTCTAAAAGTAATTCACTGTCGACGATTGAAAGTAAATTTGGAAGTGAAAGCTAATAAACAAAAACCGATTTTAACATTTATTTAAAAAAATCTGGCAGTGTCAGTCAAATTACTAGTTTGTACTTGCTACCCACGCGCTCACTTCTCAGTAAATTAATTTACTAACGGATTTTGTTTTACTCTGGATTTTTGATACAATGGAAAATCAGGTGCATTACACCCATCGAGACTATGCGGACATGCATCTTATTTATGGAGAGCCTTGATACGTGCCGTTTAGAGGTGTTGTGGTGTACAAGACCAGACGAGCGGCAAGGATTTATGCGCACCGCTACCCAGACCGACAACATCCATATTATGGCGTCTTCATAAGAACCCATAACGCTTACAGCGCTGGTAGAATGCCTGGCATTGATCGTGTTGATCTAACTGGACGACCACGAACTGCAGATGAGGATGATGTCTTGGATGCTATTATCTAAGAACCTGGTACCTCGACGCGGAAAGTACAGAGACGAACTGGTGTCCCAAGATCTACTACTGATAGAATTTTAAAAAGGTATGGGAACCATTCCTACCATATTCAGAGGCCCCAAGTTTTGGAACCGCGTGACTGTGCAAAGCGCAAGCAATTTTGCAAAATTATGTTAAGAAAATCAGACAAGATCCTAATTTCTTCGACAAACTTTTATGGGATGATGAGTCGGCATGTAAAAATGATGAGCACATGAACCTTCACAACTTTCATAGTTGGAAAATTGAAAATCCACATGACTTCAGAGAGGATATGTATTTGTCCCAGCATCAATTTAAGATAAACCTCTGGGCCTGTATTTTTAACAGAACACTTTTGGGACCCATGGAACTGCCTCCTACGTTAAGTGACGTTTTTACAAAATAATTTAACAGAACCGCTGTTAGAAAACCGCTGTTAGAACTTTGGAGGACAATGTGGCTTCAAAATGATGAATGCCCAGCCCACTATGCATTAGAAGTAAGGCAATACTTGAATCAGACATACCCGGGCAGGTGGATGGCCGTCTAGAACATATTTTGTGACCAGCTCGCTCACCGGACCTGAATCCACTGGACTTTTTATTGGGTATGCTCAAAAGATAAAGTTTATGAAAAACCAATAAGAAATCAAGAGGAGCTACGTTAAAGAATCAAAACAGCAACTCAAGAAATTGCACGAAGTTGTCTAAGAAGATTAAGAGGATCGTTCTTAAGACGATGTCGTTTATGTATAAGACAGAATGGCCGTCCATTTGAGCATCTGTCAGGATTGAAATAGTTGTTGTAAATTAGCTACCTGATTTCACTTCCAAATTTACTTTCAATCGTCGACACTGAATTACTTTTAGGGATATTGATAATGTTTTATACCATTTTAGAATCTCCATAAAACAGGAAAGTTTTTGAAATTCTGAGACAGTAAATTTTCGGGAAGAAAAGTCCGGTTTTTCTTTTTTTTTTTTCAAATTTTCTTGATAATAATACAAAATAATTCAGATTGATCCGATAATATTGAGGATTAAAATACACAAAAATCATATTTCGGGACTGTTTTTTTCTGCATGTTGTGGTGCAAAATACCTTAAAATTTGATAACTTTCATTTTTTCATTAAATTGTCAATATCTTGAAAACCGTAAACTTTTTATGAGATCATATAGGATTTTTCTGAAAGAGCTTGAGGTAGCCTAACTTCGTGTGACGTTTGATTTACGACTTTTGGGACACCCTGCTGCTAGGTGGCGCCACCGGCAGCAACACTGGTTCATTAACATGGTCATAATTTTTTGTCGACCCTGTATGCACATTTTCGAACAAAAATATTGAAATCCCGTATAGTTTCACAGAAAAAAGGATATACTTCCTTGAAGTCGAAAAAGTTGACCGTTTTCAAAATAAACGTACTTTTTCAATTAAAACCAAAAAGCTGTATTTACTTTTTTGCTAAGTATGTTATGGTAGCATCTAGGAATTTGTTGACTATAACTTGTCAAAGTCGACTGACATTAAATAAGTATCTTTAATTATCACTTTAGCCTTGTTATTTGCATTAAAATGCCGCGTCATAACGATTTTTCAAATTTACGAATGCGAGATATGGTGTGTCTTTATGCCCAGGAAAATTTTTGTTCGCGCAGAGCAGCACAGTGTTATTTTGAGCTTTATCCTGATAAAAGGCAACCCAACCATAAAACTTTTGACGCACTGTACGATAGATTAGGTGAAACTGGCTCATTTCATCCCAAAAATTTAAATGCGGGAAGACCGAATGTAATTGATGCTGATATGGAAGAGGATATCATAGTTCGTATTGTAGAAGACGCGGAAACCAGCACGGGACGTGTTAGTGCAGCAAGGGGTATAAGCCGATATTCGGTGTCCAGAATCATACGCAAAGAAAAGCTGCATCCGTATCATTTCATTCGAGTTTAGCAGCTTTTACCGCAGGATTTACCAAGAAGGCTTTAATTTTGCCAGTTTATATACAGGATCTAATTATGTTCTAGAAGAAAATTTTATTTACTGATGACGCGTCAGATACCAGAAGAAGTATGTACAATTTGCGGAATCGCCATACCTATGCTATTGAACAGTCTCTTGCTATCCGCGTACATCATTCTCAACATGAATTTTCAATAAACATTTGGTTTGGCATTTTTGGAAATTGTAATGTGGGACCATTTGAACGGCCACCTAGACTTAATGAAGCAAAGTATCTCTTGTTTTAGATATACAATTTACCGATGATTTTAGAATATGTACCTTTCACTTTAAGGAGTGACTCTTAGTTCATGCATGACGGTGCTCCAGCACATTACGTCCGAGATGTGTGAAATTATTTAGACGAAATTTGCCTTCAAAGGGTAGTGTGTACCCATGGCCATCGCGTACTTGATATATACATACATATATATATATATATATATATATATATATATATATATATATATATATATATATATATATATATATATATATATATATATATAAATTCCATATAAATTTCACTATAAAACAAAAAAGGAAAACCCTTACGGAAATTTAGTTTCATAACGCTAAACTCCTATTATGTGTTGAAATAATGTTCAGACCTAGGTATATTGGGGGGTTATCTTAGCAACGTTGTTGCAATAATTTGACCACTGATCAGTAGTAAGTACAATACTTACAGTTTACACGTGATGTATATAGGGTCTGTGTCTCTGTGTGTGTGTGTGTGTGTGTGTGTGTGTGTTGTGTGTGTGTGTTGGCGCGCGCGCGACATTTTTCTTTACACTAAAACATAAAAACAAAATAAAACCATTAATATACAAGCATATTCTCTATTATTGTTAGTCGGTGTTGTTTGGATGGGCAATGACAGGTATAAAAGGCCGTAGTTTATTAAAATAATCATTAATGAAACTTTTAAGATTTATAACTGGCAAATTCGGATAGTATCTCTGTTTAAATGGGTTTAAATGAACCCAATATCTATATGCAAATAGCTTAAACTCTTAATCATGACATTCAAACCAAAGAATTATGCTATAAAACAATATTCACCTTGATAAGTTAGAATAAGATGTTATAAAAAAACAAACACTTTGTATATAATATATAAAAAAGTGTTTTTTATCTAAGCAATGGACTAAAGTTTATCAAAGACAAAGTGTTTTTGTGTTGTGAGACTTTTTAAATCAAGATCACAGCATTTATAAGTGTTTTCGTTTTAAAATTAGTATTATTTATTACTGTCTAGAAGTAAGGTTATGCCAAATGTCATTTTTAATAGTGGTGATGTGGAATAATAAGATTTAAACTTACCGGGCTTTTTCAAAGATGCACAGCTGTCAAAAGGTATTAATTGTTTCAAGAAAGAATGCCCTGGGACAAAAGAGGAAACGAGATTCCAGATGAAATTGGACAAGATTTCCGCTTTTCGGTTGTTGATTGTTGGTTGTTAAAGAATTAAGACGCGATAAGAGCGTCATATTTCAGTTCCCAAAGAATTTAAATATTTTAGAGTATATTTTGTGTAAAGAAGATCCATTGTGTCCCTGGAAGCAACAGAATGTATTAAATTAATGTTTGCCGTAAGAAATATACCAGAAACAGTTATATAGATATATAAAGAATAACCACGTCCAGACTTGCGTACCAAAACTATCCAGGAATCAAGGTTTGAAATCCATTTTATTTTGTTTAAATCACAACAAGGGGACAGAAACCTTAAATAAAGATAGTCAATTCTGTGAAACATCTATCAATATAAAGTACTAAGTACTGCTGGGAAATTAGAACTTCTAAATACATAAACAGAAATCTTATTTCCGTTCTCACAATAGTTAAAAGTTATAAACCTAGAGGGCGTGAAGTCCACAGTTCAAAATCCGAAAAGCCATTTAAAATATTGTTTATAAACTTTACTACCAATCCAAATTTTGTCAGTAATTTTAATAATCTACTTTGTTAATAAAATTTAAAATTTTCCATAGAGGATCCGCTTTAAGTTTGAATTTAAAATTCTATGAAATAAAATTTGTTATAAAATTGAAGAGGTAGTTCTTTGCGTAAATAATAAAAACACAAATTAAGATTAATTGCATATTAGCAGGCTATTTTTTCCCTAATTAACAGAAACCACCACTGAGAAGAGAGAGAGCCAGGACAGAAGTAAGTAAATTAAAAAGGTAAATACATTAATAAAATCTACCGGGTGATACATGAACATTGTGTGTAAACTGTCAATATAAAAGCTTCTATATACATTTTAAAATACAACAAATAAAAGTAAAATCATCCTAAATTACACCCATTAAAATTAAAAAAATAAAACTATATTAAAACAGGGTGATTCTTACAAAGAGATATATATATATATATATATATATATATATATATATATATATATATATATATATATATATATATATATATATATAAAATCATTTTATACAAAACAAAATATAATTTAAATAACAATAGTTAACATAAATAAATAAATTACTAGTAAATATAAATAATTCTAATCAAAATTATATATATAAATTTTTGTTAGAACCGGTGGTTATAATTTAAATGAAAAGTCGCTGTCATAGCGCATTTTTTGCGCCCTGACCATTTTCTTCTGTATACCCTCTCTCATAATGGTTTTAGCTGATGATATATTTGTTATTTCTTGATTATGGGATATTTAGTTATTATGTTTCTTAGTTATTTTAAAGCCTTTTTTACTTGAAGAATGCACAACCTCTAAGAAGTTTATCATTATATTAGAAACAAGGACAAAATGAAGTTGTTGACAATTCTATTCGGTAACGAAATAACAAAGGAAACGTAGAGATGTTTTCAGATCGGCTCGCTTCATCGGTAAATAAACGCGGTAGTCAATAAAGTTTTAGGTATCCATTCCAGTTTCAATAGAGTTAGGGGTTCAATACTAGATGGAGAATGACAGCCTCAGACGTATTATATATTGCTGCTAAGGTCCACAGGGATCATCTGTTGTCCTTGTTTGCGTAGGCAACGTTATCAACTATATGTCGCTTAGAGGGAATACGAAACACGGGGGTGGTCAACAAAAGTTGTTATAGTCAGTCCGGTTCTCATATTGATATACGAAAGTTTTGTTTATAGAAAGTTTTCCGAATAAGTTACGTCTTAGTAGCGTTTATAACAACTATGAGAAGGAGAATATTGCACCTTCTGTGACAATAAAACTAAATTAGGACAACAAGCTTACAATATTTACCAATAACCAAATTTGTAATTAGGAAAATGAAATTAGGTACGTGGCCTTAACAATTTGAAATACTGAACTAATAGTGCTTTATAAGCGCGTGGTTTCTTGAGATAATCATAATAAAAAAGTCTGGATGCAACAAGTGTGTTATGGTAGTGAAGTTTCATAAAAATGTTTCTAATTCCAAATATGTCTTTTGTTTAATGAAATACATAAAATTTTGTAAGAGTATAACATTTATAGTAGAAACAGAATACAATTTTTCATCAAAATAACTTTATTATTTGAAAACATAGAAACAATTTTGAAAAATAAATAAGTTGTCTGCAAAAAAACTGGTCAGATTTTTGGGGCCAACGAACCAATTCAAGCTATTTATACAAAAACGATAATTACTCGCAAAAAGATTTTTGACAAAAACCCCCCAAAAAAAAATGTGCATGAAAATTTGCAAACAACCATCTTCACGAAATTTAACCATTTTTTAAATAAAAATTGCCTCAACGAATTTTATACGAAATTTATATAAATCTTGTTACGAAAATTAGCAACAAATTTTTTACACGACAATTTGCAAAATACTTTTTACAAAAATTCGAAAACAAATTTTTTATGTGAATTCGCAAGCATCTTTTTTTACAATAACTTATTAAATATTATTTATTATCACGAACATTTCACAACAGTTTTACAAGAAATGATTTCTGCTAAAACTGACTGATATATTTAATACAAAAATTGGCTGATAAAATACATAAAATTCGAATTATATAAGCTGTAATTAAAATTGAAATAAAATACAGGCTGTTCTGTTTGGACAAACTGAGTTACGGCAGCTTGATTTGTTTAATTCACCCCGATTTGAGAGCGCGCTGTATATAAGTGACACATGTACTTGTTCGACAAATAATCTAAAGAAAAATAATTAACAAAAAAAAAACAGTATATCATAGATTTAACTTACGGCATATATATATATATATATATATATATATATATATATATATATATATATATATATATATATATATATATATATATATATATATATATGTGTGTCTGTGTGTGTGTGTGTGTCCGAGCGATAACTCAAAAAATACTAAACTGATTTCAATCAAACTTGAGAAAAATCTTGTTTGGAAGTAAACCGAGGTCGAGTTCGTTAATCAGAATTTATGCTCAAGTTTTTCCGGTGGAAAATCGGGGAAAACTTTTTGGAAATGCTATATTTTTTTAAGTATCAAAGTAACTGGAATGAGACATTACATGTGGCTACAAATAGTGCAAATAAACCTATGTTGTAATTTGGTGCACAATATTTAGAGTTTTTTCCAAATTAAAAATAAAATCCCAAAGACGTTGAAACAACTTACTGGTTAAAGTCAAATGCCTGACAGACAGAGTAGTTAACTGTCACGCGTAGATTAATTCATACGACAGGTATAAACCATACATCAAATGTAACCAAAGTAAATATATACCAGGCATAATACATACTACCCGAACCAACAATCGTGAAATCTCGGCAGCAATAATGGAAAATGACAGACGACATGAAATTAAAAATTTGCCAATTGATTGTTATTTAACTGGGCGATTTATTCAATGATTAAAATTCACTATATTTGTAGGTTTATTAACGGCCCAAACAAATATATATATATATATATATATATATATATATATATATATATATATATATATATATATATATATATATATATATATATATATATATATTTATGCTGTCGCATAATATAGCAGAAATGTAAACAAATTCAACCCAAGTCTGTATAAAAATGATTCTAAAATAGTTTCTTTTATCTTCAAACTTGAACATAAGACGTCATATAAGACCGAACCAGTCGTGGGATGTGTTTCAATTGTAATTCTACCAACTTTCTGTAATTAATTAATTCTGTATACTGTGAATATAATATCCGGGGCATGAAGCCGATCTAAAGTATCAGGAAAATAAAACCTTTGCTGACGTGTGCCTAATAGCGTAGGGGGCACCGTGCTTTAAACAGAAGGTTACGCGATTGAATCCAGTTCCATGGATGTATGTTTTTTTAATGTTTTATTTTGACATTTGGAGAAACAATAGTGTACAGATTTCATATATTTTGAATAAGATCTCCATTTTGTTTATAACGCCTAAATAAGTTTGTCACCTTTGAGTCTGAAATTATAATTGAAAAAACCTGTTTGATTAGGTTGACTAAAACGAAATTATACTTGCGATTAATAAGGATAAATAACTGATACGTTTATAATTTGGCAGATACCTTACTTTTCTAAATATGAATTAAATTTCCTTCTGGAAATCTTCTGTATAACTTTAATGAAATTTGTAATACAAGTTTCTTTTGAAGATACTTACACTGTCTACAGATATATCAAAATTGAGTTCTTTACCTTCATCGAAAATTGAATTTTGGGCATTTTTCTTAAAAGGAGTTAGAACGCAAGATTTTTTTGACAATAGAGAGATATCGATCGTAACACTTTCGAAAGAATTCTTCAAATGTGCGCGTACTAGGACCTCTAAAATCGATCTTCAAGGTCTGTGTAAGTTTAAAGTATTAACTTTACTAATATGCCGTATAATTATAGTGTACAACTCTTATGAAAATTTGCTACTATAACGCACTTGCTGCGTCCCGGAATTTTTTTAATGCACCCACTATTTGAGGGCGTGCTGTATAAATACACCGGTATTTTTTCGACAAATAATATAAACATATAATTAACAAAAAAAAAACAGTTTATCATACATTTGGTATCAATGTCCTGGTTGCTTCGTTCGATACTACCTGGACTTTGTGGGTGTCGTGATCTACAATTTACAATTATGCATTCTCGCCACATTTCTGATAAAGTACATAAAATTCAAATTATATTATCTGTAATTAAAATTGAAATCAAATACAGGCTGTTCTATTTGAACAAATTGAGATACAGCAGTTTTATTTTTTTTAATCCACCCACTATTTGCGGGCGCGTTGTATATAAATGACACCTATATTTTGTCCACAAATAATATAAACAAATATAATTAACAAAAAAAGTATATCGTACATTTGGTAACAATTTCCTGGCTGCTTCGTTCGACACTACCTTGACCCTGTGCATATCGTGGTCTACCATTTAGAATTATACATTCTCGCCACATTTCTGCTAAAATACATAAAATTCTAATTATATAATCTGTAATTAAAATTGAAATAAAATACAGGCTGTCCTATTTGAACAAATTGAGTTACGGCAGTTTGATTTTTTTTATTCACCCACTATTGGAGGCGCACTGTATATAAATGACACCTGTATTTCTTCGACAAATAATTTTAAAAAAAATTAACAAAAAAACCAGTAAATCATATGTTTGGTATCAATGTCCTGGTTGCTTTGTTCGATAATACCTTGACTCTGTGGATGGGCTCGTCTACCATTTACAATTATATACACACATTTCTCTTAATTATCTTATAACTTGGTTGACAAATCCGCGGCTATTATCGCTTGGTAGTATTCGGGAGGCTCCAAAAATAATAAAAAAATTAGGTAGTTCAAGAACTATTTCGGCAGTTCTTTTACTTTTAGTGAATTTTCGTAGAAAAAAATTCACTATTGTGGAGATCCCGACTTTTGAATTTTCAACAATTCTTTGCAAATGAGCGCGAACTAGGACCCGTAGAACCCATATCCGGGGTCAGTTTCGATTTTTATATGTAGGTTTACGATATAAAAAGTAAACTACAGCAAAATTTAGATTTATATGTTATAAAAAAAAAGTTATAATAAAATTATTTGTGCCAGATCATTTCTATGAAAATTCACTACCATAACGCACTTTATTTATTTATTTATTTATTTATTTATTTATTTATTTATTTATTTATTTATTTATTTATTTATTTATTTATTTATTTATTTATTTATTTATTTATTTATTTATTTATTTATTTATTTATTTATTTATTTATTTATTTATTTATTTATATATATATTGAGTACATGCCCAACATGATAATCCCATTAATAGCGCACCATACAAAAAGAACAATATGTAATAATATGAACAAAAAATACTTCTAAAAAACAACTAAACTACAAAACTAAAATACTGTGCAAAACATCACAAGGCAGAAATTCCACAAAACAGTACATATAATGGTACTAATAACTGACAAAGTAAGATATAGCCACCCTACGAATAACCGCAGCCTTATCCGAATAGATGCCGCACAAGTTTGCAATGTTATTAAAGTCAGAGCTCATTGTATAAACAGGTGATTTCATATACAAGTTAGTTCTTGGTATTGGAGGCTTAAACACTCTCACCACTCTAGATGCAGCCCGTGGAACTGAGAAATTTAATTGCATCAATAAGTCTGGACAATCAACTTTACCATGAAACAAGTTATGCAGGAACATCACAGATGCAACTTTTCTACGCGAATACAAACTGGGTATGCCAGCTTGCATCAGCAATTGGCCATGATCACATCCTCTCTGTAGGTAGGTACCAGATGCCCTATATACAAGGTGTTTTAAAAACTTACGCTGAACATCTTCCAGAGCACCAATTTGAACACTATAAAAGGGATCAAAAACCAAGCTACAATATTCAAGCCTCGATCGAATGTAGTCAAAATAGAGAATTTTTAAGCTATCCAAATTGGAAAATGATCTGCTATTCCTCACAATGAAACCCATAAACTTCAAGCAGGATGCTGTAATTGTTTGAATATGTCCAGTGAAACTCAAATGTCCATCATATAAAATGCCAAGATCCTTGTGCGTTTCAGTCCTAGCCAATGGTACACCACCCACTTTGTAGGGAAAAGCTATACGGCTGGTTTTTCTAGTGTATGTCATCACTTTGCACTTCGAGACATTTAATTCAAGTCTGTTCTCAACACACCACAGCTGCAAGTTGTCAAGGTCCACCTGGAGTCTTGAACAGTCACCAATATCGTGAACACTGGAGTATAACTTGAGATCATCAGCAAATATTAGATGATTACCAGAAATTACAGAGCTTATGTCGTTGATAAATAACAAAAAGAGGAGTGGGCCAAGATTGGAACGCTGTGGAACGCCGGAGGTAGCAGTGAAGGGTTCAGACTTAAATCCATTATAAAAAACATATTGCATACGGTTAGTTAAGTAGGATCCAAAGAATGCTATCAGCCGTCCATCAAGCCCCGCCAAATGCAGCTTGTGCAGAAGTGTTGAGTGGTCAACACGATCGAACGCTTTGGAAAAGTCTGTATAAATGACATCATTACCTGACCCCGTCCATCCAAAGCTTCACTTACATACTGTGTGAACAGGGATAAATTCGTCAGTGTTGAGCGCCCCTCCATAAACCCATGCTGGTATTGTGACAAGCCACACTTCACGGCAGGATAAATACGAGCATACACAACTGCCTCAAAAATTTTAGGAAAATTGCATATAGCTATAGGCCTGTAGTTGCTGACCCTCGAACGGTCCCCAGACTTAAAAACAGGACAGATCCAAGCAACCTTCCAAACCACAGGGAAGCAATGTGTGCGCAGCGATAAGTTAAATAGGGTTCTAAGGAGTTTGAGAAGAGCATGCGCACAGTCCTTAATCAAGAAGGATGGCACCAAATCTGGTCCAGCAGTAAACTTGTTCTTGAGCTTCCTGATACCTTTAAGAATTTCCTTATCACCAATCACTGTCACACTGACTGCCATATGCGATGGTCCAGAGGTATCCACCGGTTCAGTGATGTATTGAGGACGGTAGACACTTTTAAAATAGTTTCCAAAACAGTTAACAATTGTTTGGGGCTTATTATAAACCATGCCATTTTCATCAGACACAGTACTTGAAATGTTACTTGCTCGCCTCCTTTCCTGTATGTGAGACCAAAATCTAGAGGGCTCAATCTTAAGAGACCCTTCAGTTCCACGGACATACTCAGAATATGCCTCTCGTAGATTGTTTTTAACTATAGATCTAAGAAGACTATACTCTGCATGATCACTATCACGTTTATGCTTCTATATGTTGCATAGCACCTCTCTTTATTTTTTATATCATTTATTATTTCATTAGTAAACCAGGGAGGAAATTTTCTAGATGACCTCTTGCACTTGCTGCGTCCAGGCTTTTTAATGGTCGAATGCACAAAAACTTAGTACTATGGTTATGACAATTAAGAAATCACCACTTGGCATCCATTGGTAATCGACTAGATCGACTTGTCCACGTTCGTTAAAATCCCCAGAACATATTGGTCTGATCACAATTTTTCGAGACGTTGCTCTTTTAGTGAATTTTCTTAAAAAAAATTCACTAATGAGGAGATCTCGACTTTCGAATTTTGAAAAAATTTCTTCAAATGAGCGCTATATAGGACCCCCGGAACCCAAATCCGAGGTCAGTTTCAGACTTTATATGTTTATATATATATATATATATATATATATATATATATATATATATATATATATATATATATATATATATATATATATATATATATATTTATGTGTCACACCTATAACTTAAAAAATAATGGGCCGATTTTGATAAAATTTGGCACATACCTTCCTTTCGCAAGTCTCTTGGATAAGTTCGTTAGCCAGGAAAATCCGCCGAGGTTTTCCCGGAAAATTTTGTGTTTTCTTTCGAAAAAAATCGAAAAAAATTTATATTTCCAAAATTAACAAAGTAAGGGCAACCAAATTTCATACGCGGGTTTATATCATTAAAGGAAAGTCACCTACCAAAATTTAGCTCCGTAGGTTAAATGACAAAAAAGTTACAGGCATTCAAAGAAAAATAAATTTGGGTTCTCCTCAAAACGTCAAAATCGCGATTTTAAACGTCAAAATTGGTGAGTACCTTCCTTTTGCAAGTGGCTTGGATATGTTCGTTATTTAGGAAAATCCGACGTGGTTTTCCCGGAAAATTTTGTGTTTTCTTTCGAAAAAAATTTATATCTCCAAAATTAACAAAGTAAGGGCAACCAAATTTTATACGCGGGTTTATATCAATATAGGGAAGTTACCTACCAAAACTTAGCTCTGTAGGTCAAAAGACAAAAAACTTATAGGCATTTAAACAAAAATAAATTGGGGTTTTTCACAAAACGTCAAAGTTGCGATTTAAACGTCAAAATTGGCAACATTTAGGAAAAGAACTTGAATCTAATACCGGCTATGGAAATAAAATGTCTCAAGAAGAATGTTTTACAAACCCTGAAGTCTTAGCTTCAACCGTCATTGTCCTTTATTTTAATAAAATGTTTCCAGAAAATTTATTTCAAATAGACCCTTTCTCTGACACTTGGCAGTAGTCTTAGCTATAGAGTTTATCGTTAAGAGGGGGGTTCAATAAAATGCTTAAAATACACTATATTTGTAGCTTGTTGAACTGTCCCAATTAAAGCCTTAGACTGAAAATATAGTATACAATAGGCAGATTGAGGTTTGAGGAAGGCAATAAAGATTTTTGTAAGCAAATATCCCGTTTATAACGAAAATACAACGTTTTTGCCAAACCATGATTTGACAATTTTTTGTCACAGAATTAGCTCAAAATCACTCTTTGCCTAGATTAGGTATCCAAGAATAAGTTTCTTAAATTTCAGGTCTTTTGGATTCCAAATAAAAACTTAATGCAAAGTGAAATGTAAAATATGACATACCTTAATTATTTAGTCAATATGTGTTGTCAAACTAGCGCGTTTCGGCACCATCCGTAGACCAGCTATTTTCTAAAAGATGGCGCACTAAAATTGTGATTCCACGAACGCATTTCATTTTCATTCATAATATGTCAAATCATCTTTAAGGTTACATGCCATTAGTAACATTTGAATGTTATTTAAGACCGAAACAGTCTACACTCGAATATGTTTCAGCAATCGGCGAAATAAATCAATGAATTCTGCAATTTGCTATTTAGCTAGACACTTACATTTAATTTCCGATACCAAATTCCTGACGGTAAGGTGCTGTATGTGTAAATACAATGTAAAGAATTCGTTTATTACGAAGCGTCGGTAGCTCATTGGAAGAGTACTTTGTATGTCAAGCGGACGATGCTGGTTCGAGTCCGGCCCGGTCCGTTTCTCCTTTTAGTGAATTTTTATTGGGAAAAATTAACTAAATTCAAATGGAGAGGTATCTATGGTGAGATTTGACAAACATTTTTTTCAAATGACTGCGAAATAGGACCCATAGGACAAATATCCTGGGTCAGTTTCAATTTTTATATGTTTATATAAATATAATATAAATAAAAATTTTAAGTTTTCTTTCGAAAAAAATGTTTATCTCCGAAAATTACAAAGCTATTTTGATGAAATTTATGTGAATATTTTGTCTTGGTAAAGGCCTTACCACGTGCCAAAATTCAACCTTCTAGGTTTATAGAAAATTGAGTTATTCAAATTTGAAGCATTTAATGAAAATTGATTACCATAACGCACTTGCTGCGTTCAGACTTTTTTTGCTTCCGCGACTTAAGCGGTTTGACCTTTGCTTTTTTTATATTTAAAAAATGGTTAATCTTGCTGGTGCGTATGGATGCAGTAATGAATATAATTCATAAAAACTAATTTTTTTCTTTTGTGCAAGTAAAAGATATTTAACGGTAATTATGCAGATGATCGGCATACGTGAGTTTTGAAAAATATTTCAGTAAACATGCTTAAAAGACTCAATGTGTGCATAAGCAACAAGATATATGTTGTGGAATCAACCCCTCCAAAAGTTACGAGACCCGGAGTGAATAGGGATGCTCGGCGGAGAAGGAAATATAAAGGAAAAATCACTAAAAACAACTTAGTTCGACCTCTATAAGCAGCCTTTTCACTTTTTGTATCAACACTTTCTCCTAAACATGTTTTTCCCCTGCACCACGTATATTTGCTCCTAGTCCCCCGCAGCTTTTTGGGGGTTGAAGGGACACCATTTTTCATGTTTATGCACTAAACACTCTACGAAGCAGACCTGAACGACCTAACCTGACCTAACATGACCTGACCTGATCCGGACCTGACCCGGATCCTTTTACCTAACCCATACCTAACCCTGGACTGACAAAAAAACGTAGAAGAAAACCGAAAAGCAGAATAACATGCATTTAAAAAAAAATCTTATGATTTAAAATATTTTTGATACCGCTAGCTATTCCTCGAGACAGTATCAATGGGCTCTATCCTGAATCTATATAAGCTACACAAACAAATTTTGTTAAAAAATAAAAAAACTATAGTGAAAAAGCAAAAGCGACTACATAAAAACTCAAAGACGCAGCAAGTGCGTTATGGTAGTGAATTTTCATAGAAATGATCTGGCACCAAATATTTTATTATAACTTTTTTTTCTTGCAACATAGAAATGTAAATTTTTGTGTATAGTTTACTTTTTAGTGAATTTTCTTTAAAAAAATTCACTAATGAGGAGATCCCGACTTTTAAATTTTGAAAAAATTTCTTCAAATGAGCGCTAATTAGGCCCCCCAGAACACATATCCAGGGTCGGTTTAAATTTTTATATGTTTATATATATATATATATATATATATATATATATATATATATATATATATATATATATATATATATATATATATGTATCACACCGATAACTCAAAAAATAATGGGCCGATTTTGATTAAATTTGGTGAATAAATTCCTTTTGCAAATGGCTTGGATAAGTTCGTTAGCCAGGAAAATCGGTCCAGGTTTTCCCGGAAAATTTTGTGTTTTCTTTCGAAAAAAATATATATCTCCGGAATCAACAAAGTAAGGGCAACCAAATTTTATATGCGGATTTATGTCATTATAGGCAAGTTACCTACCAAAATTTAGCTCCGTAGGTTAAAGGATAAAAAAGTTACAGGCATTCAAAGAAAAATAAATTTGGATTTTCCTCAAAACGTCAAAATTGCGATTTTAAACGTCAAAATTGGTGAGTACATTCCTTTCGCAAGTCGCTTGGATAATTTTGTTAGCCAGGAAAATCCTCCGAGGTTTTCCCGGAAAAATTTGTGTTTTCTTTCGCAAAATATTTATATCTCCAAAATTAACAAAGTAAGGGCAACCATTTGGTAAGCTGGTTTATATCGTTATAGGTGTGCCACCTACCAAAATTTAGCTCTGTAGGTCAAAAGACAAAAAAGTTATGGGCATTTAAAGAAAAAATAAATTGGGGGTTTCCTCAAAACGTCAAAGTGACAATTGAAAACGTCAAAATTCGCAACATTTAGGCAAATAACTTGAATCTAATACGGGCTATGGAAAGAAAATGTCTCAAGAAGAATGTTATACATACACCGAACTCTTAGTTTCAACCGTCATTGTCCTTCATTTTAGTAAAATGTTTCCAGAAAATTCATTTCTAATAGACCCTTTCTCTGATGCTTGGCAGTAGCCTTAGCTATAGAGTTTATTGTTTAATGGTATATAATTTTTGTCGAATTTTCGTAAAAAAATCAATAAAGCTCAATATATTCATTATTATACAAGATATGAAAAAATATTGTATACATTAATTATACGGTGTTTTGAGCTACATCTTAAAAAATTATTGCGACAATCACAGGGTGGCCCATAAGTCGTTGGTGATACAAATAATTTTTTTTTGTCGAAAACGTCTAATTTTTTTGCATTTTCCATCGAAATATAATGCATGTTTGTAAGTTAAGAAATTCTGGAGGCAGCAAGTGCGTTGTGGTTGCGAATTTTGATTAAATGCTTCATATTTGAAAAGCTCAATTTGCTATTAACCTATAAGGTTGACCAGGAAACGGATTTTTTCAGTAACACTTTTGGTTTACTTTTGGAAATTTCTGTACGTTTTCAAACAATCAAGTTATTTTGATGAAACATGGCACATTGTTTTTACTATATATGTTATACTGGTAATCAAATTTGATGCCTGCTTTTTCTATATAGGTTATACTGGTAACCAAAATTGATGTCTGCTTTCTTAAAAAGAAAACACACATATTTGCAATAAAAACATTTTTATGAAAATTCACTACCATAACGCACTTGCTGCGTCCCGAGATTTTTTCATTACAGGTCTTACACTTTTACAAATAATTTGATGGCAGGTTGTGGAACTTGGTATTTATTTTTTAGACCATGTCGCATTTTAACACTGCCCCCGTAACTCGTTCTAACATGACATTCATTCAATCTATCAAACAAGTTTTCGTACGAAACAACATATTTTATTTTATTCTTGCAGTTAAATTCTCCTTTCAGTTTTTTAACAAAATAGTTTTTGTCATTCGTAACTGACAAGACATCGTAGGTTTTTAAGAGATAACATTCCCGCCTTGTTTTGCGTTTCCTAGATAAAAAAGGAGTATGTGATGATATTCTTTCAATAAAAAAGTAAGTCATAATAAACTTGCTAATTTTTATTAAAATTTTCTTTTCAGTGACATGTCAAAAGCTGATTTATTTATAAAAAAAGTCTGGACGCAACAAGTGTGTTATGGTAGTCAATTTTCATAGAAATGATCTGGCAACAAATATTTTTATAGCCCTTTTTCCTGTAACATAGAAGTCTAAATTTTCGTATATAGTTTCCTTTTAATGTCGTAAACTTATGTACCAAATTTGATTACCATAGCTTTTTTATTTTTTAAGAGAAATTTTTTCCCGAAAGAAATCCCAAAATTTTTCCGGAAAACCTGCTTCGATTTTCTTGACTAACCAACTTATCCAAGCTATATACAAAAGCACTGTTTTAAACTAGATTCCTCAAACATTTTGGATCATCTTGTCATTATGGACGAAATATAGGTCCGTCACTATGATCCAGAGATAGAGAGCAATCGAAGTATTCAGATATTCCATGGCCTAAAAGATTACGTGTTCAAAAGTCGGCTGGCAAGGTTGTTGCTTCCGTTTTCTGAAACAAATATGCGATAATTCTGGTAAGTTTAATGCACAAGGTAGAACTGTAACAGGCATACTATTGTGAGGTGATAACTAAACTACACTTGAAAATTGTAGTAAATATCACGAAAAATTAACCGGTGGTGTGATTTTTTTGCAAGACAACGTCCCTGTTCACAAGTAGTTACATGGCCTTCTAATTATTGATAAACATGATTTTGAGTTGACCATTATTTGTCCCCAAAACTCAAAAAACGTTTGACATTTTAGCATTTTTGACCAATAACAAAGATTTATGCGCGTTGAAGAGTGGTTTGAAGACCAAGATAGAGAATTTTTGAAGGGGTTTAGAATTGCTTTATGAACGTTCTGCATAATGTGTAAGTCCTAGAGGAGACTTATGTGAATTAGTAAAACTAATTAAAAAATGGTTACCTTTTCTTATACAAACTTAGTACTTTTCAATACCTCCTCGTACTTGCCCTATCTAACCGCCTCTATATTTCTAGTCGTTTCTGAAATGTTCATAGAGTAACCAAAAAAGTAATTTTATGTAATTTGTGTATTTCCACTCTTAAAAATAATGCACCTTTCATAATTGAATTCTTGAGGCGTAAGTTTACAGGCATGTAATTTTTGTTCTTTGTGCTATCTGAGCCAGGTCTGACAACAACTAGACATGTTGACCTTAACTCTGAGACGTAGTGTGTCCTATAGTCGGGATAAATCACGCGACGGCAGCAAGACAAACAACGCCACGCCAGTAGCAACAGAGGATGATCTCTAGAGAGACATGGGGTTAGAAACATGATACTGCAGGGTCTGTCACTCACACTGGCTGATAAGGGGCTTGTTTTATCAAATATCCAAACAACATCGAAATTGATCACTTCGCTGATGATGTTTAATTGTTTGTTGTAATAAAATTGTAACTAATTAATTTATGTTTTGTAGTTTATTTAACAAGAGAACTTTAGTTGCAGTACATACGAAATCGTTCCATACTAATTAAATATTTTTTATGGAATAAATAACAAACAAGAACACAACCTATATAAATTAGCAGAATATATCAAATAGAATGTAACACATGCAATAAAAAATATATAGGAATGACAAAAAACACAATAGAAACAAGATTCACATATAAGAGTATCAGATAAAAATTTCGGCACGCAGCAAGTGCGTTATGGTAGCGAATTTTCTTTAAAATGTTTTTAATAGCAAATGTCTTTCTTTGATGAAAGCAGGCATCAAACTTGGTTGCCTATATAGTAGAAACAATGTACCATATTTCATCGAAATAACTTTATTGTTTCAAAATATATAAATACTTTTCAAAAGTCTGGATGCAGCAAGTGTGTTATGGAAGTAAATTTCCATAAAAATGTTTTTAATAGCAAATGCGAGCAGGCATCAATCTGATTACCGGTATAGCCTATGTAGTAGAAACAATGTACAATATTTTATCAAAATTACTTATGGTTTCAACATATACAAAAATTTTCCGAAAATAAACTTAAATGTTAGTTTTCTAACCAACAAAGCTTACGTTAATAGCAAATTGAGTTATTGAAATTTAAAGGATTAAATGAAATTCTGTAAATTTGCAGATTAGCTCCCGAACACTTAAATTATTTTTTTCCAGAAACATTATTAGGACCCCACCTGGATGCACAAACCACAAGAAAAGTTTCTTGTTCACACCCCCCAAGGAAGTTACGGGACTGGGAGTGAATATGGGGCTGGGCGAGGTAGGTAGTAAAACGAAAACATCAGCCAAAAATGCGAAGAAACTGCTTGAAAGCTGTCTATTTGAAGCCATATCCCCATTAAATCCTGTCTACCCCGCACAGCAGCCCTATTTGCCCCAGGTCACGTAACTTCCTTGGGCCGTATGAACAAGAAGTTTTTCTTGTGGTTTATGCAACGACGGTGGTTGTATTCACACGGGGGGGAAGGAAAATGCCTACGACGAAGCAGCCTCCCCGTTAGACTTGCGGCAGTGGTGGGGGCTGAGGGGTGGCTGCTTCGTTGTGGGGATTTTCCTTCCCCCTCGCGTGCATACAACCACCCTCGCTGCATAAACCACAAAAAATATCTTGTTCCTACCCGCCAAGGAAGTTACGGCACCTGGGGGGATAGGGGTGCTGTGCGGGGTAGACAGGGCTTAAGGGGGGATATAGCTTCAAGATGTGAAAAAGACAGCTTTCAAGCTCGTTTTATTCGCATTTTCTGCTCATATTTCCTTTTTACTACCTACCCCGCCCAGCACCCCTACTCACTCCTGGTCCCGTAACTTCCTTGGGGGGTGTGAACAAGGAATTTTTCTTGGGGTTTGTGGATCCAGGGGGGGGCTAGGCAGGTTTCTGAAAACAGTTTTTTGAAAAGCGTTCTGAAGCTAAACTGCAAATTTACCGAAAATTCTCTACCAAAACGCACTTACTGCGTCCACATTTTTTTCTTACAAACGCATCATATTTTGATAAAAAATGCAAAAATGCATTAACGAATTTGTTCCACGAAAATTATCTAAAAAAAATTATAGACCGTTAAACCACAAACTTCACTAAACCTACAGCGAAAGCATCAACTTAACTAAACCGACAGCCAAAGCATCAGAGAAAGGGTCTATTTGAAATGAATATTCTGTAAACATTTTAGTAAAATGAAGGACAATGACAGTTGAATCTGAAACTTAAGGGTTTGCAGAACACTCTGCTTGCAACATTTTCTTATCACAATCAGTATTTGTTTCACGTTCTTTGCCTTAACATTGCCAATTTTGACGTTTAAAATTGCGAGTTTGACGTTCAAAATTGCGAGTTTGAGGTTTTGAGGAAAACTCCAAAATTTGTTTTTTAACTGCCCATAACTTCTTTGTCTTTAAAGCTAGAGACCGAAATTTTGGTACAGAGTTCACAGTTATAATACAAATTTTGTTACCCTTACTTTGTTATTTCCGGAGATATTAAATTTTTCTTAGAAAGAAAACACAATATATATATATATATATATATATATATATATATATATATATATATATATATATATATATATATATATATATATATATATATAGATAAACACAGATCTCCTCATTAGCGAATTTAAAAAAAAATCGCTAAAATCCACATACCTAGCTACAAATCAAACGTAGTTACACACATTCAGAACAGAAAACACCAAAAATCAGATATCAAAAATTAAAACTAATAAAACATACTACAGACCACAAAGTGATGGAAATCGGGGAACAATACTACATTCAACAAACAAACAATAAGAAACAATTAATCCCAAAACAAATCCAAGTGCAACCGTTTAAACAAAACTTAATAAAAGCCATCCAAATAGACAAATTATCATACCACAATAATGAAACCAGGAAACCGATACAATCCACACAGACCGAAAACACAGCCAATCAAACAACCGTAAACCGACCAATAGAAGCTCAACACGCAGGTGTCACGTACTACTTTAGATATAGAACACACAGGAACGTCAGTAGCGTGCTGATGATGAACCAGGAATTTTCAAAACTGCAGTCCACGTAAAACAATATATATATATATATATATATATATATATATATATATATATATATATATATATATATATATATATATATATATATATATATATATATATATATATATATATATAGTGTACCGATAACTCAAAAAATAATTTTTTTAAAATTTGGTAGGGACCTTCCTTTTGTAAGTGGCTTGGACATGTTCGTCAACCACAAAAAATTCGAGCAGTTTTATCGATGACAACCAAATTCAGCACACTCGTTTGTATTATCAAACTTACTCTACTTACCGAAATACAGATCTCTATCCTGGAAGAAAAAAAGTTAAGTTATAGACATTAAAACAAGGACATTTTGGATGCCACTGGTGATGAGACCAAAGCACAAGTACAAAATATTTTGCGTGGTTAACAAAATCAATGGAATATTACGTATCAAGGTTAAGTTTTCTTTACGCAAAAGGTCAGGTCAGGTCAGGTCAGGTCAGGTCAGGTCAGGTCAGGTCAGGTCAGGACAGGTCATATCAAGGTTAAGTTTTCTTTACGCAAAAAGGTCAAGAAGTAAGAGAAAAAATATTTTGAAAATTTTATAATTTTTCTTAACACGCCAAAGTTTGCGATTTAAAACGTCAAACTTTCCAGTTTCCAGTAAGTGTCTTTTGAAACGTCTTAAGTTTCAGCTTCAACCATCATTGCCCTTCATTTTACTAAAACATTTTTGGAAAATCCATTTTAAATACAAGAGCAAAAAAAATTGGGGAAACCGACTCGGACTTCCCATCAGAGATTAATAGGCCGGTGGGTGTTACTACTCCCATATCACCCGACCATTTGACACCTATGTCGAAGCTTGACGGAAACTTTGCGAATCGCAGTTGAAACGTGAATTTGCTTTAGTAAAATTCACTACCAATTGACTTAAGGTACGATAATAACCAGAAATTCTTTCTGATCACCACGACACGAAATCTACAATTCGACACAGAGAAACACAACTTAGATCCCGTTTTTAGGCTGAATTCTATGTTTATTTAGACTCGCAAATCATTTGGGTTACTTTAAATAATCACTGACAATAACTATTGAGTTGTACAGATAACAGAAAGAACATTACTACCCCGCTTAATTCAACAGCCAGCGTAGCTGACGTGTTGACGCTAAGACGGCACAGCAGAGATTCTTCCTCGGCGAATGTTTTGACGCTGCACGAAGCATCCTAAATTCTGACCGTTACAAGCCGTGGCTTTCTAGCCTCCGTTTTTCGAATGAGATAGCGATACCGCCCTCGGTGGCGTTGCAGTCAATTTTCGTCCTGCACGCCACTTTTTCAAACTGTCGTTCGCTTACGTCGCCGATTACGGAAATTTCCAGATAAACAATAATTTGTTCTTGAACATTCTAGCGTATATTTTAAATGCCTATTTCGTTCCTGGAAATATTTGTTCAGTAATAATGCGAGGTAGTTTATGGCAAACATATAATGAATTTTAACATACAAATTAGAAACGCAGTAAGGGTGTTTACGGTACTTGGAGATCTAGCGAATTTTCATTAAAAAAATTGAAATCAAAAACATGAATTGCCTTACAGATATTGGATTGTTGGCTACTAATGAGGTCTCTTACGGTTTTATTCTGAATAATTAAAGTAGTAACGAAATACAAGCGTTACAATGGATAAAGAAAATCTGAAACTTATCAAAAATGTTAACCAGCCAACGAAGCTAGATGCCTACGGAAGTGTTTATATTTTTAAGGCAATAAAAAAAAAACAAAAGTTCCTTAAACTGAGCCCTGCCACTGATTTGTAGTCCTCTGTTTGCGGTCTGACTTTGATGAAGATAAACATTTCGAAACCTGTCAATTGAAGTGATAAAGGAAGTTCATAAACCTCGCTTGGCAATTAAAATACAATACACAGAAAATTCGCGTGCGATTTAGTCTCCCTCTAGGAATCGGTTTTTACCTAAGAGAGAATAAAATACATTTCTATAAATTGATACAAACTCAGGAGCTCATGGAAGACAATTTTGATGTGAGAACGTCTCTTTGTGAACAAATGATCGACTGTTAGATAACAATCTTATTTAACTAAAATGTATTTGTTTTTCTGCAGTTTTACACTTTACGCCATGCGAATCGTCAAAATTGTCGCTACTGGTCTAAAGAAAATCCACACTGGATAAGAAAAGAACATACGCAATACCCTGAAAATCACGTCATTGGTTTCTTTTTCATTGATGGCAATTTGAATGGAGATAGTTATTTAGCACTGCTTCAAAATAATATAGTGCTACCTTTGGCAAACTTATATCCTGACCGGCAAACCACAAGTTTTAGCGAATATGATAGGTTTCATCTGGATAGAGCACCAGTACATTGCCAAATCAATATTCCGCATATCATAACCTAATATTTCCGAATCGGTGGATAAGAGAGGGCAGGATCTTTAGAATGCCCAGCACCATCACTCGATCGCACGCTGTTTAACTTCTCCCTATGGAGATATGTAATTAGTATGACATACAAAATTAAACTACGCGATTTGATTGATTTAAGAAAAATAATGATTGCGATACGTGGGCCATGCCTCAGATGTTGATTAACGTTAGAAGACATTTTTATTTACGCTTAAGAAGCCGACAAGACATTCAAAGCATGCATTATGAATATCTTCCACATTAAGAGTGATTGGTTTTTTATTTTTTCTCATAATCAAAAAATGAGAGGCGATTAGTTAGTATTTTTTAATCTGTTCTAGCAAAGTTTGTAAACCAGATTAATTTATTTTCTTACTGTTAATTTTTCCAATAAATAAACCATAGCAATGTTGCATAGCGAATAAGGGGATATTTCAAATAAGGTGTCACAAGCACCTATTTCCTATTTAAAAATTGGGGAGTTGCAACTGTCACTCAAGGGGGTTGTATGTAGGTATGAAGTTTTCTCGTTGCACGATGTCATTTTTTAATCTTAAATTGACGGGATTTTTCAATTTGGTTGTCACACACTGTTTAAAAGTATATAGTCCAATTAAAACTGCAATTTAGTAATTACAAAGAATGTTCGGGAGTACACTTCGGTGTTTACACCGAAGACTGAACAGATTACAAATAAATATACTATTTTATTTCCTTGATAAAGTACTGTTATACACAGTATTGTTTACTCTTTATACAGGGTGGCGCATTGAAAACGAAACAGACCGATTTGCGTCCAGTGAATTTTTTTTAGGAAACGCTTAAACACGTCAATTTTAATATTGAGGGGGACATGTTTTGACATAAAACTCAACTTTGTCACATCAACCCCTTAAGGGTGGTGATAACAACCCTTATATTTTAAATAGGAACATGGCTCAAGTGTTACATAATTTGAAAGACCTTTCTTTTCTGAATTCAGCACACTAATTTTTTTGGAAGTTTTATTAACTCGTTTTAAAATACGTTGAGAGAACGTATTTCATTCATTGTGATAAGAAATGCACTAATTAGTCAATTTTTCGTTAAAAAAAAATCAAACGTTCAAAAATGTTTATTCAGTTAAGTAAGTGTTGAAATTGTTGATCACCAGCTTCCATACAAAAGTACAAATTTTGCTCAAAACGAGCTTTGACATTCTGGAACATTTGTGGAGTTATTAGACGGCATTCTTCAAGAATACGTCGTCGTAATTCTTCGCGAGGCTCCGGTTCTGTTGCGAAAATTCTAGTCTTTAAATGGCCCCTTAGAAAGAAGTCTAAAAGAGTTAAATCCGGTGATCTAGGGGGTCACTCAATAGCACCTCTATGCCCTAACATGTTGTGAAAAATGCGAAGGAGCTCCATCTTGTTGAAACACTAATTGATATTCTTGATAGCGATCATCATTTTCAACAATGTCAATTAATAATGGGTAAACGATATCTTCTAGTAACTCCAAATACCTTCCGATATTCAAATTGCCATCAAGAAAAAATGGTCCGATTAAACGGTCTCCAAAAATGCCAGTCCAGATATTCAATTTCTGTGGAGTTTGAGTGTGGAATTCGTGAAAAATTCTTGGGTTATTATTTGCCCAATAACGACGATTAACTGTAGAGCTTAATAAAAACGTACACTCGTCAGAAAAACAGATATTGAGCAGAAAGTTTTCATTATCAGCTATTCGTGCAGTCATAACTTCACAAAACTCCAGCCGCCGATCAAAATCATCTTCAGTCAGTTGTACTGCAAGATGAATTTTATCCGGGTAAAATTTATGATGCTTCAATATTCGTTGAATAGTTCTTCTTTTAATATTTGAAACAGTGGCCGATTTTCTCGTGCTCAAATTTGGGTCTGCAGCAATTTGCCTAAAACTTCAATCTCAGTACTCTAATTTCTAAACGGAAATTCACGTTCAGGATCACGTTTTTTGTTGGCTACTGAACCACTTTGTCGAAACTTTGCAACTAACTCCAAAATGTATTTTTTGTTAACACGTCTAGCGTCTGTTCGGATGTCGTTTATCAAACAAATTTGCGGTACGGCTGGCACAGTCATCGTTTTTGAAAAAAAGAGTAATTATTTCAACTCTTTCTTCTACAGAATACACCATTGTGAAATTAATTTTCGGTAGTACTATCAAGTATCAAACCGACCGATAAACTAAAATAGTAAACCGCATTTCGATAAGAAATGTTGTGATAGTGTTTACAAACCAACAAAACATTGACTACCAGCACATTTCTTATCGGAATGAGTGAAATGCGTTTTTGCATCTTCAACTGTGAATAATTTTTAAACGAGTTGATAAAACTTGAAAAAAAATAGTGTGCTGAATTCAGAAAAGAAAGAACTTTCAAATGATGTAACAGTCGACCCGTGTTCCCTATTTAAAATATAAGGGTTGTTATCACCACCCTTAAGGGGTTGATGTGACAAAGTTGAGTTTTATGTCAAAACATGCCCCCCTCAATATTAAAATTGACGTATTTCAGCGTTTCCTAGAAAAAAATATTCCCTGGATGCAAATCGGCCTGTTTCGTTTTCAATGCGCCACCCTATATATGCAAATAACTATTTTTAAGTTTTGATAAACCATCGGAAATTAAAACGTCGAGCTGCATTATACGAAGCAGTGGCTATATGAAATCAAAATTAGATCGAGTGGCTGCCATTTCGTTTTAACTGCAAGTATGAATATCGAATGTCTGTAATACAAAAGAACCCCACAACGGTAGCCACAAAACATCCCTCTATGTCTCGTGTAAAATTAACTAGGACAACCATAGAGAGTAGTTGAATAGCTGAAGTGGAAACAAAGACTGGCGTGGATTGTACACAATGCCATAGAAGCAATTAAAGTCAGAAGATTTTCGTCAATGCAAAAGCTTCAAAGAGGGGGAACTGATTAGAGACAGCGTAATAGTGGATGCCTCAAAGGCTGAGCAGAATGGATGATTATCTTACTGGTTTCGGTTTCATAGATGGTAACGAGGGATTGGGATAACTATACATTCTATTTGAAGTGTGATAAGGTTATTATGTTAAAAGAACAGCGGATAGATGTAAATTTAATACGCGAGAAAATTATTAGAATAATGTAATAGTAATGATAATAATAATGATAATCTTGTGTATTTACAAGAATAATTTCAGTTACAAAAATCCGTAATTTACGAAGACAGAAAAAACTAGAAATAACACAAAAAGTACTCAAAACTGCTAATTACTTGCGAGTTTTCACAAAGCAAATGTACTGGGTGGCCAACTAAGAATATCCGTAGACCATATATTACAAACAAATCATCGCGCAGTATTGGGAAAAATAATTACCATAAGGAAGGTGGCCCTATATGATATTTTCGAGCATCTAAAATGGCCGCCAGGGGGTGTAACATCCATGACTAAATAAACAACTGAATTTGTCTCTATACTTTGCTGAGATATGTGCCGTGTATCCTTCAATAGTTTTGAATGTACTATATGTTTAACTTTTGTATGATATTTATTGTGGAGGCCGATATTGGATGTGAATCCATTGTCAACTAAGCTAAGTAAACAAATTGATTTACACTATTTTATTGTATGTATAACTGCAGTTGAGTTGACGTTCTCAGCTTTGTCAAATACATAATGGCGGTAAGATTTTAAAATTACAAATATCTATTCCGTGTTGAAAGAACATTTCTGCCTTCTCAGATAAACGGTATCGTGTCGAAGTCGACTCGGAACTACCTGCTTTTATGGGTGGCGTTTATTACATGGTCAAGTCAGTAAACTCTCCTCGCTTAATTATTAGTTGTCCAATTGTTTGTTAGCTTCTACCATTTTGCACAACCTAATTTAAAACCTTTTTACCTAATTTGAGGATGTCGAAATCATCATTAAATTGATGATTCCCATTTAATAAATCATCTGAAGAAAATTTATTATGTTCAAAGCTTCTTTAATGTTTGCAAATGCGTGTTTTAAGACTTGCTAATGTTCTACCTATATAAATATTTTGTTACAGGAACCACATGAAAGTTTAGGTATATACTCCCGACTTATCCGATTTTTCAACTGTCGACTTTTTTATGTATTTAGTAAAGTTATTGTCAGTTTTATATGCTGTTTTGATACTAATTTTGAAAATAGATGTTTTAATTTTTCGCTAGTCTTATTTACGTGAGTTAAGATGTAAATTTATTATCTCTTATTATAGAGGACGGAAATACTTGTAAAGTTAACGTATATTTCGTTTTCTTTATAATATTATCAATTAAATTTGGATTATAGCCATCATTAACCGCTATTTCTTTCATCAAATAAAGTTCTTTTTGAAAATTTTCATATGATAAAGGTACATGTAGTGAGCAGTGTATCATTGAATTATAAGCTGCAACTTTGTGTGCGTAAAGATGATGGGAACCTTCCCACACTGATGCAACAATACTTTCCGTTATCCATATGCACCTTTACATGTACCTTTATCTAAAGAAAGTTTTCAGAAAGAACTTAATTTGATCAAAGAAATAATAGTTAATAATGGCTATAAGCCAAATTTAATTAATAATATTACAAAAAAATGTCTGGACGCAGAAAGTGCGTTATGGTTGTAAATTTTCATAAAAAATATTTTTAATAGCAATTATGTCTTTTCTTTTAAAGAAAGCAGGCATAAAATTTGTTTACCTGTATAACCTATATAGTAGAAACAATGTACCATATTTCATTAAAATAACCTTATTGTTTGAAAATGTAAAAATTTTTTCGAAAATAAACTCAAAATCTTCCTGAGAAAACTGGTTCCAAGTCAACGGACGTCAAGTTAATAGCAAATTGAGCTATTGAAGTTTAAAACATATAATGAAAATTCGCTACCATAACGCACATGCTGCGCCCTGATTTTCTTTTCTTACAAACATGCATTTCGATGAAAAATGCAAAAATAAAAGGTGTGCGATTAAAAAAAAAGAAAATTTGTATCACCAACAACTTATGGGCCACCTATGATTGTAACACTAATTTTAGATGATGCAGCTCAAGACAGCCTATAATTAACAAACACAAGTTTTTTGTTATCTTCTATAATAACGGATATATTGAGCATTACCGTAGAAATGCGTCACCCTGTATATATGAAAACAGATAGAAACTGAAACTAACCACGGATATGGGAGGAGCCTAGTTCGCGCTCATTTGAAGAAATATTTTCAGAATTTCAAAGTGGTGGTCTCCTTATTAACGAATGTTTTCTACAAACATTAGCTAAAAATTATAGACCATTAAATTACTCATAAATAGATTTTTTCAACTTTCCAGCAAAGTTATTCAAATGACTGTGAACAATTGATACAACATTTTGACAGCAATGTATGCCAGGCCGGTAGTAGTTTTCAATTTACTTTTTCTACAGTCGGTGAGGTTAATTCTATATAAAATAAAATAAAATCAAATGCGTGTGGTACTGATAAGGTCTCTCTAATTATGCTAAAATATTGCAGCTCCTTTATCGATGAATATATCTTACATATTATCAATAGTTGCATTCAGAAAAGCTATTTTCCTACAGCTTGGAAAGTTGCGGTGGGAACTCCCCTGTCTAAGAAAAAGATCCGTCAACATTTTCTGACTTACGTATGGCCAGTGTTCTTCCGGTATTGTCAAAAATATTTGAGAGAATCTTGTATGACCAAATGTATAATTATTTTAGTATTCACCGGATTAATTTTTACCGGACAGTGAGTGTGGATTTACGTGGGGATTTTCCACGGCTACTGCCCTCGCTTGTATTCTAGATGATATTATTTCTGCTGCGGATAGGGATTTAAAAGGTCTGCTTGTGCTCCTTGACTATTTCAAAGCTTTCGATACAATAAACCATGATCTACTTTGTGCTAAATTAAAATATTATGGTTTTGGTGATGAGGCTTATAATCTTTTGGAGTCGTATTTGTCGGGGAGAAAACAAGCCGTACGTTGTCATAATAAAATATCCAATTTTTTAGATGTTGTGCTGGGTGTGTCTCAGGGTTCAATATTAGGACCACTTCTGTTTATTATTTATACTTCTACCATATTTTTTTTTGTTCCCTCAGGGCTCGTCCGCGGCCTTGCCGCCCCGATAGCACCGCAACCCTTGGTTGATTGTGCATACCCCTAGTCTTACTCCACCCATTCCAAAATCACTGTGCCTTGAACTAGTCTGCACAGCGATTGGTAGGGTGAAGTTTTATATTGCTCTGTCTCCGGTCTAGAGTGACCGTAGATCAGTTGTCTTTTCCGGTCCAGAGCTATACACTCGCACAAGATGTGCTGGGCTGATTCCTCCCCCTCGCCGCAGAGTCTGCATGCGAGGTCCCCTTCGAACCGCCCCATTTTATGTAGGTGTTTCTTGACGGCCATGTGTCCCGTCAAGAGACCTGTTGTGTTTCTGAGCTGTCCTCTGCTAAGGTTTAGCAGCTCCACAGCTCTCTTTGAACTGGGTCCGTCAATTATTGACTTCCCATGTCTGAGCCCTGGACAGTCCGCCCAGTACACCTTGTGTTGGTTTCTGACCCAGGACTTAATGGCTCCCCTGGCAGTGCTCTTTGACACGCCCAGAGCCGGTTCTGGTCCCATAAATGGTTCTGCTGACCCCCTCTTTGCGAGACTGTCAGCTTCTTCATTGCCTTTGACCCCCGAGTGACCCGGCACCCAGATGAGGGTCACCTCATTCTGCCCAGCCAGGTCGCTCGTCTCGTCTCGGCACTCACTCACCAGCCAGGAATTTACCCGTGGGCTACTTAGTGCCTTAAGGGCTGCCTGGCTGTCTGTGGCTATGAGGATCCGCTTGTTGGTGTAGCCCCTCCTCTTGTTCTCCCGCACACAGTGCAGGATGGCGTACATCTCGGCCTGAAACACCGTTGCATGGGCTCCGAGGGAAATACTGTGACTTACCCTCGGTCCTTCCGAGTAAACACCTGCCCCCGTCCCACGCTCCCCGCCAGATCCGTCCGTGAACCAGACGAGCGCGTCCCGTGGTATGCCCGGTGTCTCCTCCCGCCATGCCCCGCGATCAGGGATTTCCACTGTGAAGTTGTTTTCCCTGCACATTCGCGGGCTCGCGAAGTCTGACCTCATTTCAAGCATGGGTTCCTTCACGATCTCCTGAATTTTGCAGTGGCCCCTGAAGCCTGGGTTGATCTTCAGTCTACCATTGCAGGCTAGTCTGTATAGTCCTAGCCTGGCCTCTCCCATAATAACGAAGTGTAGGGGGGGTAGATCCAGCAACACCTCCATGGCGGCTGTTGGGGTTGAAGACATGGCCCCTGTGATGCCTAGGCAAGCCATCCTTTGGATCTTGCCTAGTTTTTGTTTGGCACTGGATTGTGTCACCTTAGGCCACCAGACCAGTGCCGCATATGTTAACGATGGTCTGACCACCCTTGTGTACAGCCAGTGGGCCATACTAGGTCTTAGTCCCCACGTTTTTCCATATAGCCGCCTAGTGACGGCTAAGGTCATGACTGCCTTACGCAGTATTTTTCCAATGTGACCATTCCAGGTTAGCTTAGAGTCCAATACGACCCCAAGATATTTTACCTCCCTGGCCATTGGAACGCTCCTACCGTATAGAGTGAGAGTTCTGTGGCTTTCACACTTCCTCCTCCTCGTAAACGGCACGACGGTTGCTTTCTCGGGGCTCACCCCGAGCCCTTGATCAACCGTCCACCCTTCCACCACTTTCAGTGCAGTCTGCATACGCTCCCACACTGCCTGTGTGACCTTTCCTCGGACTATGATGACAATGTCGTCCGCATAGCCCTGTACCTCATACCCCCCTCCCGAGAGCCTCCCCAGCAGGCCGTCCACGACTAGACACCAGAGCAAGGGAGACAGAACGCTCCCCTGCGGACACCCCGCCGCGACCCCCGCCAGCAGAGTCCCTCCCGCGAGTGAGGTGAACACCGCCCTGTCCCTGAGCATGGAACCGATCCACCTGCAGCAGGTCTCCTCTATTCCACGCTCCCGGGCAGCTGCCAGAACCGATCCGAACGAGGTGTTGCTAAAGGCCCCCTCTATGTCTAGGAAGGCCCCCAGCGCCACCTCCTTGTTCTCCAGCGTATTCTCCAGTTTCAGCACCAGTTGGTGCAGTGCTGTTTCTGTTGAGAATCCTGCTCTGTATGCATATTGTCCGCAGTGTAGAGGATATGCTTCCAGTACACCGCCCCTAATGTGCCGGTCGAGCAGTTTTTCCACTGTTTTCAGCAAGAAGGACATGAGACTTATTGGCCTCAGGGACTTTGCCTGGTCTGTTGGACGCCCAGGTTTAGGAATAAATACAACCCTGGCCTGTCTCCATGCCCTCGGAATGTACCCCAGAGCCAGGCTGGCCCTCATAATGAGGGTAAGCACCGGCGCCAGTATATCTATCCCCTGTTGGAGCATGATGGGCATTATTCCATCAAATCCCGGCGATTTGTATGGCTTAAAGCTGTTAATGGCCCATCTGATTTTGCTCCAGGTAACCACCTCTTTAGCGACTGTCCAGTCTACTCTAGATGCCCGCCTATAAGGCGCCTCTATTTCTGAGTGTTCCCAGTCCGGAGGTGATTGGTTTATTATGTTACAGCCGGGGAAGTGCGTCTGGAGTAAAATTTCCATAGTTTCCTCCCCCGAGCTTGTAAAGCCTCCCGTGGGTGTTCTAAGGGAGCCTATGTTAGTCTGAGGGCCCTTAGACAGGATCTTGTGTAGTCGAGCACTCTCGGACGTGTTTTCCACTTCTTCGCAGTGCCTCCTCCACGACTCCTTCTTGGCGTCCCTCAGTCTTTTGTTATAGGTCGATAGGGCCTGTCTATATTCATCCCATGCTCCCGACCTTTTGGCCGCGTTAAACAGCTTACGAACCTGCGTCCTCCTTTGCCTGAGGTCCTCGTTCCACCATGGGACGTTCCTGGTGGACACCCTCATTTTCAGGGGGCAGTTGGCGTTATAGGCCGAGGTAATTGCGTCTCGCAATTGGACTGCTGCAATCTCGAGGTCTATTGAATCCCTTATGGCCCTCTCAACCCCCCGCAGTTCCACAGCTAGGTCTGCCCTGTAGGCTTCCCAGTCCGCCTTGCGGGGGTCCCGGTACCATACCGTTTCTCTTTCGACTTTGGCGATTTCAAACCGGATGTATCTGTGGTCTGAGCTACTCACTTCCCCAGACACAGCCCAGCTTTTAACAAAGTCACCCAGAAACTGGGTGGAAACTGTTAGGTCTAAAACTTCCTCACGCCGTGTTGTGACGAATGTCGGTTTATTACCTCTATTCAATATGTCTAAATTAAATTTCATAAAGAACTGTAAAAGTGCCTCACCCCTAGAGTTTGTGTCCGAGCTACCCCACAACTCATGGTGCGCATTCGCATCCATGCCGATGATGGTCTGCCATCCACCTGCTCTGCTACCCACCATCAGCTGCTCCAATTCGTTGGGTGGAGGAGGGTCCGTGCTGTCCCCTGGCAGATAGGCTGACGCGACAGTAATGTCCCTCAGCCCATCCGCTCCTCCACATCGGATTTTGATCGTTGCCAGGTCCCTGGAACAGAAATTCATTAGAGGGAGAAACTCTATCCCTTCCCTGACAAAAATGCAGGCCCTCGGATTCTCGCTGGACCTGCTGTAGATGAGCTTTCCATTAGCTCCGCCGAGTCCCTTGATCTCTCCTTTGTAGGAGTACGGTTCCTGGATGAGGGCCACATCCGTGTTCCTCAGAGCCATTAGTAGTCCGGCCGTGGCTGCCCTACTGTGTTGGAGGTTGACCTGAAGGAACCTAAGTCCCATTAACCCTTAATTGCTTCCCCAGTGGGCGGAAGCTAACCCTTCCCATGCCCCAGAATGCCTTGAAGGAGGTTCCTTCAAGGGCTCTGTAAGATGTCGGGTCGATCGAGAAGGCGAGCGTCTGTCCTTTCTCCTCTGCCTTCCTGCTTAGAACCGACCAGTGTTGCGTCCCCAGTTCAGGGTTCTGGATCTTAAGTCTGCTGATCACCGTCTCCTGCGGGACGGTGTCAGGGATCCGTACGAGGACCTTGCGTCTCTTTGGGAGTTCCTTGGGCTCGACGGCTGTCAAGTCCGCCCCCTCCCAAATCTGACCGAGGCCCCCGATCGTTTTCCGCAGCCAGTCCCGCGACTGCGGGCCGGCACAGGTTATCCAGAGGATGCCCCCCGTCAGGCGCGTCCGGTGGAACTGAGGCGGGCTCTCCCCTTCCTGAAGAGAGTCCACTGCAGCTACCACCGCAGCCTGGATCAGGTCCGCCTTCCCCTGGTCTAGCGTGACCTCAGGATGGCGTCTGTCAATCACCGCCATCCCGAGGCCCTCCGCAGCCTCCCTGTAAGAGCCAGTCTGCGCCGGTGTTCCGGCCTTAGTTCCTTTGGGAGGTCTGTCTGTAGTAGGCGTGCTAGAGCCAGAGCGCGGCGTCTTCCGACTCGCACTCTCCTCTTGCGCCTTTACAGGCACCCTGGCCCTTTTGGAACGTCTGTCTGTAGTGGGCGTGCTAGAGTTCGAGCGCGTCCTCTTCTGACCCGCACTCCCCTCTTGCGCCTTTACAGGTTTCTCGACCGTCCAGGTCCCGGCCGCCATTTTTTGCGCCCTCCGGAGCTTCTTTCTTTGCGCCCCGGAAAGACGCTTGGACTGCCGGGGCAGTCCCTCTACTCTAACAGTAGAGTCCTCACTGGTGGAGGGGCCCCCGGAGTCCGCGGAGCTCGCCGCCCTCCGGTGGGACCCAGCCTCCAGCTTGGGTGTCGGGGACAGGTCTCTGGCCGAAGCTACCCCCTGATCCCCCGTATCTACGCCGGTCGTGGGACCTCCAGAGTCCGCTGCCGCACCCTGGCTCGTCTCCGTTTCCGGGATAGACTCAAGGCTCAAGTCTGTAGCCGGAGCCACTCCTCGAGCCTCATTGGTTTTGGTTTTATATGTATTTATAATCTTCATGTTGTTCCCACGAGAATGGGGGAAATACTGTCCACACCATCAGAACCCCCTGTGTGGTGCAAGGCGGGTTACTCTGGAGGGTTGCCTGGTACTCCAGAGGTTCCGTTCACGACACCATCGCCCTGGTGCCATCCATCCATAGGCACGGGTCACGTGACACCGTAGATTGGGGGAGTTTAGTTCGACCTCCTTGTCTAGATCCGTCATGTTTAGTTATTAGCAGGGTCACCTCGTGCAGGATGCGGATTTTTACCGCGCATGACGGTCTTGGGGAAAGCTTCATCGGGAGTTTATGTTGTTATTTCCACTTCCTCAGCTTGCCCCCTGGAGTCCTTTGGCCCGCGACTCCTTAACCCCTTCTACCATATTAAACTCAATCAATATTGGTAAGGTTCAAGCATATGCCGACTATAAGCAAATATTTTATGAGTTTGATCCTAAAGATTGCTTCCATGCTGATGGTCTTGTAAACTGTGAGTTGGATCTATTAAGAAGAATGTCAATGAAGCATCATGTTTCAGAGACAATTCTAGACATGAACTGGTTAAACATGCAGCAAAGAAGAAAATTTCACTTAGGAAACTTTACTCATTGCTTATTAAAATCGGCACATGCTTCCTCATGTCTTAAAAATACATTTATCCCGCGATCTAAAATCCATTCAAGAAATTTTAGTATAAAACATATGTTTACAATCCCTAGTCATAGGCTGGCTTTCTTTAAAAGATCTCTTATAGACAATGCCGTTAAGTTGTATAATTCTTTACCTGAAGAATTCAAGAATTATAATATAAATAAATTTAAATACAAACTAAAGCGTTTAATAATGGATTCATTTTGGACTTTTGGTTAACTTCTTTGTAATTTTAATACCAACATTTTGTAAGCTTTGTTTGCTGATTGGTGTCCTGCATACAGAATGTGATTTAAAAGCCGTATATCTGTTATATATCTATTCATCACCATGTCATCCATCATCATCATCATCATCATCATCATCATCATCATCATCATCATCATCATCATCATCATCATCATCATCATCATCATCATCATCATCATCATCATCATCATCATCATCATCATCATCATCATCATCATCATCATCATCATCATCATCATCATCATCATCATCATCATCATCATCATCATCATCATCATCATCATCATCATCATCATCATCATCATCATCATCATCATCATCATCATCATCATCATCATCATCATCATCATCATCATCATCATCATCATCATCATCATCATCATCATCATCATCATCATCATCATCATCATCATCATCATCATCATCATCATCATCATCATCATCATCATCATCATCATCATCATCATCATCATCATCATCATCATCATCATCATCATCATCATCATCATCATCATCATCATCATCATCATCATCATCATCATCATCATCATCATCATCATCATCATCATCATCATCATCATCATCATCATCATCATCATCATCATCATCATCATCATCATCATCATCATCATCATCATCATCATCATCATCATCATCATCATCATCATCATCATCATCATCATCATCATCATCATCATCATCATCATCATCATCATCATCATCATCATCATCATCATCATCATCATCATCATCATCATCATCATCATCATCATCATCATCATCATCATCATTATTATTATTATTATTATTAACGTTGTTATTATTATAAACAATAAACTCTATAATTTATAATTGCCAAAGCATCAGAGAAAGAGTCTATATGAAATGAATTTCCTGCAAATATTTTAGTAAAAAGGACAATTACGGTTGAAGCTGAAACTTAAGAGATTTCCAAAAACCTTTTTAGCTACATCTTATCTATATAACCCGTATTCGTTTCACGTTCTTTGCCTAAATGTAGCCCATTTTGAAGTTTCAAATCGTTTCAAGAGGAAAATCCCAAATTTACTTTCAATGTCTTATAACTTTTTGTCTTTAAACCTACAGATCTAAATTTTGGTACGTAATTTACTTATTATGACACAGCGTACGAAATTTGGTTGCGATAACTTTGTTATTTCCGCGGATGTAAAAATTTTTCGAAAGAAAACACAAAATTTTCGTGGCAAAACTAGCTGATATTCTTGGTTAATGAAACACTTGCAAAAGGAAGGTACTAGGAATTTTTCATACTCTGATCACGCTCGCTAGCTTTGTTAGTAAAACGATCGTCAGGTGTTTCAAAAGATGTGTTGCGATGATCTGAGTTCTCCACCTGTACCTATCAGTGCTCATCACACGTTCCAATCTTCACTTAGGAAGGTACTCACCAAATTTGGAATTTGATCAAAATCGGCATATTATTTTCTGCGTTATGGGAATATATATATATATATATATATATATATATATATATATATATATATATATATATATATATATATATATATATATATATATATATATATATATATATATATATATATATATATATATTCATATATATAATATACAATACATAAAGGCGCAGCTTGTGCACGTAAAGATATAATTTTTAATATAACTGTCACTGCCAAATTTCCTAGAAAACTCGAATTAATAAAACCCTGAGTTTGCGTTCACTAATACGTCCACTAAACACATACCATCTACTCCTTGTTTTGTACAAAAGTCTTGCCAGTTTATAAGTTAAATATGAAGAAAATATAAATGCAATATTTTCAGAAGAATTTAGACTCGTTTGCTTGACAGATGTCGTTATTATATATATATATATATATATATATATATATATATATATATATATATATATATATATATATATATATATATATATATATATATATATATATATATATATAAATTTTTGTTATGTTAGAACATATGTTTATAATTTAAATGAAAAGTCGCTGTCATGGAGCATTTTTTGCCGATTTGTCATTTTATTAAACTCTTTGTTTAATTATCTCTTTCTCAGTATATTCACTAAAAGGAATGAAAGCTTTATAGGACCTTGAGTCTCAAAACACAATAAAAAAACCAATAGGAAAAAAAAGAGGTTTAGGACTTTGAATTCATTAGGTATCCTGATGTTAAGAGAACCGACGCATTAAACATAAGACAATCAAGGTAAGAGAGAGTTTACTGATACATATATATGTACATTTGCTAGATTCAAGCTGTGTTTTTAAGCAGTTGTCTATAATAGAACAGTAAGCATTGTGTTTTTCCTACTCCAAGGTTACAAAACAAGGAAAAAGCTAATTTTTCATACGTTTCTTTATTTAATTTACTTCAGACAACACAAAACACATATTGAAATAATAATTTAGCACATATTTCATATAATTGCATTCTTCACATAACATTAAAACAGAATATATACACCAATTTACATAAAGTTTGAATAACCTCGGTGGTTCAGGGGTAAGAACGTGTGCCTCTGAACCGAAGGGTACTGGGTTCGATCCTAGTGTACTCCTTTCAATTTTTCAGTACAAACTGTAACATTAACATCAACCGAGGTTCTGGCATTCTATTTGAGCAAGTTGAATGCCTGCACGTTCCGCCCTTTGGAGGGGGTGTAAAGCCGTCGGTCCCGTGTCTATGCGATGTTGGGCACGTTAAAGATCCCTACCCTCCTTACAGAAAGGCAGGGGTTCGACAAAATTTCCAGGATAGTGAAACTGCTCCCTGGCGTCGGTGATTGGCCATAGTCGCGGAAATAGGCCGACGTTAAAGAAACAAAACACACACACACACACACACATAAAGTTTGTACACAAGTCTTTAAAAATATAAACTATAACATGCAATAAAAAATAATAACATAAAAATACTAATTAAATATAATAACATTTTATAATAAACCAGTAAAACCAAATAAAACTATATATATATATATATATATATATATATATATATATATATATATATATATATATATATATATATATATATATATATATATATATAACTGACCTTGGATTTGGGTTCTAGGGGTCCTAATTCGCAATCATTTGAAGAAATTATCCAAATCCATCGATACCTCCCTATTTGTGAATTTTCTTAATTAAAAGTCACTAAAAGTGCAACATCGGGGTCGTTGGTCTGTAAACGTATAATGTGGTATCTAAGCTGGCAAAATAACGGGGCTCTTTTCTTTTGACAAACCACCTAATAAGAAACTATACTTGAATTTTTCAGGAAATGATTTATAACCTCTTTTAATATATACTGACCTTCAAAAAAATCTGAAAACCCAATAAAAGTTAACTAATTTTATTTTACCCCTAGTGTGTGTTTATTCAAATAAGAAAATGACTATATTTTCAAAGTAATATATTAAAAACTAACAGTTACTAACTAAAGTTATTTCATAGTGAGTCCGTCCGCCGCGGTTTCTGATGCACTCGACAACTCTTCGAGGAATGCTTAAAATTGAATGATTTATGGTCTTAAGGAATGTCATCTCAGGCTTCTTGAATTCAGCGACGAAAGTCAACTAGATTATTTTGTGGCTGGGGTAAATTGCCCAGTCGACTGCCAATCATATCCCACATATGTTGGATTGGTGACAAGTCTGGGGAGCGAGAAGGCCATTGAAGCAGCGTCACAATACTTTTTTTGTACCAACCTTATAGTAACCTTTGCTATATAAGGACGTGCGTTATCTTGTTGGAAATTGAGTTTAGTATGCCTTCGAATGGATGTAAGTCGAACAGGATGCAGTACACTTCGTTTGTAATTATTTGCATTAAAGTTTCTGTCAATAAAAGCTGGAAGTGACCTGCTACCGTATGTTATCACACCCCATACCATCACCCCCCGTGTAAGGGCCGTATCCCGTTCCACAGCAAATTCTAAATTTCTGCGTTCTTCCCGTAATTGTCTTACCCTTCTGCGAGAATCGTGGACCCAAGGACCAAATCGGAACTTGCCAGGGAACACAACACGTTTTTATTTAACATGCCCATTTGATCTGCCTCTACGCTACACACACCGAGCAGCACGATGACAACATGTCAGTGGAAGACATAAAAATGGTCTATACGAACGAAGCCCAAAAGCGCGTATTCTGCGACATTTAGTTTCCACAGAGCTCTTTGTTCGAAAACTCCCAACCGAGCATTGCCAATCCACCGCGTTGTGGAAACTCTGTTTTCTAAAATCTGAATCCTCAAATGACGATCTTACCGTGCTGAAGTTGCTCGAGATTGTTCGGATCCACAACGATGGTTATGGATTCCTTCTTGAGACCAACTGGACTAACACTGTAGCACTCTTGACACACTGCGTCGTATTCGGTCGAAAATTTGTCTGAAAAACTGTCTTCACGCATACCAACAATGCGCTCCCTTTCAAATTCACTTAAATGGTTGTAATTGTTCCGTAGACGGCGCCTAGGCACAATCAATTTTTGACTTTATATACTGAAAACAAGTCGCTACGAAATATTGCTTCAAACTCAAGGAAACGCCAATTTAAATATATAATTTTTGATGAAACAAAATTTAAAAAAAACTCTGGACGCAGCAAGTGCGTTATGGTAGTGAATTTTCATAAAAATGTTTTTAATAGCAAATATGTTTTTTTTAAGAAAGCAGGCACCAAATTTGGTTACCAGTATAATCTGTATATTAGAAACAATGTGCCATGTTTCATCAAAATAACTTTATTGTTTGAAAATGTACAAAAATATCCGAAAGTAAACTTAAATTGTTCCCAAAAAACTGGTTTTCTGGTCAACCTTATAGGTTAATACCAAATTGATTCAAAATTTGAAGCATTTAATGAAAATTCGCTACCATAACGCACTTGCTGCGTCCCGAATTTCTTTTGTTACAAAGGTGTATTATATTTCGATGGAAAATACAAAAATGCAATAACATTCGATTAAAAAAATTCACTAAAAAAAGAAGATTTGAATCACCAACGACTTATGGGCCATCCTGTAATTGTGGAAACATTTTTTAAGATGTAGCTTAAGACACCCTACAGTAATGTATACAACTTTCTTTAGTAACTTGCATAATAACGGATATATTGCGCTTTAATGATTTTTTACGAAAATTCGACAAAAATAATATACCATTAAACGATAAACTCTATAGCCAACACTACTGCTAAAGCATCAGAGAAAGGGTCTATTTGAAATGAATTTTCTGGGAATATTTAGTAAAATGAAGGACAGTGACGATTGAAACTAAAAGCTCAGGCTTTGTAGAACATTATTCTTGAGACATTTTCCTTCCATAGATCATATTAATTTCAGGTACATTGCGTAAATATTAACAATTTTGACGTTTAAAATCGCGACTTTGACGTTTTGAGGAAAACCTAAATTTATTTTTCTTTAAAGACCTGTAACTTTTTTCTCCTTTAACCTACAGCGATAAATTTTGGTAGGTAGCTTACCTATAATGACATAAATCCGTGTACCAAATTTCGTTGCCCTTACTTTGTTAATTCCAAAAATATAATTTTTTTTCGATTTTTTTGGAAAGAAAACACAATATTTTCCGGGAAAACCCCGGCGGATTTTCCTGGCTAACGAACTTATCCAAGCCACTCGTGAACTCGCGAAAGGAAGGTATTCACCTAATTTTATCAAAATCGGTCCATTATTTTTTAAGTTATAGGTGTGACACATAAATATATAAACATATATATATATATATATATATATATATATATATATATATATATATATATATATATATATATATATATATATATATATATATATATATATATATATATATATAAACATATAAAGTCTGAAACTGACCTCGGATTTGGGTTCCAGGGGTCCTAAATAGCGCTCATTTGAAGAAATTTTTTCAAAATTCAAAAGTCGAGATCTCCTCATTAGTGAATTTTTTTTAAGAAAATTCACTAAAAGTGTTCAGTTAAAATCGTTTTTCCATATCAATTCTTATCAGAGACAAAACAGAGTAGCTTAGAAGAATTCCTTGCAATTGGTCGACTCTTACTAAGCGTTCGAATTTTTGAAAATTCAGTATATATATATATATATATATATATATATATATATATATATATATATATATATATATATATATATATATATATATATATATATATATCCTTTTGCCTCAACAATAGACAATTTGCATTTTTTTTCCGTCCGCGTCTTTGCCGCCCCGATAGCACCGCACCCTTTGGCTTATTGTGCATGCCCTTTTTCTCTACTCCATCCATTTCAAAATCACTGTGCCTTAAATTAGTCTACACAGCAATTGGTAGGGTGAAGTTTTATATTGCTCTGTCTCCGGTCTAGGGTTACAACAGTAGATTAGTTGCCTTTTGCGGTCCAGAGATTTACACTCGCACAAGATGTGCTGAGCTCATTCTTTCCCCTCATTTCACATAGTACAAAAATAACGGCGCAAAAAATATTTGAAAATGCGAATTTCATTATTGATTTCAAACACCACTATTTTGCTGGCTTAATCTGTGACGTCACTGGACGGTAATGTCACAATGACCATGAGTTTGCTTCTCTGTGTTTACAGCACCACGATGTTTAGAAACAAGCGAACGTACTACTCATACCATAGGGCAAATGTAAGCACGTCATTTATTCACTGTCCAAGTACGTCACGACCAATAACGGAACGTTCGCGGCAACATGATAATAATTCGATTTTTTTTATATTTTAAAAGTCTTTTTCTGTCCACTACATATATTTTTGGGTATTTTCATGCATGTAATAATGTTCGATGTATTAAAAATTATTAGGTAAATGTTAAATTCTTGTAATGGAAAATCCTTGCAAATTTTCTATTATAATTTCTAGAGCAGAAATCTTTTGCTGCTCGTATTTTCCATACAAATAGGACGTTTCAATAAAAGTTAATCAAACACTTTTTATTAACGTTTCGACATCTGATGTTAATGTAATTTAACAATTTTTTTCATTATGATAATTTATTTGTTCCAAATTCGTAGCACCAGTAACACAACACAGTGACTTTGTTAATGTAACTTTAATTATGGCCCATATTAACCAGACAAATCGATCTAATACATTTTACACTAACCACTGCATTAACAATATGTCCTTCCACCTATACATTTTGTGATTTACAGGTATTTTATCGACTTTCGATTAGGACTGGGCATACATAACAAAAGATTTTACCTTGATACGTTTCACAGCTATGACTTTTACCCTATTTTAATTTGTTTCAAGACCTCTCGCTTCCTGTTTAAAACCTTCTTTAATAAGGTTATTTGAAATACTTCTTGTCAAGCTTCAGTGGCCTACTATTCAGGTTGAGTGACTGTTCTGAAAATGTGAAGCAGTGCCTGTTTGTTTCCTTTTTGAAATTAATAAAGAATAAATTATATCTGTCCACCCTCCTCTAATTTACACTGTTCTAGTCTTTCTTTTAGTTTCTGGTTGATAGCATTTAATATAATATTATCTGATGATACACTACTGCAGGCATTGAAACTCTAGAACTAAAGTGATTGATGTCCAAAATAACCCTCTTATAAAATAAGTTCTTCACTGTTCCCCAAAGGTGGTGTAGGGGTGTGAGTTCTGAGACTTGGGGGTGTCCAGGGTTAAGCACTGTGGTTTGGAGACCTATATACTTTTGTGAACACAATTATTCAGACACTGTTTGATTGGAGATGTGTAAGGAGTGGAGCATCGTTGTGTTGATAGCACATATTTCTCCGTGATCATAGTGTGTAGAAACGTTAGTGAGAAGAACATATGTGGTTTAATCAAGCTTTAGTTGAAAATTGCAAGTGATAGCTACCAATTTTTTTGGATATGTGTATATTTTAAATTGTGTTACTGCAAGCACAATTCACTAATCCAAGATTGGAACATGTGATGAGCACTGGCAAGTATACCTGGAGAACCCAAATCATCACAACACATCATTTTAAAGACCTGACGATCGTTTCATTAACAAAGTTAGCGTCATCAGAAGATGAAAAATTATAAAGTTACAACTAAACATCACCTTTTTTACTAAGTCTTTGGTGAAGACCGATAAAGAGAGGGACGAAATCCCAGACAAATCTTCTGTGTATTGTATTTTTTTGCCGGAGGAGGTTTTTGAACCCCCGTTATAATTTTACCTGCCGAGTTTCGGAATCTCTTTTACGTCAAAGATAGAGTGCAAACAAAGCCCTTCCTAGCAATTACAGGCCTATTTCTCTCCTTTCAGTCGTCTCTAAAGTGATGGAAAAGTATATCAACACCGAATTACTCAAATTTCTTGAAAACCACAGTCTAATCCACGACAGGCTGTATGGAGTCCGTCAGCGCATATCAACTACCGACCTTCTTTTCTTTGTCACGCATTCTTAGAACAAGTCTATGGAACTACACGGTGAATCCCAGATTGTCGCTTGAGACATATCCAAAGCATTCGACCAGGTCTGGCACACATCGTTGCTTAATAAACTTCCGGCCTATGGCCTACCACCAAAACTCTATAGCTGGACAGCAAATTTCCTCTTCAACCGGAGCATTTCTTTTGTCGTGGATGGCCATTCCTCTAAACTGTATCCAATTAATGCAGGAGTTCCTCAAGGTTTAGTTTAGCCCCTATTTTGTTTCTTGTCCATATCAATGACCTCTTCTATAGCAGATCCAATCCAGTTCACAGTTATGCGGACGACAGCACCCTCCACTCAAATATAAAATATACTAAACCTGTCTCCTTATCCCACTTAGATGAGAATCTCAGACTCATGGAGGGTTCTGTCTCTATGGATCTCCAAAAAGTCTTAGGCTGGGAAAGTAGAAATCTTGTACAATTCAACTACACCAAGTCTCAGTCTTGCTTTCTATCTCATAAGAGATACACCTGCCCTAGACCTATCACAATGAACAACCAAGTTATTCAAAGTAATGAGTCCTTTTTACTTGTGGACATTTCTGTGGATTGAAATTTCAATTGGCACCAACATGTCACATCAATTGCAGAAGCGGCTGCTAAGAAATTGTTTCCTCTTCCGGGCTCGCAAATACTTTTCACCAGCTAATCTCTATACCTTATATACTTCACAAATAAGGCCAAACCTCGAATACTGCTCTCACATCTGGGGTGCCGCTGCCGCTTCTACACTCGCTATCCTGGACTCCATTCAGAAGAGACCTATACCTCTCATCGGTGATCCTACCCTCACCCAAAGGCTGCCATCACTTGCCCACCAACGTGACCTTTCTCACTTTCTCTTTTATAGATATCTGCACGGGAACTGCTTAGATGAGCTTTCTTCCATAGTTCCTCCCCCTAGACCGAATGCACCCTTTTACTGTCCAGGTCCCCAAACATAGAACATCTTGTTATGCCTACTCTTTTATCCCGTTTGTCCCGAGGACTTCACAAGTTGTGGAATTCCTTGTCGGCACATGTTTTTCCTTCTCCTTCGAACCTCCAAACCTCCAAGTCCAGAATTAACAAGTTGCTTCTTTCCACGTTGTCGACACCCACGGTACGATAGTATTTGGTCTGTGAGCCCTCGTAGTGTGTTGTTGAAATTTTTTTTCGCTATAAATTAGATCAATGGCGGAGAGCTTGGTTTACTTTCGTACGCATCTAAAGGAGTTAAATGCACCGGACCTAAATATTTTTTACGGACAAGAAAGCTTATTGTATATTACAGACATAGATTAAGTTGCAAAAGGGTTAAGAAATACCAGAAAAATTACTATGAATTATTTCAAGTTTTTTTTCTTAAAACGTCAAAGTTGCAATTTAAAACGCTAAAATTGGCAAATTTTAGGCCAAGCACCTGAAACGAATACGAGGTAAGTAGAGAAAATGTCCCAAAAAGAGTGTTTTGCAAAGCCTTAAGTTTCAGCTTTAACCGTCATTGTCCCTCATTTTACTAAAATATTTGCAGAAAATTCATTTAAAATAGACCCTTTTTCTGACGTTTTGGCAGCAGCTTCAGTTATAGAGTTTGTGGTTTTGATAGTCTATAAGTTTTAGCGAATCTTCGTAGAAAAAATTCGTTATTGATGAGATGGCGGCCTTTGAATTTCGAAAAGATTTATTTCTTATTTACTTCAAATGAGCACGAACTACGCACCCAAAAACCCATATCCTGGGCCAGTGTCCGTTTTTATACATTTAGATATATACAGGGTGGCACGTTTCTACGATAAAGCTTAATATATACGTTACTATATACAAGATATGAAAAATACTTATGTACGTTAATTGAGTGTATCGAACTACATCTTATAGAATTATTTTACCAATCACAGGATGGCCAATTGGTCGTTGGTGATACAAGTTTTTTTTTTATTAGAACACTCCTCATATTATTGCATTTTTGTATTTTCCATCAATTTATAATGCATGCTTGTACGAAAAAAGAAATAGTATCGTTCATCGTTTTCGAGTGTTTTAAATTTCCTTTATGTAATTCGTCGCAAAAATCGACATGGCATATACAGACCACTCTCAAATACGGGCAGAATTTGAAAAAAATTAAACTGCCGTAATTATTTTTTTTCAAATGGAATAGCTTGTAGTTTATGTTTCAGGAGTAAAGGGCATGCTTCAACTTTTGTATTACACTCCCTATACTTAAAGACTCTAGCTTCGGAAACATTAACATTTTTACCATGACATATAGGTATCAGTTCTATTTTTTTTTTAGTTACTTAATTGTAATAACTTATTAGATTATGTGATTATTTAGCAGATTTTCGAAGAGAAGAATATTTAAGTTAACTTTGGTGCGAAAATGGTAACAAAAAATTCGTTTGATAATATTATCTATGGTTACGTTTTCAAAATATGTAAGTATTGATGAAGGGTTTTCACGAATGTCAAAGGAAACTTCAACGTGACGGACACCTTGTAACATATAATTATATATTTTTTTCTGCCTATGTACTTTACTGGTTCAAATTTCCTTGAGAATTTAAAAAATAAACTTTTTATATATATTTTTTTCATTTCATTGTTAATTAGAGATTAGGTTTATAATTTGAATCTTGTTTTCAGCAACGAATTATTTAAAAAAAAAGTTTTAGAATTTTCGTGGGAAAATTTTTTTGCATTTTGGTAGAAGAAATTGTTTGCAAAATTGATAAAAATTCTAATTATATATATATATATATATATATATATATATATATATATATATATATATATATATATATATATATATATATATATATATATATATATATATTACACCGACAACTCAAAAAATAATGGGCCGACTGTCATAAAATTTGGTGAGTACCTTCTTTTCGCCAGTCGCCTGGATAAGTTCGTTATCCAGAAATATTCGACTAGTTTTTCCCAGAATTTTTTTTTCGGATAATTTTTATATCTCCGGAAATAACAAAGCTATGGCAACCAAATTTGGTACGCTGGCTTATGTCATAAAAATCAAACCCTCTACCAATTTTGGATATCTACGTTAAAAGAAGAAAAGTTTATAAGCATTATATTTTTTCTTCTTAAAACGTCTAAGTTGCGATTCGAAACGTCAAAACTGACATGTTCTAGATAAAAAACCTAAAACTCATACGGGCTGTGTAGAGGTTAGGTCGAAAGAAGTGTTTTCTATAAAGCCTTAACTTTCGTGTAAAAAATATAATGTAAAATTATTTTTGTGTTTTTGAGAAAATCCTTTTAGGAAGCGTTGGTAATAATAAATGTATAAGTTATCCTAAAAAAATATTTCACATTTTAGCAAACTTTCGCAAAAAAAAACAGAATTTTGGTGTAACACTACTTTAACCAATTTTTATAAAGAAAATGTCAATTTTCGTTAAATAAATTGTTTCCAAACTTTAATGCAATTATTATTTTTTTATTTTTGTCAAAAAGCTTTTTGTGCCAAATGATATTTTAGCAGCTGTGTAAATGGCTTAAAGAGGTTCGTTGCGCAGGAAAATCGGAGCTCTTATTTCGGGAATATTTTAAATTTATTTTCGGAAAATTATTGCACTTTTTCAAACAATGAAGTTATTTTGATGAAATAAGGTACATTGTTTATACTATATGTAGGTTATACCAAATTCCATGCCTTTATTTAGAAAAGAAATATTTTCCATTAAAAACATTTTTATGAAAATTCACTACCTTGCTACGTCCGGACTTTTTTTGAATACAGGAACAAGACTTATTATAATAGTAGAGTTTGTAGATGTTTAGTAGTAGTAGTAGATGTTCAGTAACAATTCTATTGTGAGAAAAATTATAATATAATAATTAGGATTTCAATCATTAGCAAAGTCTATTCTACCGGCTCAGAATAGCGGGATAGAAGGAGAACTCTCCTGGTCCATCGTCAAGACAAGACTATAGACCGTAAGACCAATAATTAAAATAGCAATGTATTAGATATTTAAGTAGAACAGAACCTGTGAGGAGCATTGATAAGATAAAAATTTTGATATTTTCAAGTGTTAAGTACTAAAAACCCAAATCACCAGGACACATTAAAAAAACCGATCGTTTCACTAACCAAATTAGCGTAATCAGAGGATAAATAATTCACAACATCAGATTGATTTATCTTCTGATGACGCTAACTTAGTTAGTAAAACGATCGTTAGGTTTTTGAAAATGTGTTGTGGTGATTTGGATCCTACAAATGTACTTATTTAGTCTAGTAATTTTAAGACTTCCAACCAACGTCGGTGATAGTGACAACAAAAAAGAAACATTTTGAGCCACCTGGTATCTCATATAAAAAACGAGTCCCTATTATGTCAGGACGTATATTTATAATATCGGTACCGGAAGAAAATAAAAAACTCTGGACGCAGAAAGTGCGTTATGGTAGTGAATTTTTATTAAATGCTTCAAATTTGAATAACTCAGTTTTCTATAAACTTAGAAAGTTTAATTTTGGTATGTAGTAAGGTCTTTGCTATGGCAAGATATTCACCAAATTTTTTTAAATTAACTTTGTAATTTTTGGAGAAAAAATTTTTTATCGAAGAAGATTTAAAATTTGAATAACTCAATTTTATATAAACGTATAAAGTTGAATTTTGGTACTTAGTAAGGTCTCTTCCAAGGAAACACATATAGTAAATTTCAATAAAACACCTTTGTTATTTTCGGTGAAAAAGTTTTTTTTGAAAGAAAACTCAAAATTTTCCCGGAAAACTCCGTCCGATTTTCCTGGATAACGAACTCATCCAATCCATTAATAAAATAAAGGCACTTGCCGAGTTTCATTGAAATCGGTTGATTATTTTTTGAGTTATCAGACGGATACATATTCATATATATATATATATATATATATATATATATATATATATATATATATATATATATATATATATATATATATATATATATATATATATATATATATATATATATATATATATATATATATATATATATATATATATATATATATATATATAAACATATAAAAATTGAAACTGACCCCGGATATGGGTTCTAAGGGTCCTAATTCGCGCTCATTTGAAAAATTGTTTGCAAAGTCTCACCATCGATACCTCTCTATTAGTGATTTTTTTAAAATAAAAATTCACTAAAAATGGGTTTAAACGCCTGGAGATATTAATATCAGCTCACTGATTAGTCACAATGGAAGGCGATAAATTAAAAAAAAAAAGACGAACAACGAAACTGTTGGGACTTTTACACGGCTGTATTTTATTTTATGCCATACTAGTTCATTATTGTATTTTTATTTATTAGCTACCAACTACAAAATGGTGTACTTTATGGCCGTACGGGCATAAAGACAAATAATTTTTGTCTAACCTATTTAATAACCTTTATTAATGAAATTATAAATAATGGAATAAAAGCAATATGTAAATATTTAATTAACATTATGTAGTCGATTTAACATAAAATTGGCAGTTCTGAAGAGATCCGGTGATAGTTAGGTTGCCTTCAGCAAACGGTTTCATTGTTTGCGTATCAAGTTTCTGTACGGAAATAATGACTTTCACAAGGCAACATATTAACCAAATTTCATCAAAATAGCTTTGTAATTTTCAGAGACAAACATTTTTTTGAAAGGAAAGTGAAAATTTTCTAGGAAAACCTTGTCCGATTTTCCTGGCTAACGAACTTATCTAAGCCATGATTAAAAGAAAGATTATTGCCGAGTTTAATCAAAATCAGTTGATAACTTTTTGAGTTATCGTGCGGATACACACACACACACTCACACACACACATATATATATATATATATATATATATATATATATATATATATATATATATATATATATATATATATATATATATATATATATATATACAGGGTCGCTGATAAGTCTGGAAACGGTCGATTATCCGGGAAAATATACAAGGTGTCGAAAAAAGTTTTATACAAAAGTTTTTGGGTTCTTCTATGTCTACTAGGCGGTGATAATTTCATTTATACAGGGTTGGTCATACAGGCGTGGCACACCAATATTAATTTTTTTTTAATGGAACACCCTATATATTATTCGATATTTCAATCCTTCTCTTAATTTTGAGCAACATTTATCAGAAGCATGATGTACATAAACTCAATCGTTTCCGGGTAAAAAAATAAATAAAAATAAACGCTATTGTTTTTAAAATCTATTGGATGAAGAACAAAAATAAATGAAAAGTAGAATATCTCTTGAAAACAATCTGTGAGTGTGAAAAGAACCGGTTGCGATGTTTTTAACATTGTTTGAAATCCTATTTTATAAGATGTTCAAAGTGTTCTCCATTGACCTCCTGACAATAATGAATTCGCTTAACAAAACATTGCACTGCATTTACAAGAGCGTTTTGAGGAATGTTATTAATTTCATGCACAATCCTTGCTTGCAACTCTTCAATATTCTGCGGTCTATTTTGGTAAATTAAATTTTTTACATGACCCCACAAAAAAAAGTCAAGCGGCGTCATGTCGGGAGACCTAGCTGGCCATTCAATAGTTCCCCTGCGCCCTATCCATCTGCCAGGAAATGTTTGATTCAGATATTCCCGTACCTCAATTCCAAAATGAGGGGGTGCCCCATCCTGCTGAAACCATATTCCTTCCGCTGGTAGATTTGGGTCGTTATTGTTCGGAAATAATCGACTAACGTCTGGAACAATTGATTCTTGCAAAAGTGTCAAATATCGAGCAGAGTTCAAATTACCGTGTATAAAATAAGGTCCTATGATATGTCCACCAATAATAGCACACCAAACATTTACTTTTTGCGGTCTTTGGGTGTGAATTTGTTCCATCCAATGTGGGTTTTCGTCTGACCAGTACCTACAGTTGTGTCGGTTGACTTGTCCATTCAAACAAAATGTAGATTCGTCGGAAAACAAAATGTGGTTGGCAAAGTTAAAATTTTGGCGTAACTTCTCCATAATAAGTTCACAGAACTCGATTCTGCGATCTAAATCGTCTTCACTCAGTTCTTGCAATAAATGAATTTTATATGGACGGAACTTTTCCCGCTTCGTAATCTTTTGAATTGGATATCGACTCATATTGTGATTTAAAGCCAATTGCTGTGCCGAAGTTTTCGGATTTTCCACCACATCCAATATTACATTCAAAGAATTTTCTTCATTTGTAACGGTTACTGGCCTTCCAGTTCTAGGTTTATCCTTGATACCGCCAGTTTCGTGAAAACGATGCAAAGTTTTCGAAACTGTGGATTTGGAGATCGATTCCCGCTCAGGATGCAACTCATTGAACATAATCACCACTTGAGCAAAACTTCGTGTTCTATCACCGTACCCTATCATCATTAAAATTTCGATACGTTCGGTTTCACTTAAACTTGCCATTTTGCACAAAAACTGTTGACACTAAATTACTAATGTTTCAAAACTGTTGACACTGAATGAATGTTTGACATTCGTTGTCCTGGAAACATTTTAAAACAAAAGAATAATACTGCGTTTCTTATGGGCATCTTATCTTATCTTGGGATTCCAAACAATGTTAAAAACATCGCAACCGGTTCTTTTCACACTCACAGATTGTTTTCAAGAGATATTCTACTTTTCATTTATTTTTGTTCTTCATCCAATAGATTTTAAAAACAGTAGCGTTTATTTTTATTTATTTTTTTACCCGGAAACGATTGAGTTTAGGTACATTATGCTTCTTATAAATGTTGCTCAAAATTAAGAGAAGGGTTGAAATATCGAATAATATATAGGGTGTTCCATTAAAAAAAAAATATTGGTGTGCCACGCCTGTATGACCAACCCTGTATAAATAAAATTATCACCGCCTAGTAGACATTGAAGAACCCAAAAACTTTTGTATAAAACTTTTTTCGACACCTTGTATATTTTCCCGGATAATCGACCGTTTCCAGACTTATCAGCGACCCTGTATATATATATATATATATATATATATATATATATATATATATATATATATATATATATATATATATATATATATATATATATATATATATATATATGAAACTAAGCCCGGATATGGGTTCTCGGGGTCCTAGTTCGCACTCATTTGCAAAAATGTTTGCAAAGTCTCAGCATCGATACCTCTCTTTTAGTGAATTTTTTTAAATAAAAATTTATAAAACATATTTCGATAAAAAATGCAATAAAATAAGGCTGTTCAAAAAAAAAAGTAGGGATCACCAACGATCGACTTGTGGGCCAGCCGGTGATTGTCAAAATAATTTTATAAGATGCAGCTCAAGACACCATATAATTAACTTATACAATTTTTTCTCGTCTCTTGTATAATAATAATTATATTCAGCTTTACCGTAGAAACGCGACACCCTGTATAATATCAGCCCTGTTGTAAAACTTCGATCCTTTATATTTATTTATTTATGCAATATGCAAACACACAGTTTATAAACCATTTACGTATATATGTTTTGATAAAACATAACAAACACTGTTTAATCCACCCACTAACATTAATAAAGGAATAATTTGCACTTGTATATAAAAATTTCCCAAACAAATAAACATAATATAAACGATCTCATATCATATGGTAACTGTCAGTTACAGCACAGCGTCTAACAGACCTGCGCAATAATACCATATGTTACGTTACCACGACAACCACAAACTAGATCTCATATAAACGATTCAATGAAAGGCGGTGAAATTAAACATAAATGTTTCAAATTTGAATAGCTTAATTTTCTGTAACCCTAAAAAGCTGAATTTTGGCAGATGTTAGGTCTTTCCCAAAGCAATATTTACACCAAATTTTATCGAAATATTATTGTAATTTTCGGAGAGAAAAATTTTTTTTTTCGAAAGAAAACTCAAAATTTTCCCGGAAAACCGTGTCATATTTTTCTGGCTAACGAACTCATCCAAGCTATTAATAAAAGAAAGGCACTTGCCGAGTTTTATCAAAATCGGTTAACTATTTTTTGAGTTAGCGGTTTGATATATATATATATATATATATATATATATATATATATATATATATATATATATATATATATATATATATATCAAACCGCTAACAAAAAATAATTAACCGATTTTGATAAAACTATATATATATATATATATATATATATATATATATATATATATATATATATATATATATATATATATATATATATATATATATATATATATATATATATATATATATATATATATATATATATATATATATATATATATATATATATATATATATATATATATACAGGGTGTCCCAATAGTGTGTAATTCCTCCATATATCCCTTACCCTTAGAGCTAGCCGAAAAAACTTTTAACAAAATTTTCTTGTGATTATCTAAGCTATATCGAGAAAATATATTCAGCTTTATGGAACTTCCGGTTGAACCGGAAGTAGCTATCAACTTCGTTATTTTAAATAGAATGCTATACTTTTTATTACATTTTTAGATTGAGATTACAAAATAAGTGTGACTTTATGTAGCATTCCCTATAGCTATCTTTGATATTTTTGAAAATATTACGACTTTCTTTTTTTTAGCTCCGATTTATGTGTTATTTGAAACGTCTGCCGTGAGCTGCGTTTTGAGTTTTGCTACCTTAAATTCTAAATATCAATAGACGACATTTAGTACTTTAAAATGGTTAAAGAATAATTCATCATTATTGTACAGGGTGTATTATTTTGGGGTTACAACATATCTAACTTTAAAGCAGCCTAACTTGTGTTTTTCAAATGGAGCACCTATTTTTTATGGATTAATCAGGTAGATCGTTAAATTCTGCATCGACGTAATATAGGTCTTCCTATAGCTATAGTTGATAGTTTTTGAGTTATAGTGGTTTATTTTAGTTTCGCTTGTAAAAATAATGGTACTGTCAGATACAGTAGGCGCAGAGAATGAAACAACTAATATTTTTTGTCAGATGACAGATAAATGTCACCTAACCAGAACTATAACTATTTTCAGTTCTCAGGTGTTTGAGCTAAGTTTTATGTGCTAACTTTTGTGTTATTTAATTTAAAATGAATTATAATACTGAAGAATTAGTTGATATGACACTTATTATAGGCGAGTGTCAGCGAAATTGTTTTTTAGCATCTCGTGTATACGCACAAACATATCCGAATCGAAGACATCCTCAGGAAAAATGTTTCGCCCAATTGTTGGACCGTTTTTTGCGAACTGCTAACGCCAATTATGAAATGACCACACGCAAAGGGAGAGTAAGCGGCAATGAAGAAAACGAATTTTGTATTGTTGCATCGGCATTAGATAATCCGCACACAAGCGTGAGGAAAGTTGCCGACGAAATAGGAATATCAAAATCTTCAGTGAACAGAACATTGAGAAAATACAAGTTTCATCCATATAAAATGAAGCTGCAGCAGGCATTGACGAATGCAGATTTTCGAAGTCGCCTCAGTTTTTGTGAGTGGGCAGTGGCAAAGTACAATGAAAGTGAGAATTTTTTTAATTACGTGATGTTCAGTGACGAATCTTCATTTTCAAGTTGTGGTAGGGTTAATGGGCACAACTTTCATTATTACGCTTCAGAAAATCCAAACTTTTGCAGATCAGTTGACAACCAGCACCGTTTTACGATAAATGTTTGGGCTGGAATAATTGGGACTAATCTTATTGGGCCATATTTCTTTGATGGGCACCTCAACGGGCAGGGATATCTGCGTATATTGCAAGAAGATGTAGAGGATTTTTTGGACGATTTGCCTCTAGATAACAATCGACGTATGTGGTTTATGCAGGACGGGGCACCAGCACATTATGACACAAATGTTCGCCGATTTTTAAATGATCGGTACCCCAATAAATGGATAGGGCGAGGTGGTCCCGTCTCATGGCCTGCAAGATCTCCTGACCTCACATGTCTAGATTTTTTCCTGTGGGGCTATATCAAGGAAATTGTGTATCAAACACCGTCCAACACCCCACAGGAACTAAGAAATAAAATTGCAGTCGCGTGCAGGGCAATAACTTCGCAAATGTTGAGCAATGTTCAAGAAGAATTCTTAAGGAGGGTTAGATTGTGTATTCAGGTCAATGGGCAAAATTTCGAATAGTTCTAATGTATCGCTTTTTTTAGATTATTTTTTTCTGTTAATGACTGTGGATTATTATTATTATTATAGTTATGTTATTATAGTTTACTTCACTTTCTGGTTCTCATAAATACAACTACCTTTATTAAACTGTGTTTCACTTTTTGTATGGTAAAAATATGAATAAGTCCATTATATAACAATCATTGCATGTAGTTGCATTCGATAAGTTTTTTTGTCGACACATTATCTAGTTACGAGGATATGATCAAGTGATTTGCATCGTGAGTATCTCATTTTATTTGGTAATTCTATTCAAATTATTGTTAAAACAAACATTTATTAGACGGAAGTAAGCTCAAACAATGGAGATATAAAAACTGCTGATTTTCTTGTCAAGGAGACGTTTAGGTGTCACCTGACATTGTTCACATGCTCTCTGCCTCATACACTGACAATCTGACAGTACCATTATGTGCCTCATACAGTGACAATCTGACAGTACCAATATTTTTACAAACGAAACTAAAATAAACCACTATAACTCAAAAACTATCAACTATAGCTATAGAAAGACCTATATTATGTCGATGCAGAATTTAATGGTCTGCCTGATTAATCCATAAAAAACAGGGTGTTCCATTTGAAAAACACAAGTTATGATGCTTTAAAGTTAGATATACTGTAACCCCAAAATAATACACCCTGTACAATGATGATAAATTATTCTTTAACCATTTTAAAGTATCAAATGTCGTCTATTGATATTTAGAATTTAAGTTAGCAAAACTCAAAACTCAGCTCACAGCAGACGTTTCAAATAACACATAAATCGGAGCTAAAAAAAAAAAAAGAAAGTCGTAATATTTTTACAAATATTAAAGATAGCTATAGAGAATGCTACATAAAGTCACACTTATTTTTTAATCTCCATCCAAAAATGTAATAAAAAGTATAGCATTCTTTTTAAAATAACGAAGTTGATAGCTACTTCCGGTGCAACGGAAGTTCCATAAAGCTGGATATATTTTATAGATATAGCTTAGATAATCACAAGAATATTTTGTTGAAAGTTTTTTTGGCTAGCTCTAAGGGTAAGGGGTATATAGAGGAATTACACACTATTGGGACACCCTATATATATATATATATATATATATATATATATATATATATATATATATATATATATATATATATATATATATAAACATAAAAATCGAAACTGACCCCGGATATGGGTTCTAGGGGCCCAAATTCGCGCTCATTTGCAAAAATTTTTGCAAAGTTTCACCATCGATACCTCTCTATTAGTGAATTTTTTTAAATAAAAATTCACTAAAATGAAATTCCTAAGTCAAGCAGTGACTTTTGTGACTTGCTCTTAGCAATTAGAGTTAGTTACTTTCCTAGAAATATATAGTTAATTGGACGAGTAAGTTATAATATTATAAAACATACCTTTTGTGGAAGCTATCTTTCAAGGCCCGGAAATTTTCCCATAACTTGTCAGAAAATTATCTAACCGGATACAGATGAGGCAAGCGATCAACGATATTAATAAAAATAGTTACAAACGTTTAAGCTAAGTCGTAAGAGCCTTTTGTATATTTGAAATTTTAAAGTTTGCCAGAAGATCTGAATAAAAATTTTCATACCATATCAATTTTTTTTCTCGTAAAACTGTTTCCGAAACATGAGAACTCAATTATGTGAAATAATGTACATTTAGAATCTAGGCTGTATGGTCAGAAAAACCCAATTTAATATTTTCAAAGTTATAATTATATAATTAACATATCGCAGTCATGTCAAACTGACAACCTAATAAGGCTGAATTCCCCCTTTGTTTTCGGCGTGGGCTTTGCAAAACATCTGGCATATGTTAATTATTTATTTGCACTCAGTACCGGGAGACGTCAGGATGGATCTGAAATTACCCGAAAGTTGTGGTAGTTGTATTATTTTAGCTAACTAAACATTGACTTTATTTTGTATCGAGTCTAGATGCTGTATAAAACCTAAACGTTACGTTGAGGTGCAAATAAACTTTGCGTTCTACAACAGCTGGAAAACCATCAAGCCGATAATGAAGACAGATAAACGATAAAACCTTGAACATATGCTCACTTAATTTTGTTCGTGTTGTTGACAGCCAGGGTGCAAAATTAATTTGGTACAGTCAACAGGTTATATCGACATCATTATTAATTAAGAACACTTAACAAAGCTTTCCATATCCTTTTGATTTATTTTTAATATTCTATTATTCCATTATTGATTTCACCTGACCTCAAATATAAAAAACTGATCTGTTTAATAACATACCCTATGTCAAACGCTGGTAACAATTTTAACGTTCACATTTTAAGTGATCTTCCAGAGCAGGGTGTCTCAGCCTTTTAGTATTTGCAAGTATTCTTGCGCTTTTGCGAGAAGTTTCGATTTGTTTCGAACATTCTAGAACGTAGGCGCGGCGTGTATAAATGCTGCATCTCGTTCAGTTCTAGCCAGTCTCAGTGGAGTCAATCCATCTACCGTGAATGTGTATGTGGTAATTTGCGTATTAACTGCAATTTACGCTTTTCGAGTAGCAGTAGATCTATACAGTGTATATAATACAGACGCTAGCTATCGTTCTGTATTTTTTTATAGGTCCACGAAATAACTCATTTGCAGAATCAATTTCAAAGTTTACGGTACAAGATTTTTCAGGTTACCACCCTTGAAAATGGCCAGTTATTTCGTAAGCCCTTTAGCCCTTTTACATGGTAAACATAGGTCTAATTCGATCATTTGTGCCATTAACTGCAATTAAAATAAATTCTGGGTAACAAAACTCAAAATAAATAAAAATGCAAATTTGTCCATATTTTAAATATGTCATACTAAATGTGGCAACACTGTTTGTCCTGATACCTGCCGTACGATCACGCGCGATGATGATTACGAATTTATTTGAGAACCGCTTGAGAACCGATTTTGTTTGTTTTGTCTAGTAGTGGTTCGATACGCGTGATTAATATGTGGCGTTTTGTAAATATGCAAGAGATTGGACTTTCTTTGCGGCGTAATACCGCCAAATCTAATATCAAATTGTGCATTATTTGTCAGCAACGTAATAAATCTGAATTATTGAAAAGTGAAAGTCATGGATGTGCGCGCATTCGGTGGGCATCTAGTGAACGAAAAGACTTTGTTTTGAAAGACTAAAAAGTTTATCCCAGGATGAGTTATTTTCTTATTACATGACCAACGCTTGTTACCGGAGTTATACGATGAAAACAAAAGTGAAAAGGGCGACAAGAAAATTAATGGACGAAAAAAAAAATGAACATAATTTGGACAAGCAGGATTTAGGCGAAGGAAGTTCTTCGGTAACATACAATAAGTTTACACGATCGAAAACTACAGCTAGACCTTCGGTTGGGTTGAAATAGTATGCAGTGCAACAAATATCGAACCCTTTCAGTCGTGTGGTTCATCACGTGATTCTAGTACCATGGACATGTTACAAAGAAATAACATAGAAGAAGCAGATATGCGAATTATGGTACATATGCAGTGCGAGAGGGTAATAAAAAAACACACACACACACAGATATATATATATATATATATATATATATATATATATATATATATATATATATATATATATATATATATATATATATATATATATAATCTTTCGACACCGACATATTAGTTATAGCTCTGTATCATTTTAGTACTTATGAAACCCAAGGGATACAGGTAGCTTACTTTGTTATATTTTTTAAATTTTCGATAAAGAGTGCTTTATTATTTTAGGAACTTTGGTTTAGAGCAGGAATACGAGCGACTAGGAAGGATGTTCCGTTGGAACCAATGGTGTGCAACCTAGTGCTCTTGGGGCTAGTCCTGTAAAATTTCTCGGCAGTTTTGCTAAAAGTAAAAATTAATATTCTTGTTTGAAACACATTTTATTAGCATAAGTTTTACACGTACATCTGAAAGGATAATCGAAGATTCGGTACAGAGTGCAAAATAGTATCTTATTAGGTGCTTCGCCCAGGTAACTCTTCAAAAACATTTGATGACTTAAGGTATTGGATGTATCACCATGGAAAAACTTATTCTGTAACAGAGTTGTCTCCTACGAGCGCATCAATAAGACTACATATTTTGCGAGCCTATTTTATTGTTTATAACCAAAACAGCTGTTTGGAAGAAAAAGCTACATCTTTGGATCCCCTTTTGTTTGGATAGAAGATGGAGAATGATAGTCTTATACCGAAATCCGTGGACAATATTTTCCTTCAGACGAAGAATTAGTTCCGAATTGCAACTGTGGTAAATGTGCACGTGAAAAAAATTGTTGTTGCCGTTCAGTTGGATTAACATGTTGTTCTTTTTGTCGCTGTCGCATAACATCTTAGTTTACTAATCCTTATTATACATATATTTATATTATTTCTTTTTAGTTCAACCTACCTGATGTTTTTTTATTTTATACTGGTATTTTTGACCACCCTGTATAATAACAATAACATAAATAATTTGCAGATATACTGTAAATTCTATTTCACAATGACAAAACATACAAACTCACATATTGAGTAAATAAAGAACATTTGTATGCAAAAATCATATTTTTAGTTTTAATACTTGACCACCCTGTATAAAAACTAAACTGGTCATTTTTGGGTCTGGTAACCAAATGATACTAAATATGTACATCTCAGACAACATATTGCCACGAAAATAAATCGTGGACCTCTCAAAAACACAGGATGTTACCTAGCGTATGGACTAATAGAGAATCATGGATAAATATTTAAGTGGGTGTAAGCAAGCATTTGAAGATACTGAAGCATTAACAAGTGCACAGACCAGAGTGGTTCTGAAACAAAAACCAAGAAAATATTCTCCAGAATATTTAAAGTTTGGGTTTGTCAGCGCTGAAATAAATGAAGAAAAAATGCCGCTGTGTGTCATTTGCTCAAAAATTTTAGCAGCAGACAGCATGAAACCTAATAAACTTAAACGACATTTGGAAACGTTTCATAGTGAATACCTTAATAAAACCCCAATAATTCTTCTAACTACAATTAAAATCATATCAAAAGCAAAAAAATTAAAAAAAAATTGTCTGAATAAAAAAGCTTTACAAAAGTTGCATACTAAATATCCAGATATAAAAAGCCTTACACCATTGGTGAAGAGCTTATTTTGCCAGTTGCAATTGAAATCGTAGAAACTATATTTCGAGATAATTTTGCAAAACATTCGCAGTCTATATCTGTATCAAATGATACTGTTTCCTGTCGAATTGGTGATATAGCTGAGATGTCCAGCGTCAGCTTTTCGGGGAGCTGCGTGACAAATGTTTTTCAATTCACCTTGATGAAGCAACAGATAGCAATATAGATGCTCATTTAATCGCCTATGTTCGGGTTTGTAATGTCAGCAGTAGAAGAACTGTTATTCTGCAAACCAGTAGCACTTAAAGCAACATCACTTGTATTCTTTGCTATCTTAAAGGATTTTCTGAACTAAGCACACAGAGTGGAAAAATTGCGTCGGAATATGCACTGATGGTGCTAGTAGAACGTCTGGGAGATTCCAAAATATACAAGCACTTCTCAAGCAAAAATCTCTACAGTATAATTGGACATATTGCATGATCTACGGCGAAGCTCTCGCTTCCAAAAAAAAAAATGGATCGTGATCTTAAAATTGTGCTAACGACGGTGGTAACCGTAGTAAATTTTAGAAAAATGAGACCCCTCAGATCAAGAATATTTTCTGCACTTTGTAAAGACATGGATGCAGTATATTTACAGTTATTATTTTGTCACTAGGCAAGATGGTTATCACGTGGTATACTTTGGCAACGTTTTTATGAATTCAGAGATACAATCGCCATTTCTCTAGAAGAGGAAGACATACCGGAAGTAGAGAAGTTTAAAGATGATTTATTTTTGATGAAATTGAGCTACTTGGTCGACATATTTGATGAACCAAATACCACGAATCTTCAACTTCAAAAAGCAAACACACATACGTTGGTTACGAGTGGTAAATTTGAACAGGTCAGTTTTAGATTAAAAAATGACATCCTGCTACGTAAAAACTTTGCCCCTACATTCAACCTCCTTCGAGTGACAGTCGCAACCCCCAAATTTTTAAATAGGAAGTAGGGGGCTGTGATACTTTATTTAAGAGATCTCTTTATTCTCTATTCAAAAATGCTATGGTTTTAAAATTAGTTGCAAAAATTAACAGTAAAAGAAAAAAATCATCTGCTTGACGAACTTCGCTACAACACACTAAAAAACTAATAACTAATCGCGATTTATTCTTGATAATGAGAGAACAAACAAAATAAGTTTTGGAGTCCTTTTTGGACAGTATTAATTAAAAAGTTTGCATAAAAAGTTATCAACATTCTTCATAGCTGGTAATGTTCGTTTTGTTTAAAACGCCGTAGAAACTTGCTGTGTAACTGTAACCTCATCACTGTAGTTGTCAGTTGTCAACTGTATTTCTGAAACATGGTTTATTTAACAGAAGTAAGAAGAAAAAAATAACAATCCTACAAATGATTGGTTAGAGAGATAAAACACTGTCATTGATTGAAGTTGCTCGCCTAATTCAATAAATATTTTCCAATTTGTCGCCTATATCCCAAGGGACAATATATAACATTGAAAAGCAATTTTGCGAGCTTGGAGATGTAAGGCAGATACGGAAAAACACCCTTTAATACACTGAGTAATGACACAAAAATTGATGTAATAATTAAGCTTGAGGACAACCCACATACTTAGTGTCTACAAGCAGCCTTTTATCAATTATTCCAATATTTAGAAAAAATTAATAACATCCCTACAAATTGATTCGTTTGAAGAGCCCATGGAAGACGACTTTGGTGAATGAACTTCTGTTTGTGAACAAATTATGGAAACGTTAGATAACAATATTATTCTACTAGAACAATGTTTTATTTTCTGACAAGTGCACTTTCACAGTTCACGATTATGCTAATCGTAAAAATTTCGGGACGCAGCAAGTGCGTTATAATAGCTAATTTTCATAAGAATTGTACACTATTATTATACAGCATATTACTTAACTTAATACTTTAGACTTACACAGATCTTGAGAATTGATTTTAGAGGCCCTACTGCGCGCACATTTAAAGAATTCTTTCGAAAGTGTTACCACCGATATCTCTCTGTTATCAAAAAAAATTTTGTGTGCAAACTTCTTTTGAGAAAAATGCCCGAAACTCAATTTTCTATGAAGCTAAAGAACTGAATTTTGCTATATTTGTAGATAGTGTAAGTCTCTTTAAAAGAAACTTGTGCTACAAATTTCATTAAAGTTATACAGAATATTTCCAGAGAGAAACTTAATTCATACCTATAAAAGTAAAGCATCTGCCAAGTTATAAACGTAGCAGTTATTTTTTCTTATATATAGATACATATAAACATATAAAAATCTTAACCCACCTTGGTTTTGAGTTCTAGGGACACAAATTCGCGCTCATCTGTAGAATTTTTTTCAACAGCTTTTCATGGTAACCTCTATTAGCGAACTTTTCTTAATAAAAATTCGCTAAAATATACTGGTCTAAAGAACATTCACACTGTATTAGAGAAGAATATACGCAATACCCTAAAAAGGTTAATATTTGGACAGGAATAGTTGGAAACCATATTATTGGTGCATTTTTCATTCCTATCAATTTGAATAGAGATAAGGAGGCGAGGATCCTTAGAATGACCACCACGATTACCAGATATTACGTTTTTTTCCCCTCAGGGCTCGTCCGCGGCCCTGCCACCCCGATAGCACTGCAACCTTTGGTTGATTGTGCATACCCTTAGTCTTATTCCACCCATTCCAAAATCACTGTGCCTTGAACTAATTGGTAGGGTGAAGTTTTATATTGCTCTGTCTCCGGTCTAGACTGACCGTAGATCAGTTGTCTTTTGCGGTCCAGAGCTTTACACTGGCACAAGATGTGCTGGGCTGATTCCTCCCCCTCGCCGCAGAGTCTGCATGCGAAGTCCTCTTCGAACCGCCCCATTCTATGCAGATGTTTCTTGACGGCCATGTGTCTCGTCAAGAGACCTGTTGTGTTTCTGAGCTGTCCTCTGCTAAGATTTAGCAGCTCCACATCTCTCTTTGAACTGGGTCCGTCAATTATTGACTTCCCATGTCTGAGCCCTGGACAGTCCGCCCAGTACACCTTGTGTTGGTTTCTGACCCATGACTTAATGGCTCCCCTGGCAGTGCTCTTTGTCACGCCCAGAGCCGGTTCTGGCCCCATAAATGGTTCTGCTGACCCACTCTCCGCGAGATTGTCGGCTTCTTCATTGCCTTTGACCCCCGAGTGACCCGGCACCCAGATGAGGGTCACCTCATTCTGCCCAGCCAGGTCGCTCGTCTTGTCTCGGCACTCACTCACCAGCCAGGAATTTACCCGTGGGCTACTTAGTGCCTTAAGGGCTGCCTGGCTGTCTGTGGCTATGAGAATCCACTTGTTGATGTAGCCCCTCCTCTTGTTCTCCCGCACACGGTGCAGAATGGCGTACATCTCGGCCTGAAACACCGTTGCATGGGCTCCTAGTGAAATACTATGACTTACCCTCGGTCCTTCCGAATAAACACCTGCCCCCGTCCCACGCTCCCCGCCGGATCCGTCCGTGAACCAGACGAGCGCGTCCCGTGGTATACCCGGCGTCTCCTCCCGCCATGCCTCGCGGTCGGGAATTTCCACTGTAAATTTGTTTTCCCTGCACATTCGCGGGCTTGCGAAGTCTGACCTCATTTCAAGCATGGGCTCCTTCACGATCTCCTGAAATTTGCAGTGGCCCCTGAAGCCTGGGTTGATCTTCAGTCTATCATTGCATGCTAGTCTGTATAGTCCTAGCCTGGCCTGCCCCATAATAACTAAGTGTGTGTGTGTGTGTGTGTGTGTGGGTGGGTGGGGGTGGGGGCAGATCCAGCAACACCTCCATGGCGACTGTTTGGGTTGAAGACATGGCCCCTGTGATGCCTAGGTAATCCAGCCTTTGGATCCTGCCTAGTTTTTGTTTGGCACTGGATGGTGTCACCTTAGGCCACCAGACCAGTGCCGCGTATGTTAACGATGGTCTGACCACCCTTGTGTACAACCAGTGGGCCATACTAGGTCTTAGTCCCCACATTTTTCCATATAGCCACCTAGTGACGGCTAAGGTCATGACTGACTTACGCAGTATTTTTCCAATGTGACCATTCCAGGTTAGATTAGAGTCCAATACGACCCCAAGATATTTTACCGCCCTGGCCATTGGAATGCTCCTACCGTATAGAGTGAGAGTTCTGTGGCTGTCGCACTTCCGCCTCCTCGTAAACGGCACGACGGTTGTTTTCTCGGGGCTCACCCCGAACCTTTGAATAACCTTCCACCCTTCCACCACTTTCAGTGCAGTCTGCATGCGCTCCCACACTGCCTGTCTGACTTTTCCTCGGACTATGATGACAATGTCGTCCGCATAGCCCTGTACCTCATACCCCCCTCCCGAGAGCCTCCCCAGCAGGCCGTCCACGACTAGGCACCAGAGCAAGGGAGACAGAACGCTTCCCTGCGGACACCTCGCCGCAACCCCCGCCAGCAGAGTCCTTCCCGCAAGTGAGGTGAACACCGTCCTGTCCCTAATCATTGAACCGATCCACCTGTAGCAGGTCTCCTCTATTCCACGCTCCCGGACAGCTGCCATATTACGTTATTGGGTTTCTTCTTATAGGGACATGTGAGAAGTATGTTATACAAAACTAAATGACGCGATTTAGCTGACTTAAGAAGAAGAATAACGATTGCGATTAGGTCGGTCACGCCTCAAATGTTCATTAAGGCATTTTTATGCAAGATTAGGATGTTGCCAAGACTTTCAAGGCATGCATTTGAAACATCTTCTACATAGAGATTGACGTGTATTTTTTTCTATATCAAGAATGGAATGCGATTAGTTATTAACTTTTTAGTGTGCTTTTAGTTAATTTTTTTCTTACTTTTATTCAGTAAATCCATAGCATTTCTGAAAAGATAATGAGGAAATATCTAAAATTAGGTATCAGAAGCGTCCTGTTTAATAATTTGAGGGTTGCAACTCTCACTCGAAGAGGGCTTAATGTTACTGTCAAGCTTTCACGTTGCAGGAGTCAATGGTTAATATAAAATTGACGTCTTTCGTGATTTTTTATCAATATGCACAATTGTTGAAATGATTTGCAATAACGAATTGATTCCACTTGGTTTCTCCACACCGTATATATAAATAAATAAATAAATAAATAAATAAATAAATATATATATATATATATATATATATATATATATATATATATATATATATATATATATATATATATATATATATATATAGGGTGGCGCATTTAAAACGAAACAGACCGATTTGCGTCCAGAGAATTTTTTTTTATAAGAAACGCTGAAACACGTCAATTTTAATATTAAGGGGGACATGTTTTGACATAAAACTCAACTTTGTCACATCAATCACTTAAGGGTGGTGATAACAACCTTTATATTTCAAATAGAGAATATGGGTCGAGCGTTACATCGTTTGAAAGATCTTTCTTTTCTGAATTCAGCACAGGAGGTTTTATTAACTCGTTTAAAATTATTTACAGTTGAACATGCAAAAACGCATTTCACTCATTCCAATAAGAAATGTGCTGATAGTCAATGTTTTGTTGGTTTGTAAACAAAAAATTGACTATCAGAACATTTCTTATCGGAATGAGAGAAATGCGGTTTATTATTTCAGTTTATCGGTCGGTTTGATACTTGATAGTACTACCGAAAATTAATTTCACAATGGTGTATTCTGTAAAAGAAATAGTTGAAATAATTACTCTTTTTTTAAAAAACGATGACTGTGCGAACCGTACCGCAAATTTGTTTAATAAGCGACATCCGAACAGACATGTTAACAGAAAATACATTTAGGAGTTAGTTGCAAAGTTTCGACAAAGTGGTTCAGTAGCCAACAAAAAACGGGATCCTGAAGTGAATTTCTGGTTAGAAATGAGACTACTGAGATTGAAGTTTTAGGACAAATTGCTGCAGACCCAACTTTGAGCACGAGAAAATTGGCCACTGTTTCAAACATCAAAAAAGAACTATTCAGCGAATATTGAAGCATCATAAATTTCACCCGTATAAAATTCATCTTGTACAACAACTGAATGAAGATGATTTTGATCGGCGGCTGGAGTTTTGTGAAGTTATGACTGCACGAATAGCTGATAACGGGGAACTTTCTGTTCAATATCTGTTTTTCAGACGAGTGTACGCTTTTATTAAATTCTACAGTCAATCGTCATAATTGTCGTTATTGGGCAGATAATAATCCAAGATATTTTTAGTAAGTCTACTCTCAAACTCCACAGAAATTAAATGTCTGGACTGGCCTTTTTGGAGACCGTTTAATCCGAACAATTTTTTTATGGCAATTTGAGTAGCGAAACGTATTTGGAGTTACCAGAAAATATCGTTTACCCTCTACTAATTGACATTGTTGAAAATGATGACGGCTATCAAGAAAATCAATTAGTGTTTCCACAAGATGGAGCTCCTCCGCATTTTTCACAACGTGTTAGGGAGTTTTTGAACAGAGAGTTTCCAGGACAATGGATTGGGCGTAGAGGTGCTATTGAGTGGCCACATAGATCACCGGATTTAACTCCTTTAGACTTATTTCTGTGGGGCCATTTATGAAGTAGTATTTACGCAAGAGAACCGGAGTCTCTGGAAGAATTACGACGACGCATTGTTGAAGAATGTCGTCTAAAACTCCACAAATGCTCCAGAATGTCAGAGCTCGTTTTGAACAAAATTTGTACTTTTGTATGGAAGCTGGTGGGCAACAATTTGAACACTTACTTAACTGAATAAACATTTTTGAACGTTTGGTTTTGTTTTTTAGTTTTTTTAACGAAAAATTGACTAATTATGGCATTTCTTATCAGAATGTATGAAATACGTTCTTTCAACTCCAACTGTCAATAATTTTTAAACAAGTTGATAAAACTTCCAAAAAATTTGTGTGCTGAATTTAGAAAAGAAAGAGATTTCAAATGATGTAATACTCGATTTATGTTCCCTATTTAAAATATAAGGGTTGTTATCACCACCCTTAAGGGGTTGATGTGACAAAGTTGAGTTTTATGTCAAAACATGTCCCCCTCAATATTAAAATTGACGTGTTTCAGCGTTTCTTAAAAAAAATATTCTCTGGACGCAAATCGGTCTGTTTCGTTTTCAATGCGCCACCCTATATATATATATATATATATATATATATATATATATATATATATATATATATATATATATATATATATATATATATATATATATGAGTGTGTGTGCGTGTGTGTTATACTTAAATGTTAAAACTGGCCGCCGTCATGGCTCATTTGTAAAAACATTCGAAATTAGTCACCTCTATATAAGGTGACTAACTTGCTGGCCCTTTACAAAAACGTTGACGTCGTTGCCGTTAGTAACACAAACCCTTTGGAAAACCCTTAGAAAAGACAGCTGCGTTATTTTATTTTTAATAGAGTTCCAGTGTGTTGTTTGTAATTGCTACTTATATAAGTAATAATAATAATGAACATGTGCAGCATATATAAAATGATATCTCGCATTACGTAATTTTTTTCTTTATGACGCCACGCTTTCGCATTAGCGTAACAATGTGTCTCCAGAAATACCATTATGTAGGCTGCGACATGAGGCGACATCAGCAAAATTCAGATAAAGTATGATAAAATTGAGGGTGGTGCTTTAATAAATATGAATTATGAGGGAGGTAAATGTGTAGCTTATGATTATACTATCATAACGATTACACAAAGCTTTGACCCATTAGCCACGTTCAGCAAACATTAACCGAAGGCTTACGAGATACTTCGGACAAGTAACGGAGAATCACGTTCAAAACACTACAAATATCTTTTCCCTGTCTTACTAAATTTACCAATGGCGTTAGCGAAAAGCTCTATTAAATGAAAAGTGTGTGGGGAAAATGTATTCAGCAAGTAAAATAGTCAGCGACAAATGTACGATGTATATTTAGATTTAATTTTGAATAAGTAATGTCACTATGCAATAACCTCTTAAGCAAAATTCAGGGCATGTTAAAGAGAGAGTCTTCCACATAAGAAATTTACCAATCATTCTAGAAGACTCAAGTTTGAAACATTTCATATTCTAAAATTCTGATCATCATGCTGATATCAAAAAAATTTCGGGACGCAGCAAGTGCGTTATGGGAGCGAATTTTCTTTAAAATATTTTTAATACCAAATATCTTTCTTTGATGAAAGCAGGCATCAAATTCGGTTTCCTATATAGTAGAAACAATGTACCATATTTCATCGAATTAACTTTATTGTTTGAAAATATATAATATGTAGCCTATGTAGTAGAAACAATGTACTATATTTTATCAATATTACTTATGGTTTGAAAACATACAAAAATTTTCCGAAAATAAACTTAAATGTTGGTTTCCTAACCAACAAAGCTTACGTGAATAGCAAATTGAGTAATTGAAATTTGAAGGATTTAATGAAAATTCGGTAAATTTGAAGATTAGCTCCCGAATGCTTTTCAAAAAATTGTTTTCAGAATCATTACTAGGACCGCACCTAGATGCACAAATCATAAGAAAAATTTATTGTTCACACCCCCCAAGGAAGTTACGGGACTGGGAGTGAATAGGGGTGCTGGTAGGTAGTAAAAAGGAAATATGAGCAGAAAATGCGAAGAAAACTGCTTGAAAGCTGTCTATTTGAATCCATATCCCCATTAAATCCTGCCTACCCCGCACAGCACCCCTATTTGCCCCAGGTCACGTAACTTCCTTGGGGGGTATGAACAAGAAGTTTTTCTGGTGGTTTATGCAACAAGGGTGGTTGTATGCACACGATGGGGAAAGGAAAATGCATACGACGAAGCAGACCCCCCGTTCGTCTTACGACAGGGGGGGGGGTGTTTGGGTTGGTTTCTTCGTCGTTGGGATTTTCCTTCCCCCTCGCTTGCATACAACCACCCTCGCTGTGTAAACCACAAGAAAACTGTCTTGTTCCTACCCGCCAAGGAAGTTACGGCACCTGGGGGGATAGGGGTGCTATGCGGGGTAGGCAGGGTTTAAGGGGGTATGGCTTAAAGATGTGAAAAAGAGAGCTCTCAAGCCCGTTTTATTCGCATTTTCTGCTCATGTTTCCTTTTTACTACATACCCCGCTCAGCTCTCCTGGTCCCGTAACTTCCTTGGGGGGGGGGGGGGGGGGGACAAGAAATTGTTCTTGAGGCTTGTGGGTCCGGGGGGGGGGTGGTTTGGCTAGGCAGGTTTCTGAAAAAGTTTTTTTTTAAGGCGTTCGGGAGCTAAACTACAAATTTACCGAAAATTCGCTACTAAAACGCACTTACTGCGTCCAGATTTTTTCTTACAAACGCATCATATTTCCATGAAAAATGCAAAAATGCATTAACGAATTTGTTCTACGAAAATTATCAAAAAATTATAGACCGTTAAACCATAAACTTCACTAAACCTGCAGCAATAATACAAACACTCAATAATACAAACACGCGTACCGAATTTGGTTGCTTTCACTTTGTTATTTACGGAGATATAAATTTTTTTTAGAAAGAAAATACAAAATTTCCCGGAAAACCTGGTCAGATTTTCCTGGGTAACGAACTTGTTCAAGCCACTTGCAGAAGGAAGGTACTCACCAAGCTTGATCAAGATTAGTTTTTGAGTTATCGGTCGGATATATATAGATATATATATATATATATATATATATATATATATATATATATATATATATATATATATATATATATATATATATATATATATATATATATATATAAACACAGATCTCCTCTTAGCGAATTAAAAAAAAATTCGCTAAAAATGTAAGCTTCTACGTTTATAAACCACAATAGCTAACATTATTTGTACTTGATTGAGCAACATGGCAATTTGTGCTTGTGGTACGCTGGGTTTCCATATCTAACTATAATTAGAACATTGATTCTTTCTCTTTCAGTTAAGTGTCGACCGAATAAAGCAAACGAAAAAGTTGTAAACAAAATTTTATTTTTCCCACGAAGCCACCATTATCTTTAATCGAATTTAATTTTTGTACTCTTAGTTTTTGCAATAATTTTAAAACCATAACATTTTAAAATAGAAAGTAAAGAGTCTCTCAAATGAAGTATCACATGTCCCTGCTTTCTATGCAAAAATTTGGGGTTGCAGCTATTACAGGAAGGGGGTTGAATGTAGAGGTGAAGTTTTCACGTTGCAGGATGTCATTTTTCAATCTAAGATTAATCTGTTTCGAAATTTTTTATAAATATGCACAATAATTTAGATACTGAATTTATTCCATTTGGCTGTTCCAGACAGACTATGCATATAGTATGTATACAGTGGCATACATACTTCGCACTCATTTGTAGTAATTTTAAATCTTACAGTGGGGAAAATCTACTTAAGTCAAACAAGAGTTTCTCATTTATTTCAAACACCTGCTGTCAAAATTGAACCGAAACAGCAAACAATTGATATTGATTTTGTATTTGAGGTGTAAATTGAAAACTGGGAGCTCTTTCATATCTGAAATCTCTCAGGGTAACACCGACAATATTTCACAATAAATTATTCGCTCTTCTGTGGATGAAATTAGGCGGGTGAATAAACATTCTAGGTGAACAAGGTCCTTGTAATGAATAATGGTGACAGTGCTGAAAGAACAAGTGCGAAGCGCTGATATGCCTGCTTGATTTATTAAAATCCTGCCGCAACAACGCTCTAGAGAGGAAGTCAGTATTTTAAACTGCTATGCCTTATCCGGAAGGTTTTTTTTCAATGTGAAGTTTTAAGTCTCGCTTTTACGTACACAAACTACACATAAATTAATTCCTTTGATTAAAAAACAAACAAGGAAATGTTTTAAAATTGTTTTCTAGAACAGATTTAGATTTCCGAAAAAAATATGCGTATTGATTTTTGAGGGTAGGCTTCTTGTTTAAAGTGTCTTCAGTTTACTTTCGCTTTCGCTAATTGACATCAACTTAATAAGTCTATCGCACTGTTAATAATACCTAAATAAGTCATATATATATATATATATATATATATATATATATATATATATATATATATATATATATATATATATATATATATATATATATATATATATATATATATATATATATATATATATATATTTATTTTTTATCCTTTAGTCTGTGTGAGTTTTGACTTGTAAATTTTATATTTGTTTTGGGTGGTGTCACTGGGTTTTAACTATGGAGGCGTTTATAGTAGATCAATGCTTGAGTCCCTGTTAAACGATTGTGGCGGATGTGGACGATTTCAGGAGTTTAATGAACTAATTTACTGGGACCGACCTTCGGGTTTTTCATATGAATATACGGAGTCTAATGAGTTAATATGATGAGCTAAAAGTATATCTTGATGAGTGAGTGGTAGACGTGCCGCCACCTAGTTGCGGAACCAGGTAGTATGTTGTCACGCCAGCTCAAAATAAGACAAAGTGTTAAAAAAAATAGAGACTGTATACAACTAACTAACAATTTAGTAAATTGTTAGCCCTGGCCCATTTCTACCCCAATATAGGGACAAAGTATGTAAGGCTAGATGCATTCTCGCAACAATTAGAACCGTAGACCGGTTTTGCTCTCATTAGAGCTTTTCAGTACGGCATACTAATTGCAACAAAAATGTATTATTAAAATTGTGTTATTTGGAGCTGGCGTGACAACATACTACTTGGTTCCGCAACTAGGTGCCGGCACGTCCACCACTCACTTAGTGTTGAAATGCTGGCTACTATAGCCGTATTGCTTTATAGGTGTATTGTTGCTGCAATTAGTATGCCGTACTGAAGAGCTCTAATGAGAGCGAAACCGGGCTACGGTTCTAATTGTTGCAAGAATGCATCTAGCCTTATATATCTTGATGAGTTAGAGTGTGAGTTTCAGTGCATCATATTGAGTGAGACTTGGAAACTAAAGGATGTCAATGTGTGTGGTTTGGATGGATAGGAGATGCTGTATGGTGGTGGTGACGTGTATCAAAACGCCGGTGTAGTAGTATATGTGAAGAAAGATATTGCTCACGAATATCGAATGGTAAAACTGACCGAGGTCAATGCAGTGGAAGTCGATTTAACAATTGGTCAAAATGAGATCTCCATCTTAGCGGTATATCTTCCTTCTTCCACGGACGTTGGGCGTTTTAACTTGGGATTACAAGATAATTTACTGCATCGTACAGACTCTAAACAAATAAACTTGATCTTGAGCGGTATCACCATTATATATATATATATATATATATATATATATATATATATATATATATATATATATATATATATATATATATATATATATGTCTGATGAGTTTGCTGTACACGATTACTTGGGTATTCTTGCTTCAGGGGGATATGACTCTATGGTCAACGAATATACTAGAATTTATAAAAAATCGAAGAGTTGCATATACCACATATTCCTGGGTTCTAAAGGCAACTTACACGATTTTAAACCAGTTGTCTTAAAATCCTACATAACGGACCATTTTTACACGGTGTTAAGGGTATTATTATTTCCTTAAGACAGATAAAGTATTTTGGATCGGTATAGATATAGCTCAAATGTAGCTGAACTAAAGCGGAGGTTGTTTACTAAGGACTGGACATACGTTTATGTGTCAGATGACATTGAAAATGTAGCCCAGGTATTTGTAGATGATCTGATCAACATGATCGGGCAATGTACACGAAGATATATGTTAAAGATAAGGAATAAGAAATATTGGATCACCCGTGGCATTGTTGCGTCTATACAACATAAACATCGTTTATTTAAAAGGCCACAGAAGGAACCAGATAATGAGGAGTTATTTGGAGAATACAAAAACTATCGGAATTCATTGACCAATATAATAAGGGCTGCAAAGAGGTCATACTTGGGTAACTTAATTGATAAAAGCAGAAATAGCCCAAAAACCTTTGGAATGTGGTTAGGAGAATTAAAAGCGAAAAGAGAGCGGACACAAGGGTAACTGTGATAAAAAGTGATGACGGGGAAATACTGAAAACTTGCATCGAGATTGAAAATCGCTTCAATGGGTTTTTTTTCTGTCAGAGAGAACCTCTCAGGTAAAACGGCACCCACAAATGCATCTGTGCCGTTATCCCGTGCAGTGAAGTCTTTTGTTATGGTACCTACAGATTAAAGGGAAGTTAAGGGAATAGTTTTCAGTTTAAGGGATGGTAAGTCTCCCGGATATGATGGTGTTGCCGCTGAAACAATCAAAAAGATAATAGATACCATTTTGGTTTCTTTGACATTCATTTTCAATAAGTATATGGACTGTGGAATATTACCTGGTGCATTTAAAAGGGGAATTATTATACCAATATTCAAGAATGGTGACAAGCTTACTGTGGAAAACTACAGACCTATCTCATTGATAAGTACTATAGCAAAGGTTTTTAGGACTCTATTGAAGACACGAATAAATAAATATCTGAATAAATACCAACTTTTGTCGGAAAAACAATTTGGCCTCAGAGAAAAGGTCTCTACATAGGATGCCATTAATGAAATCACGAAAGGTATCTATCGCAGCCTAGATAATTCTGAAAAATCGTTATGTGTACTGGTAGACCTAAAAAAAGCTTTTGACACTGTTGATCATGCCAGGTTGCTGGAAGTGTTGTATGGAACAGGATTTAGGGGTAGCAATTGAAGTTAAAGCTATTTATCTGGTAGATATCAGTCAGTCATGAAATATGGTGTTCCTCAGGAAACCATTCTGGGGCCCCTGTTGTTCAATATATATATATATATATATATATATATATATATATATATATATATATATATATATATATATATATATATATATATATATATATAAATTATCTTTACCGTATTGAGACAGTGGGGAAGATTGCTAGATACGCGGATGATAGCGCAATATTTTATAGTGAAAAATCGTGGAATATGTTAAAATTGACCATTTGAAACGTATATTGGAATGGTTTCGAGGTAGATTATTAACGGTAAATATGTCAAAGACTGTTTTATTCCCTTTGCTAGTTACGAAAGCCACTTGCCATTTTATGAAACACTTAACATTGGCGCAAAGGGTGTTATAAGGAGTGTGACCAAAGTGTCATATCTGGATGTAACTATTGACTCTAACATGATATGGGACCAACACATATTTAACCCGATTAAAAGAATTCGTCTTATAATATTCAAGTTTAAAGTCTTAAAACAAATCCTCAACATCTGTCATCTGAAAATATTGTACTAATTATTAATAGAGTCATTTGCGTTGTGGTATTTTGGCTTGGGGCGGTGCAGCAAAGTGTCACATGGAACATCTGCAAATACTTCAAAACTTTGTAATAAAATTGATTTATAACAAGGAATATAGGTACTCTATCAACCTTCTGTATGCTGAAACAGGTTATTTGGACATAAGACAGTTGTTTTTGCAGAAAATTCATTTCAAATTCTTTATATTTTTTCAAACAATAAAATTATTTTGACGCAATATGGTAAATAGCTTATAAATGCTATACTTGTACCAAAGTTAATATCTTTTATTAAACAAATGACATATTTGGATTAAGTAATATTTTGTGAAAATTCACTACCATAACGTACTTTCTGCGTCCAGACTTTTAATTTTTTGATCAGCAAAACATTCTTTTCCCATTTTGGTTTGGTATTGGGCTCAAATTATTAATAAACCGTATTGAAATAAATAACTTCTTTTCACTTTTCTGATAAAATTCCATATTTAGGGAACGATTTATTTAATATTCATGTGACCCTTTACAATTCACAGTACCGCGAGACTGGAATTGAGAAAATATAACGCAATGAGCTACTGTCTGACAACACCGATCCTTCGGGCTCCGTCCAGGTGGGGGTCGGCGCCAAGAAGGTGAAGAGAGCTGTCGCTGGGGATAAACCGAAGGCGGCGGCGGCAGCCAAGAAACCCGAAAAAGGCCCCTTACAGCCACAAGGCGCCGGTGCCAGAAAGAAGCCCGCCTCCGCCGCGGCCAAACCCAAGTCGCCGTCCAAGGCGAAAAAAGCCAAAGCCGGTCCCACAAAGAAACCGAGGGCACCCAAGCGAAGACGGCCAAGAAGAAGGCGGCGGCTTCACCCAAGAAAAAGTAAACGATGTACGGTCTCCTTGTCTCCGACATGTGAAAGTTGCCACGATTGCGAGATGTTTAATGAAGAAGAAAAAAAAAATTATTCACCCGATGCGACTGATGGCGATCCCCGTGTGGCCGCAGTTAAACCAATTTACATTTAAACCAGTTACATTTATTCTTATAATAAATAAAATCATTCCAACTGGAATTCCTAGTTTTTCATTTTATCTGACACAAGTTAATCTAAATTTATTGCTTTGCAATAGCTACTAATATTTTTTGATAAGTCATTATTCAATATTGTTAAGTAAATTTTCAAATCTTAAGGTATATGTTTCATAATTTTTCTCTACACAAATTGTGTGGTACTCTTTGAGGGAACAGCTACGTTGAAGATGGATACACACGCCCACTGTAACAACAACATTTTTTATACCCCCAGAACCCACAGAGCTCACCCGACGAAGAGCTGCCGTACGCAGGAAACAAAAGGGGTACCTGGACCTCTTTCTTTTGCAGCTTTCTAGTAATAGAGGGTTGTGGAAGGAAGGGAGGTCCGCTGAAAATGACGCCCATCAGTGGGGCCCTATTTTATTAGCTCTACATCGCATATGACGCAGATCATTGGAATTTCCATATTGTTGGGTCAACTTTGCCAATTGATATGGTGGGAGAGTACCTCCTTTGGTTTAGTTTAACTTTGTTAAAGTCATTTATTCAGTTTAGTTTTGTCTTTGCAATTTTAGATGCTGAAATTAATGAGTGTACAGGTACAGTGAACTTATCAGTTGAGATAATAGTGTTTATTTTGCTTTCGGAATTTATTTGTGAATAAAAAAGTTCAGGAATTTTTCAAGGGTCTTATCTAAACTAGATAAGCAAGTTTTTGTTTTAGATATTCAGCAGGGAACACATCCTTTGTTCTAGGATTTATTTAGGTGTTGCCAGATTTACGAATTTTCTTCCAATTTAGGTGTTTGAAAATATGTTATAGTTTGTTTAGAAACTTTATAGTTTGTTGCTTGCTCCTTGCCTACTCCACCCTATTTTTTACTGTTCCTAATTAAATAAATTAATGTTTTATAACTTTAAATATAAGGCTAAATCACTATAATATATGATTCTTATGAAAATGCACTACCATAACGCACTTGCTGCGTCCCAATTGTTTTGTTCAATTGTACCTTGACTCGTAGTAACACTTGTTGGTGATGGTTTTCATTCTATCTTTGTTATGAATTGCCTTCATTCAGTTTGATGTGACACGGTGTGCATTATTTTACGTATTTAATTAAAGCTTACATGTAAACAAAAACATTATAAATATATAAATCGAGGTTAGACTTATATTTTCGACTCAAGGTAACTTTGCCACTGATGAAGTAACATAATTAAATCGTTAACTACTTTATTTATATTTGGGTCTTTGGTATATTTATTTCTACCGTTATTACTTTGGCAGATGTTTAAAGGAACTATTTCCGTATGCCAGGGTCGGCTTGTCCATCGGTGCTGTGGGGCTGCAGAGCAACCAAAAATTCGAAGAATATTATTCCTGATTGGATGAAACTATTAAAATCCTAATTTATTGTCAGGAAATAGATACGTTGTTGTTTGAAAGCTCGTGGTTCTCTGGCGTTGAATAATTGAGCTGGCAATCAGGCGCCAGACACAAGGTCCCAGTCAGCCAATTGTATATTGAAATAACGCAAGTCTCCTAGGCCGGTCAAAGAAATCTCTATTTAGCAAAAATTCGCTAGCGAAGAGGTATCAATGGTAAAATTTTGCAACAAATTTTCTTCAAATGAGCAAAAATTGGGTCCGCTAGAACCGAAAATTAAGGCCCGAGATTTTTTTTTATAAAATTTAAGGATGGGTATATTTTGGATATAATTGGAGATTCAGACTAGTTTCGCTTATCAGTGTATCATACTAATAATAATCAAAGTAAATGCAAGTAACGGGCACTAAGGTAGCCGATTTTGATAAATCTTAACACTTCGCTTTCTTTTGTAAGTAACTGGAATGAATCGGTTAACCAGCCCAATCGGAAGAGATTTTTAAAAAACTATCAAAAAATAACAAAGTTAGTTTCATAAAATTAAGCAGACATTTGTTAACTATTGCTGCCCTTACTTGGTGAAACCGTTTCATACTAAACACATATGCGGGGGCTACTTCTCTAGCTTCACAAATGCGCGTTTTCGCTTATGTAACCGGTTTCGCTGCCTGACAGCATCCTCAGACAGTAGAAAATTGAATTATGTTATACGAATTAATGACAACTACATATAAATATATGTTGCTATGTTACGATGTTTTGTTAAAAAATTCTTTAAAAATAAAAATAAAATAAACTGACGGATGACGTCTTGAAAATGTCTACGTGATGTATGTCAATATTTAGCATAAAAATAGAATCAACCTATAACAGTAATAACTATGAGAATAATTACACCAATAAAATAACTAAACAATGACAGTAATAAAAAGATTCTATACAATGCAAATATTGACACACATCAACTTATTACCTGATTAAAACTTTTTTGAATAAAAAAAATAGCTAGACCTATTTGGTTTAATGTATTTAAAGAAGAACTTCCAAGAACGGATAATCTATTATTTATTTATTTATTCATGTAGTGTACATCGTACAAATATTTGCACAAGTGAGAAAAAAATAGACGATAGATAAAACTATAATTAACAAATTTACCAATTTTATATGAAACCACAGAACATAAAGCTCATAAACAAGACTGAAAATTTACAAATAAAACTTATCTTGTACACTATACAAACACAAGAGATCTGACATAACACGGCAGCCGTTCATCAAAATACAAAAGCAAAATACTTATCAAATAAACAGAATACATTGTCAGCCAATATAAGCTTCATTGTTATTTTAAGGTTTGTATTCCAGCTCTTTTATCTTATTTATTTAATCTTATTTATCTTAAGTTTGTTGTAGATTTTTGTTCCAAAGTAGTTAATACCGTTTCTTGTCTTAGACAGGCCAGTATAATCTATGCTAAGCAAGCTGTTCTTCCTTGTTAGATAATTATGGATTTCAGTCGGTTTCGTGTAGTGTGATTTTCTTTTTTTACATTCAAAAGGCATTGCAAAATATAAATATACGGCAACTAATACAGGCAATAGAGAATTTGTTTCTGCATTAAACTACAGGAGTTATTTTTTTATACATAGGTTCAAAAGGACGTACTGAATGTAAAAACACAAAATCCTTACAAATTAGGAGGGCGGAAGTGCCGCCATTTACAGTTCAAGAGTGTTCAATACCAGTGCTATATCATCTCACGTAGTAACCAACCTCACGTACAGTGCCGTTATCCGCGTTACCGCAGTGTAGTGAACCCCGAGGCGCCTTTCGGCCACGTGTCGCTCTGGCGCCATCCGCCTGCTGGCCACGGGTCGTTTTGACGACATCCAGTCAGAGACAGTGCAGTGTAGTGTAGTGTAGTGTCTTCACACAAGCCACGAAAGAGTAAACCCTGTCCAAAGAAAGTGCGGTAATTCAAAATAGAGGCGCCACCCAACCGGCGCCCTCCGAAAATGGCAAGACTTTAAAAGCCAAACTCAAGAGAGCGGCCATCACCGCTACAAAAGTCCGCCCATACGAGGAAAACAGGTTAATTCTCTCTCAAATCAGACGGGAGAGAAAACGCCTCCTCAGAAAATCGGTAAACAATAAAGAAATTACAACCTCAGACATACCGCCAATCATGGCACACTCACAAGATTACATCGCAGTGCCCACGTACAATCCATTCGGGGTACTTGCTGATACAGGAGATGAAGCCAATGAAATGGAGGCAGAAGCAGTCCCACCACCCAGCAACATTAAACCAGTCCCAGCCGCCAATAAAACCTCCGCAAAGATGCCCCCCATCATTGTGCAGACAGTAATTCATAACACGAAAATTTTCCACGACACTGTCCGTGGAATCTGCAAAAGCAACCACAGCATAAAATATGTGAGTAACCGCGAAATCAAGATATACACCTCAAACAAGGAAGATTTTAACAACGTAAAAGAGGCACTCAAGACCTCAAATACCCAATATTTCTCACACTGCCCAAAAGACGACAGAACAAAGAAAATAGTTCTCAAAGCCGCTCCGCACATGGAGCCGGATGAAATAAAAACAGCTCTCGCTGCAACGTTTCCCGACATACAGAATATTAAAAAAATGATGGGACGCAATAACACATCGTCGTCATTCCTCATAACAACGGGAAAGGAGGTCAACCTGGGCCAACTTAAGAAAATCGACAATATCAAGGACGTCCGCGTCAGTTGGCAACCACTGGCCAGAAAACTACTCGCCACCCAATGCCACAACTGTCAGAGGTTTGGGCACGGCTCAAGCCACTGCAATTTGAAACCACGATGTGTTAAGTGCACTCAACCGCACCACACACGAGACTGCCCACGGAAAGAACGAGACGACCAAGTCCAGTGCTGCAATTGCCACGGTCCACACGCCGCCAACCATCGAAACTGCCCCACCTACACCAGGTATGTAGAGTCGCTTTCCATAAAACACAATCGCTCTTCTAACAACCACCAACAAACACACCCCAGCACACACAAAACCACAGATTCGAGATCTTACTTACAAGCTCTCCATAACGCACCCTCACACGCCACACCCCCAATCAACACATTAGAAGCACCGCCACAAATCTCAACACAAGATTTCCCCCATTTACCCAATAGAAATCATAGCACACGCCCTATTCCACCCGCGCCACACTACCCTACCACAAACTCCGACACAAACACGTTAAACTCACTAATGTCAGAACTAAAAACGCTAAACTCAATTTGCGACCTAGACCTTATGCTGAGAATGGTCAGGGAAATAAACTCAAGAATGTCTCCAGATATGTCAAACCTGGAAAAACTCAGTGTATTACAACAAGTCGCAACCATTTATGGATAGACGGTTAAATACACTGAGAATTTTATCATGGAATGCTGGAGGCATTCGAAACAAAACCAACGAGTTAGAAATACTTACTCACAACATCAATCCAGACTTAATCTGCATACAGGAATCCCACACAACACAACACAACACACCACGCATACGCAATTACACACACATCAGCCAACCGAGCACTATACATGGTGGGCTGATAACATACTACAAAAACCACCTCCCCATCACAAAAATACAACTAAACACAAACCCAGGCTCAGAAACACTTGCTACACGAATACACAACACACTTGTAATAAACTACTATAATCAACACACACAACCACAAGACATAAACACACAAGAAATACACGACATACTAAAAATCTAACAATAAAACAATAATAGCAGGAGACTTCAATGCCAGGCACCAAAATTGGAACAACACGACAAACAACAAAAACGGCAACAAGCTAAACAAATTCATAATTAATAGCCCATTTACACTCCACCATGCAACAAACTCGTACACACACTACCCTCACAACGGCAACAACCCTTCAACACTAGATTTTTGCATAACAAACAACATACACGTACAAACAATAGAGACACTTAACGAACTCGACTCGGACCACCTACCAGTACTAATCACAATAAGCACGCAAAACCACACACCCCCCCACACCCAAAAAATTAACTACAAAACAAATTGGCACCACTATACTAAACTAGTCTCAGAAAACATAACACTGACACCCAACATCAATAACACCCAAGAAATCAACAACAGCGTAAACACATTCACAACACTCATTCAAAACTGTTTTAAAAACTCATCACAAAAACTACCACCAAAAAAACACAAACTCACACTCACTCCAGAAATCCTGAACTTAATACACGAAAAACGCCAAAAACGCTCACTATGGCAGAGAACACGAGACCCAACAATAAAACACGAAATTAACGAACTCACACAGACAATAAATGCACATATAAACTCACTGAAAACATCAATATGGGAAAACAAGACCCAAAAATGACTACGCAAAACAACAAAATGTGGCAAATTGCTCGACACCTAAAAAACAAAAACCAAAACACTATACCACCGCTTCACGGACCTAACGGACCTATCTTCACGGACAAGGACAAGGCAAAACATTTAGCAGAACACTATCAGACCACTCACGATCTAACACAAAACATGTCGGATGAGGAGACAGAAAAATCAATCACCACTACAGTACACAATTTTCTCTCAACACCCACACAAACGCCACACGAACAACACACCTCCCCGAAAGAAATCAAGAAAATCATAAAATCATTACGAAATAAGAAGGCCCCAGGGCAAGACCAAATCACAAACACCATGCTAAAGGCCCTACCACACAAAGCCATCACACAACTACACTACATCCTAAACGCCTGCTTAAAACTCCAGTACTTTCCGCACGGCTGGAAAAATGGCATCATAATTTCTTTCCCTAAACCTGGTAAAGACACCAAACTAGCGAGCAACTACCGCCCAATCAGCCTCCTATCGGCCGTGTCGAAAGTACTGGAAAAACTTATCCTAAACAGAATCCAAATACACGAAAAAACACACAATAACATTCCAATCAACCAATTCGGATTTAGGAAAAAGCACAGCACAACACTACAACTAGCACGCATAACACACCTCATCACACAAAACTACCATCAAAAACACACAACAGCCCTACTCACACTCGACATTGAAAAAGCATTTGACACGGTCTGGCATGCCGGCCTCCTCTACAAACTTCTCTCACTCAATCTGCCCCCTCACCTAATCAAAATCACACACAGCTACCTCACAAACCGTACATTCCACACAAAAATACACAACACCCTCTCCGACACTCACACCATTTCCGCAGGGGTCCCCCAAGGAGGAATCCTTTCCCCAACCCTATTTAACTACTACATTCACGACATCCCCCAACACAATAAGATACAAACTTTCCTCTACGCAGACGACACAGCTCTATTAACACACTCAAGAAACGCAAATCTAGCAAACACATACATGCAGCAACACATCCCTACCTTAGAAAAATATTATAACACTTGGAAAATAAAAATTAACTCAAACAAATCAGAACTCACCCACTTCTCCAAAGCACGTAAACACGCCACAAACACTATCACACTATTTAACACAACAATCGCACATAAAAATCACACGAAGTACCTCGGCCTACACCTGGACAGACAACTCAGCTACACAAAACACACAAATGCAGTAAATCAAAAAGCCACAGCACTCTTCGGACAACTCTTCCCACTACTTCACAAAACAAGCAAACTATCACCTAAACTGAAACTAACACTTTACAACAGCGGTATAAAACCCATAATGACATATGCCTGCCCAATATGGTGCAATACCTACAAAACAAACCTCCGCAAACTACAAATCACACAAAACAAAATACTAAGAACTATCCTTAACAAACCGAGAAAAACGCACTTAAACACACTACATCGACTAGCCAACACATCAAAAATCAGACCATACATCAGAAAATCTGCCCGCAAATTCTACACCCACGACACAAAACAACTCGCAACCACAAAACACATCGGCTCAACACCTACACTCTACCCCCTCAAAATCTCACACCCTATGATACACCAAATGAGATCATAGGCACACACAATCCCTACATAACACACTCAGTACAATTTCCACTACACACCACACAACTAAGCACCACACAACACCAATCATTACAACAGGAGAGCATTGTGTTTTATTCAAGCCTAACTGCATCCTGGGAGAACCCAAAATAAACATTTATAAACTACTTGTAAATATATATCACACTGTAAATAAAATTAAAAAAAAAAAACCCACAACACTAGGTAAATGTAAATATTACATAGGTACTAGTCTACCTCAAAACAATTAGTGTAACATATACTTCTATCCTTTGAGAATTGTATATAAATGTACCTTTGTAAATAAATGTTATTGTTATTAAAAAAAAAAAAAAAAAAAAATTGTTTTATTCAAGCCGCCATTTAAAGAAAAACCGTTTTGGCTTATATTTCCATAACCGTCCACTTTAGGCCAAAAATGGTAATGACCTTTATTGTAGATAATTGCATTTTTCATCTTTTTTGTAAAACAATTTTTTTTTGTATCACTCACCGTTTACAACTTATACGACTATTAGCATTCATTTATTGATTTTTACCTGTATCTTTGTTAATAATTGTTTAAAAAATAAAATAAAATAGAACTTGTACTTAAAACTTTTTTTCTCAAATTAATATTAGTGAATTTTCTATAAAAAAATTCACTAATGAGGAGACCCCAACTTTTGAATTTTGAAAAAAAATATTCAAATGTGCCCTAATTATGCCCCCTAGAACACTTATCCGGGGTCAGTTTCAATTTCTCTCTCTCTCTCTCTCTCTCTCTCTCTCTCTCTCTCTCTCTATATATATATATATATATATATATATATATATATATATATATATATATATATATATATATATATATATATATATATATATATCACCAATAACTCAAAAGATAATGGGCCGATTTTGATTAAATTTGGTGAAAAGCTGGCTTGGATAAATTTGGTAGCCAGGAAAATCGGCCTAGGTTTTCTAGGAAAATTTTGTGTTTTCTTTCGAAAAAAAATATATCTCCAGAAATAACAAAGTAAGGGCAACCAAATTTGGTACGCCGGTTTACATAATAATAATAAATTACCCACCAAAATTTAGTTTTGTAGATTAAAAGATAAAAAAATTATAGGCATTTAAAGAAAAATAAATTGGGGTTTTTCCCAAAACGTCAAAGTCGCGATTTAAAATGTCAAAATTGCCAACGTTTAGGCAAAGAACCTGGAAGTAATATAAACTATGGGAAAAAAATGTCTCAAAAAGAATGTTTTACAAAGCCTGGAGTCTTAGCTTCAACCGTCATTGTCCTTCATTTTACTAAAATATTTCCAGAAAAATTTGTCGATTGAAAAGTGCAACATTTAACGCGTTACAACTTTGAAAATATTGATTTGAAAAAAAAAGTTTTCAGTAAAAATTGTAGGAAATTTGTCTATTGAAAAGTCAAGATATAAGGATTTAATTACTTAAACAATTATTAACCAAGATATAGGTAAAAAGATCAATAAATGAATAATAATAGTCGTATAAGTTGTAAACGGTGAGTGATACAAAAAAAATTACAAAAAATATGAGAAATGCGATTATCTACAATAAAGGTCATTACCATTCTTGGCCTAAAGTGCACGGTTACGGAGATATAGCCGAAATGGTTTTTCTCAAAATGGCGGTACTTCCGCTCTCCTAATTTGTAAGGATTTTGTGTTTTTACATTCAGTAAGTCAACCTATCTATCAAAAAAAAAAAACCTCCTGTAGTTTAATGCATTATGGAGAAGAGTAACGGGCTCCTCTATTGCCTGTACTAAACGTTACGATCTTTAGTCTCTTAAAAGCACAGCGAGAGTCATCTCTATAGGCAAAATCTTCATTAACCCGAACTGCCCTGCGCTGAGCTCCGAAGACCGCATCACAGTGTGTAAAGTGACCCCAAACCAATACGAGATAAGAACACACACTGTGTATATATGCGTAATATGTTAATTCAAGAGGTGATTCCAAAACTTCCCTCACCAGACTTCGCAGAATATATAAGCCACAGGGCATCTTCCGCCAGAGGTAATCGCAAACCAGCTTATAGTGTCAATTATCACCCGCAAAACATGACAAATTTTTCTGTATCAGCACCGTTGCAATTCAGCGTGTAACCAAGAGATAATAAGAGATGTTCCGATTTTGTGCTGTTCAAATTCGATTGATTCGCTAAAAAGCAGTCCTCTGCCACTGCTGTAATTTTTCTCATATTTGATTCAACCCTACATACATCAGGATCAGAGCAAACAAAGGTGGTATCACCCGGAAAGAGGATACACACACAGTGTTTTACCGTACTTGGGAGGTCATTAGTGTAAATAATGAAAAAAATGGGTCGCAAAACTGAGCCATGAGGCACAATATATTTTTGGGTTTAAGATATTTGAGTAGGTGTCAGTTGTTTTGGCATACTGTGCACGATTTGTTAAATATGATGACAAAAGCAAACCACCACTATCCCGAAACCGTAGAACCTCAATTTGACAACCAAAATACTGTGTGTACACAGGCAAGAGTTTCGTAAAATCCAGAAACTGTCCAGATGTATGGGCACGTCCTTCAAATCCAGAATTGATTATGTCAATAAGGCAATTTATCGCGGATCTAGTTGATGTGTCTTTTATAAATCCGAATTTTATGTGGAATTAAATGTTATTTTGTGTCATAAAAACAGCAATCTGATCTATTTTCGCGAAGAATAGGATGATATCGTTTTTCCAGTTTATTATCAGGTCAGAGTCCCCTTTCTTAAATAATGATCTAACTTTGGAGAGCTTAAGACAACCCGGGGCTAATGTTATTAGGAATACAATAATTTATCAGCTTTGTAAGAGAAACTACAATAGCATATTTTGCACAAATTTGCATATTGATGCCATAGCAATCGCAAGATGGAATATTATTCACAGCGCCTAGAACATCAAGAATTTGAATAAAAGATACTTCGCTAAAGAAAAAAATCGGTATTTCACTGTGATCAATAAAAGATGTGGGACTAAGCACTTTATGGTGTATTGTTATTAATATTTCCAGCAACGTTCACAAAATAATCATTAATCGTCCGCCGATATGGATGCCGATGTGCTCTGCTGTCTTTCTTTACCTATATTTATAATTTTCCGTACAGACCTTTGCTGATATTTTGCATTTTTTATGAAATAATCATTTGACTGTTTTTTTGTTGTTGTTGATAATTTCATATTTTTTCGATACCTTGCTTTATGAAACTTTACAAGCTCCTGATTAACAGGACTAGGATTTGACGCACGAAAGTCTGGCAAGAAGTGTAGTAACTCCAATCGCCCCGAAGCTCGTCTATGAACAAGGTAAATTTTTCGTTCTGCTTGTTATTGTTTTAGTTTTTCCGTAAAAGCATCAGCAACAGAAATAATTATCCTCTGAACAAACTGTTAAAATCTGACCTTCATATCTAGGTTATTGTCGTTTATAAAGTTTCAGTCAATATTTTTTCCGATATATTTCAATGAAGCAAGCCCGTGTCTGTGATAGGATGATAAAATTATTCTTCGGGTATACTTATTAGAGACTGTATCGTTCCTCATTTTCACAGATATCCCAAAATAGACTGATAAGTGTGAGTTTACTACTCCGGATTCTACCAAAATAGTATCAAAATTGACAATATTGTGTAATCAATTGTCCTTCCTAGTTGGCACCCCTATCAAAGAAGAGAATCAATAGGACTCGAACATTGCAACAGTTTCCAGCGACTGTTTAGTTATTCTATTCAACGATACATTAAAGTCGCCGGAAACTAAATTTTTTGGTATAACCTACAGGAAAGCGCCGCAGAGAAAATTCGAAGTCACCCTTTGGAGTTCTGCAAAACGTGATAATTATTAAGTTTTGACACGAAACAGCCGAAATTTCAATACTAATCTCTTTATCGAGTTTTTAAATTTTTCCAAGGGTGAAGACGAGAGGCTCTTGTACAAAAAAAATTGTTGCCGTCTCGCTAGAGAAATGAGAAACCAAATTATAATTTGTTATAGGAACTCTTGGTATATCGTCATTTAAAAACAAGTGTTCATTTAATCGCAAGAGCTCATGCTTATGCTCGTTTACAAATATCGTAAACTCATTTGCACAACTAGTTAAACATTGCACATTTAAATCCAAGAACGTAAACACATTTGTTCTACTATCTTCGGCTTGACTGCAATTCACTGGTTGTGGACCGATTTTCGGTGCATATAAAAAAAGTAACTATTGAAAACCAATCTTCTAACAGTCCCACCACAAGGCCATATATCTGGATCATACACACTGTTTAAGTAGTCAATTGGAAAAACTACCTTAAACGGAGCTTGATAATCATCCTTTTTAATTAAATGGCACGTGAATGGAATTTGAGGTGCCGACTATTTAAGGTGGTCCTGTAGTTCTTCAGATGTTGTCTCTGGATGGCATCGATAAACACTAAGCTAACCCTGTCTAGGAATAATTTTAATAGTCTTTTTTTTGTTTAAATCAGTTTGCCCATTTGAAAGAAGGTATCTATTATCGTGTATGTGCTTTTTTATTTCTAAAGCTTCAAAAGAGTCTAGTTTGCGTTTGTCATTACAAAAATATGGTGGATATATGCGGTTATTTATTGTGAGTCTATGTTGAGCATCAATAACATGTTCTGCAAATGTAAATTTGTCAGCGTGGTTATTTCTAAATGCAGAAATATATTCCTTGCATCTAATATTAAAATTTCTAGACGTTTGACTGATGTAAATTGCGCTACAGTGTGTACAAGCTAATTTATAAACTCAAGCAGCGAAATCGGTTACAGAAACATTACTTGAGCCAATGGCAGTTAGTAGCAGGCAAACCTCTAAAATTTAAAAAAAGTCTGGCCGCAGCAAGTGCGTTATGGTATTGAATTTTCATATAAATGATCTGGCACGAAATATTTTTTAATAACTTTTTTTGCTTTTAACATCGAAATATAAATTTTGGTATATAGTTTCTTCTTAATATAGTAAACTAACCAAATTTGGTTACCATAGCTTTTCTATTTTTTGAGATAAAATTTTTTTTCGAAAGAAAACCCAAAATTTTCCCGGAAATCCGGGATAGATTTTCCTGGCTAACGAACTTGTCCAAGCCACTTACAAAATGCTTAATTTCATCAAAATCGGTCTATTATTTTTTGAGTTATCGGTGTGATATATATATATATATATATATATATATATATATATATATATATATATATATATATATATATATATATAGTATTAAGTTTTTGGTGACGGTAATAGTGTTATTTACTCAAAACATTCTGGGAAAGCCGTCAGTTGCAAAATAAAACTCTTTATTAAATGCCGAGCTTTCGGTAAAGTTTATTCCGTTCTCAAGAATATACCGTGAGTTTTACTATAACTAATTATTCAATAACAAACATGAAAAATGGCTTTTTATAAATTTATAAGAAGGTTATTATTAATTATTATTATTGTTCCGTTAAAATGTTTATCTGTATAAATTTTATTTTTGTATTTTTTATTTAGAATTTAGAACTAAATGCTGGGGTTTTATTATTAGCATAAAAAAACCTAAACCAAAGTGTATTTTAACAGTTTATTATAAAATTATTGTGACGCATTTCGTCACTAGGTATATGCTAATGCCGAATATATGGTAAAATTTTGGGGAATTGGTCCTCAAATGCTCGTTCATAGCGTTTCAAATTATCAGGCAAGAGCCTCCCTTGAGGGTTGTTCAACTTAAATATTGTTTTTTAACAATGGGTAGTTTTTGAATACACGTTCTGCCGCTCGGACGCTTGCTGATTTTAAAAAAATGTACCTAAATAAATATTTACATACATTTTCTTAATAATAGTAAGCATAGTTTACAGTCATTAAAACTTTGTAGTAAAGAAAAGAAAATGGTTCGTAAACCTACCCCGTTAGAGACTCGTTGAAAAGAGGTTTTCATGATCTACAATTTGCGCGCATTCAAGGTTTTCTCTTAATATTACAAAAGACAAAGGTTACCAGTAAAAACCGCAGTTCGATATCACTGGTCTAGCGGTCAAATTCACAAATTACCACAATTTGATAAACAAACAAAAAATTCCATAATTATAGAATTATCTATTCAATATAATCGGGTTATGGATTTGTCTCGCGTTCAAACTGCGGCCCATCATTTTCAATATAAGACTGCAGCCTCGAAGAACTAGATGAAACGATAGTTTCAATCTCCACAAGTGAAATATTTGTAACAAGTTTTTTTCAATTTGAGTATCATATCGTCGCTTGTGTTAGATCCATTGCAGTGTAATATATCTTTCAATTGTCTTCATAAATAAAAATCTAAAGAACCCAAATCAGGCGACCTAGCTCGCCAAGAAAACATGATTCTCCTTCCTATCCATCTGCCGGAAAACGCCGGATCTAATAAATGTCGTACATTTAAACCATATAGTGCTGGACAGCCCGTGTTGGAAAACATATTGTTAGAGCTACCTTTTCGAACAACAGTGGGAATTCATTGCTCAGAAAATCCAGATTTCGCTGCCATTTCAATGGTGCATTGAAAACTTACATTTACCTGTCCACTGATAATACCACACCAAACGTTAACAGACCAACGGCACTTATGTTGCACTTCATTCATCCAATGTGCGGATTCGCCTGCGACCAATGGTGTGTATTGTGCCTATTCAGCCTACCGTCACCGTGAAATGTGGCCTCATCTGTCGACAACATCCTGGAAACTACTCCGACATATTTTTCCAGCATGTCTAACAACCAGTTACAAAAATTCAACCGTTCATCGAAATCGCGAGCTTCTAAACTTTGGAGCGGAACGATGTGGTATGAATGCAACCCAAAAATAAATTATTATTATTACTATTACTATTAGCGTTACTCCGTGCGGGTTCTCTGGCGAATGGTAGGATGCACGTTTCCTGTCGTTCGTAACCGTAAGAAAAACTCCATTGGAAATCTGACGTCTTCCCGGGTACTTCACCGCCTACACCCTAGCAGCAATAGTTGCATTTTGCATACATTCAAAGTATATATCTAGCATGTCAAATTCTTTTTCAGTCGTGAAAATTATCTTGTGGTAGCATTTAGATACACCAACAACAACGTGAATGACAATCTAATGACTTTGACAATTTGGCTATGCATTTTGTCATTTTCACAGTATGCTTGATGTTTTTGAAATCCTGTTACACTGAGCCAGTTTTTTGTTACACATATCCAAATGAATTAGAGATGGGATAGAGATAAATATGTTCGTACTTATAAGTGGTAAAGGTTTTCTACTCAACTCACTTCAATATTTTTAGGATAATTCATATCTAGAAACAGTAGAAAACTCCGTTGTTGTTGCCACCTTGTGTGAATATGTGGTAATTCGTAGTTTCAACTTTGATCGCTAATATCTACCGCTATACCAGTGGTATCGAACTACGGTAGATAGGTTTAGTCTTTTGTAGCCTATTTTACTGTGTAATTATTGATCTACCGCTCTATTTTATTTTCTTTAGAAAAGAGCAGCCTAACCGATTTTTTCAAAAAACACGTTCCCTCGGTGTATGTAAGATCTAGAGGAAACCTGGAATGAGCGCAAATGGTAGACCAAAAAAACTTATTTTTAACGAGTCCAAACGCACTAAGTCCGGTAAAGCCAAACCGGAGTAAGCAGCAATGAAAATATATACATTTAACTTCCCACTACCACCTTATTTTTGAAAATATCCAAAAATATGCGAGGCAAAAAAGCACCAGTTGCTAGACCATTACTCTGCGTGTGTCAAAGATACCACTTAATTGGCGAAAATGCGATGAAAATAGCAATTTTCCAACCAGGAGTGGTTCATGCATCCTCTAGCGATGATTTGAGAAACCTAAACATAATTTTCAACAATTTGTAATCACAACTCTCCTCATGGTAGTTTTTTTCTTGAAGCTGTACCGCGAACCATTCTTGAGATATGGCCAAAGACCATTGTTAGTTGTCCACCCTGTACAGCTTTTCAGGATATCTTCTTTAATTTTGGTGGTACTCAATTTTAAAGAAAATCTAATAAAAAGTCAGGTTAGATCTATTTGGTGAAAATACGAGTTTATTACCACACACGCGTAAAACCTAACAGACGTTTAATCTCTGATATTTGTCCTCAAATAGCTGTGAAAAGAAATATTCGTTGTTAAAGTCTCGTAAATATAAATCAAGCACACACTCTCTGTTATATATTCATAGGAATCTCAGGGGGTATTTATGACTGTATGTTGAGAGATAGGCCGTGAAATCAGCTATTTCTGTTGGGCTTAGCATACAAGCTTCCTTAAGTATTACATAGGAAACTGGAATTTGATATACGCCAAACGCCAGCGCCAAATAATGCCCTGTACTTTCTGGTAAAGCACAGGCTGTGTGCTAAACATAACAAGAGTAGGTTATGTATGATTTATACAAACGAGTCTTGCCTAACATTACTCAAACATTACTCAATGTGTTGTTGCCTTGTTTTAATATAAAGACGCATTGCTTATGTATCTATATATACAGGCATCCCGTATCGTTATAATCAAATTTTGTGAGCATATAGTAGGCTTGAATCTAAGGTCAAAAAATTGGTAGTTCGATTATTATTCCTTCCGAAGTCACAAGCTAAACAAATATAAGATTTAAATTCTAACACCACATTAAAAACTCATCTCATTTTAACAAACTTTACTTAATGTTTATAAAAGACAGCGTGATGGTGTACGATGAAACAATTAATACAGTTCCATACAGTGACCTGTTTCCCGTAATAAAAGAGTTCCAGCTACAAAAGTGGAAAACCGGATGGAGAACCTATTGCTTAAACACAAATAATCCCTACAAGAACCTATTTCCTGATTTGCCGGGACCTAGAGACCACAAGATATACACCAATGAAAGCAGAGGTACCACCACTACAGTCGTGAGACTAAGGTCAAACCATGGACGATATCCCATGCATTTACACCGTATAGGAATCCTAAGTACACCAATGTGTAAATGCGATAGTCAAAGCTTAGCGGATATAAATCATATAATTTTTGTGTGCCACCTAACATAAGAAGATAGAGGTAATTTACTATCGGAAATTTGTAAATATGGGGCTAGAATAAAAATGCCCTTTAGTTTACACCAAATACTTGCTGTCAACGCAAAAACAATAATCATTGCTCTCTGTAAATTTTTTAGAGATATAAAATTAGAATTATTTAAAAAAAGCCATTTGCATTTGTATATAAATTTAAAGGAGGAAACAGGGACGAAATGCCAAATTATAGGCCGATATCCTTATTATCGAATGTGGCCAAGGTTTTCGAAAAAATTATTTGTCAGAAAATAACAAGCTATTTAAAGAAGCATAACATTTTATCAGAATCGCAGTTTGGCTTCAGAGAGGGTCTGTCAACACAGAATGCGTTAAATACCCTAACTACAGGAATTTATTCTGCCCTGGATAAGCAAAGACAAAGTATTTGCATCTTTCTAGACGTCGAAAAGGCCTTCGACGCTGTTGATCACAGGATTCTTCTCAAAAAATTGGAGGGTATCGGCTTTAGGGGTGTTCCGCTGCTTTTGATTGGGGATTATTTGCGGTCTAGAAGGCAGTGCACAAGGATTGACGACAGCTGCAGCGATTTTGAGGTGGTTGAATTTGGCGTTCCTCAGGGTACAGTTCTGGGTCCGTTGTTATTTAGTTTGTATATCAATGATATATTTGATGTGCAGACAGCTGGTAAAGTCATTGGTTTTGCAGATGATACTGCAATTCTATATGAAGATTGTTCTTGGCAGTGGCTAAAGACCAAAATTGAAGATGACTTTGTGAATATTAAGGGGTGGTTTGATGCCAATGGGTTGACTATTAACACAAAGAAGACGAAGTATGTTGCATTTGCCTCCTATAAGTCACACCTGCCGTCATTTAATACACTGCAAATAGTTTGTAATGACCAATGTATCCAAATTGAGGCGGCACAAAAAGTTAGGTATTTGGGGATCATCATAGATCAACATCTGCGTTGGGATGAGCATGTTGATGTGGTTGTTAAAAAGTTGAGGACCATTTTGTATAAGTTTAAATACCTAAAAACCTTTCTGACAACGGTGTGTCTTAGAATGGTCTATTCGGCATTGGTTGAACCCCTTCTTACATACGGGATTGTTGTTTGGGGTGCTGCGTTGAGTTGTCACCTGAAAAGGTTGGATATAATTCAACGTTGGTTCCTGAAACTAATTTATAATAAGTGCTACACTTACCCGTCTGAATCGTTGTACGCTGAAGCAGGAGCTAATGATATTAGGCAACTTTTTTCATTGGCTGTGTTGACGTACGTAAGAAAGTATGATCGCGTCTCTAGAATAGAGCATTCGTACATAACTAGGCTAAACGCAGCAGCGGCCGCTCAAACGAACAGAGCAATTAAGACTGTGGGCCAGCGTAGTTATACTTATATTGCACCAAGAATTTATAATACTCTTCCAGTCAATATCAGAACTGCACCAACTTTACGTTCTTATGTGAGGATGGTGAAAGCATGGGTTTCGAAATCTAGACACATCATTCATGGTTTAGTACACAGATAGGTGTTGAGCAGGTCGTATGACATCTTTTGCGATGTTGTACCGCACAGTAATCATTTTAAATATGCACACTTTTTTTTTATTATTATATACATTTGTGAGAGTGTACATTGTACATGTGAAAATGTGTGAGAGAATGTGTTTGTGTGAGTGTGCTGGTGGGTGTTTTTGGTTTTTGCGCCTGTGGGTGTGTGTGTGTGTGTGTTCTTGTGTTCATTACTTAGTTTTGTATACTTTGCTTGGTCTAGATGTATCCACGCACAAGTCTCTGACTTTTGTGGATCTCTCCAAGATTTATTATGTTCAGTAGATCTATGTATGTTATTGTTATTGAACTGTATTTTGAAAAATAAATCTATTATTATTATTATTATTATATAATTTGTGTGCGTGTACGATTACGCGTGTGTGTGTGGGCGAGTACATGTGTGTGTGCGCGCGCGCGCGCGTGTGTGTTGTATATATCAATGTGGTATGTATGTGTATATGTGTGTATATATGTGTATATATGTATATATTTTCTTTATTTTTTCTTTATCGTATTCAATGTACCCCATATGTAAATATACAACTGAAAACTACTTGGTAGGTTAGTATAAATATAGGAAATAATATGTAAATATAGCAATAGTGTAACAGAAATTTGTAATTATTCTCTGCACCTTTGTGAACCTTTGTTGTTATCCGTGGTCCAGTCAGTTTGTCTGAAGTCGTCCTGAAGGGGCCCTGGACGCAAAAGTGTGTCCCTGTCGATCCCGTATACATGATTTGTAAATAAAAAATAAATAAAAAATAAATAAAAATAAATAAGAATAAAAAAAATAAAAAAATATCTATATAAAAAACAAAAAAAAAGAAAGAAAAATAAAAAGAAATAAGGGAAAAAAAAGAAAAAAGAAAGAAAAAAAACAAGATTAATTAAAAAAAAGTAAAAAACATTAAGGAAAAAAAAAGAAAGGTTAGGAAAAAAAGAAAGCAAAAATTATTATATGTATAAATAAGTTTAGATATTGTATATTTGTATATAGGTAACATAATTCTCTCTTCTAGATTATTAAGGTATTTGTATATATTTGTATATAATAGCAAAAGTCTGTGGCTGATGGAATTCTGTTCCAAGGTCATAAATACCTTCACCACCACCACCACCACTTAATGTTTTTGTCACATTTTTTTCGCTATGTCCTTGCTACGTCGACTTTGCAAGGAAAGACGTCAGTCAAGTATTTTTTTTGAATAATAGGAAGTGCAAATTTCAATAATTGTATGTCTGGTTTCCAGTTGTTGACTTGTTATTTAAAATTATACTTTGCCGATTTTCTATTGAAAAGTACGCGGATATGCATTTCATTTATGGTTTTTGTAACGGGAGTGCACGTTAAGTAGTTATTTATTACCGACGTCGGTTTCCAAATGGGGTACCTAATTACAGAATACTGAGGGAAGTACACAGGCAGATTCGAGAATGTGGATTATGGGACTAGGTATATTTTGTACAAATTTGCCAGCAGATATAGACGAACAAGTACTCGATGCTATTACTAAAAATCCAACTACCAGTGTACGTCGATATAGCAGGCAACTTGGAGTACCACGAGCGACAGTTTGGCGGATTTTGAAACGTGAGGGCCTACATGCATATCATTATAGGAAGTTGCAAGGTTTGCTTGAGTTAGACCTTGATTATCGTCTAGTTTATTCTACCTGGATTCTACCACAGACAGTGGTAAACTTTAATTTCTGCAGACTGGTTCTTTGCACAAATGAATCTTCATTTACAGATGCGTTTCCATCAATGTGAGAAACCTGCATCAGTGGCAACTGGAAAATCCCAAAGCAGTACGCGTGTTCAGTTTCCAGGATGAACTTTTCGTGAACGTTTGGGCTGGCTTAATTGATAATTTGCTAGTTGGTTTTAATATTCTTTTTATACGATGAAATACCGCCAATTACCTACAGTGCCCTAGGAAAATATTGTCAATACTTTTAAAAGATGTTCCCCTAATCAGAAGAAGATATGTTGTGGATACATTTGGTTGGGTTATTTGGACTGATGTACTGGTTAATATGCCTTAATTTGTCGCTTAGGTATTTTCTTAAAACCTCTAGAAGAAATCATTGACTGTTAAATTCGGTGATCCCATTGGTCACCTAATTTTCTAGATTGGGTCCCATTTAGATAATTTGTAACCGCATGGCATCAGATGTTCCGTTATGCTGCCACCATATTAATTTATATCTTCTTTTAAAAAGAAAGACCCTCTAAGCCGTTAATAAAATGCAGATATCGTTAGCATGTTAGTGATTCTTCAAATAAAACAGGACGAATTGAATACCAGTTCAAAATACTACATCAGACATTTATTTCTAGCTTATTTTGGCGGGTTTCAGTTAACTTTGTTTAATCTTGGGTGGTCCTCACTCCAGTAATGGCAATTATGTTTCTAAATGAGATCGTTACTGTGGAAATGATTTCCCTTGCAGAATAAAGTTACCCTTAAACTTTTATTATTGTTTTTACAAAACAAATATTTGTGACTACACTGATATTAGCTTTTAAATAAATTCGAAAATGAGAAAATTAATGGAACACCCCATACAGAGATCTGTTTTTATAACCTTTCTTTCCTTCTATCTATAATATTATCCGACAGCAGCAGCTAAATAAATTGAACAAAAGCTTCTTCAACATTTTCCATCATCTGTGAACGAGGATCGACGTTTCTATTCTACCTTTCTGCGTTCTAAGGCAGCGAAAGCGAGACATTTCTATAAAGTATCCATCTGTATCCTCTGCATATAACGTGACCGAAGACAATGCGAAAAGGAAACATACTCAGATGTGAAATATCCACTTCAATTTGCGTTTGTGTATAACACACTTTGCAACAGAGCCCGGGGAAAATATCTCACTTTTATTGCAAACCTGAATGAATAAAACGCTGAATACAGCAAACACTTTTCTTTGTCAGAACCAAAAAAATAATAATGGTGTTCGATATACTATGACCTTTAATAGTGAAGCAAAAAACTTTGATTTTTCATCTATGACGGGCTTGTATTTCATTTTCAGTGATTTTCTTTAAAAAAATGCACTAAAAAAATTTCTTTAAATGAGCGCGAACTAGGGCCCCTATAATGCATATCCGGGGTCAGTTTATATATATATATATATATATATATATATATATATATATATATATATATATATATATATATATATATATATATATATATATATATATATATATATATATATATATATATATACAGGGTGTCGCAAAAGCCGTGAATCAAACGTCACATGAAGATAGGCTACGTCAAGCCCTTTCAGAAAAACCCTATATGATCTTATCAAAAAGTTTACGGTTTTCAAGATATTGGGAATCTTATGAAAAAAAAAGAAAATTCAAATTTTGAGGTATTTTGCCCACTCACATGCAGAAAAAGCATTTCCGGCATGTGATTTTCGGGCACGTTATTCCTCAATAATGGTGTTATCGAATAAGTCTTAATTACTTTGTGTTATTATTCAGAAAATCTGAAGAAAAAAAATTAAACCCGGACTTTTCTTCCCCATTTTTTTTTCAGTTTGGAATAAACATCCGTACTGAAAAAAAAAATTATTAAAATTTACTAGCTCATAATTTTAAAAACTTCCCTGTTTTATGGAGAATCTAAAATGGTATAAAACATTATCAATATCACTAGAACTAATTCACTGTCGACGATTGAAAGTAAATTTTTAAGTAAAACGATAAGAAACAGATTTTGACATTTAGAAAAATTATTTTATTCATAATAGGTGCTCAAATTGACGGCCATTCTGTCTTATACATAAGCGACATCGTCTTATGAACGATCCTCTTAGCCTTCTTAGGCTGCTTCGTTAAATTTCTTGAGCTGCTGTTCACATTGTCCTCCGAAGATCTAATAGGGTGTCTTCCAGCCATTCTGGCAAATTATTTTGTAAACACGCCAAATATATTTGGCCATTTAAGGCTGCGATATTCTAGACGAAGAAGTACCTCCAACAGAGAAAGAAAATATTATTCTGATAGGTGCTGCTGAAGATTAGTGAAGGTCTTGAACTAGCGATTTTCTTCAAAACTGTATTATTCTATCCAACGTTTTACTAACTTCAACTACTTCTCAGCAGGTGGCATCACATTCGGCTTTTGTTTTGCAAAGAGCTTGGAATATTTTTTCGTCCGTACAAAAGCGGTGTTGTCAGTTGTCTACTCTTTTGTTTACATACCAAGCTTATGGCGCGGGAGGTTGAAGAGCGGAGGGTGTGGAAGATACAAATTCTATTGTTACCTATGGTTTTAGACGAACTTGGGACAGACAATACTTGTAAGATTTCTAAGCGGTCGAAACTCGAATGAATGGAGCGTCGATTCGTCACGTTGTGGATTTTGAAGTCATCCAATCTTATACAGAATCACTGTGTTACCCCAAATTTTTTTTAAAATATTTGATTATGAAGATCAGGCTTTTAAACTCCCAACATGTCTTCAGACGGACGCAAATTAATTTTGATTAAACTCCGACACATTAGCTTAATTGGACCAATTAAAAAAATATATTGCTGAAAATTGTAAATGTATTTTGGTGAAGCTTCGTTTATTTGTTGGCTTTCATATACTTTTGTGTACCAAAATTTAAGTTTCTAGGTTAATGGAAAATTGAGTTATAAAAATGTACAAGCTTTTAATGAAATTTGACTACCATAAGGCACTGGCTGTGTCCGGACTTTAATATTTATCTGTCACTTTATTAAAAAACGAGTACTGCTTTGGAGATAATATGTTTTTAAAAAAATCCTGAAATTTATCCTACAAAAATAGTATTGTATTTTATTTCTTTACCGTCTGCCTATTACAGGGACTATGTCCAGTCACCGACGCCAGACATACCTTTTGTCTTTATAAGTTTGTACGCAGGGTAGGGATGTTTAACATGCCTAACATCGCGTGGTGCACGAGACCGACATCTTAGCGGCCTTTCTGAAAAGCGGGTGCAGGCATACAACTTGCTCAAGCACAATGCCATTGTCACGGCAATTGTTATGTTTTAATATGTACCGAATTAATAATTATTTATAATTTTATATTTTATCCATTTGAAAATTGCCCTGACCAACTGTTTGGTGATAGGTAACAATTTTATACAAGTAATATAAATTCAATGTAGGGACTTACATATTCATTCATATATTTTTTGACTCAAGGCGATATCTCAATCTTTTTGGTCGTGAATTAGGAATTTATTTTTTGTTAAAATTCAATTTATTTTTATATAAATGTTTACTAGGTTTGGGTATATATATTATTGTGCATATTTGTTACCTGAACCTCGGTCTATTTCCGCGACTATGCCCAATCACCATCGCCAGGGAGCAGTTTCACCTCAATATCCTGGAAATTTTGCCGAACCGCTGCCTTTCTGTAAGGAGGGTAGGGATATTTCATGTGTCTGACATCGCATAGACACGGGACCGACGGCTTTACGCCCCCTCCGAAGGGTGGAACGTACAGAAATTCAACTTACTCAAATACAATGCCACAACCTCCGTTGATGTTAAGTATGTACTGGAAAAACGAAAGGGGAACATTGGGAATCTAACCCAGTACCTTCCGGTTCAGACGCACACGTTCTCACCACTGAACCACCATATATATATATATATATATATATATATATATATATATATATATATATATATATATATATATATATATATATATATATATATATATATATATATTACTTACTACTATTATTTGTCAATCCAAATCGGTTACTGAAATTTCCTGGATTTTAATGAGCAGCCTTTGTATTTAGTGTTGTAATATCTGTTTGTTTTCTTTGGCTTATCTTTTTAAATCTTTAATACAATTTTTTGTAGAATCCGAGTGACTTGCATTTTTTATATAAATCATCATAGCCCAAAGGTAATATTGTCTCGTCGTCGCAACCACTTTTCAACTTTCTGTCCTGCTATCAAAAGGCCAGCTTTCAGCCCCATACATTTATACATATCTATGTATTTTCTTTATTAAATGCTTTTGAGTTCCTGGTAATCCTGCCCGTTAGTTTTAGCCATATTTACCATCATGCGTAAAATTTACCATCATGTTATTGTTTTGTAATTGAGTTGTAGTTATATATATATATATATATATATATATATATATATATATATATATATATATATATATATATATATATATATATATATATATATATATATATATATATATATATATATATATATATATATATATATATATATATTATATTCATTGATTGTTGTTGCCCTTACTTGGTGAAACTTGTCCATACTACATACAGACTTGGAGACTACTTCTCTGGCTTCACAGTAAAGCCAGAGAAGTAGTCTCCAAGTCTGTATGTAATATTATATATAATTATTTTTATAAACATTAAAATACGAAACATATAACCCATACATTTGCAGTCATATCCAATCTCTTTACTGTAGTGCGAAATTAGTACTTATTTACGCCTACCATAAATATTTGTAACATTATATAGACACTAGCAACTAAAAATTAGTGGATGAACCATTAAAACAATTTAATCCAATTATGTTATTTTTTATTTCAATATAAGTAATAAGATTTTTAATGTGATTAGGTCCTAATAAAAGTGTGAGGATATCCTTATATCCTTTTTTTCTATAAGTATAATTTTCTCTGTAGAAAATTTGTAAGCTTATTGCACGGGATTCATAAAATGCTTTATTTGAGAAACGAAAAGTTAATGTTTAAGCATCCGATTAAATTTTGTCCGTCAATTAGTGCATTGTAAAATTAATTTCAATGGCAAATTTTACCGTTATTTTCATCATTGTTAAGTACCTCATTTATTTTACGTTGTCAAAAGCCTTATGGTTATCGCAGTATTCAATTTCAGTGAGTTTTTATAACACTGACAACACTGCTTATGCCGAAGGCACTGAGTTATTGGATCCGATGCAAACACGCCCCCCGTTACACAATTGCTCCACTGGTCATCTCTCAGCTGAGTGACAATACAGTTGCACTTGTACAGAATTTGCCCCGGGCAGCCGGACAAATCGTTTTGTGTGGACATTTAATAAAAACAGAATTTAAAAAAAAACTAGAAGGACTACATACTTATATTTTATTGCAATCGAATCTTTACATGTTCCTGCAGGTAATGAATAGTCAAAGTCATCTCTTTTGGAACATCTTCGTATATATAATCTTATCTAAATCATTGGAATATTTAGGTGAATTTCAATTAATTATAACTAATAACACAAAACAATTTTTGAAATTTGCGAACATTCATCACCACTTGTGGTTTGTCTAGATTATGAAGCTTTTTAAATTGTTCCCGTACACCTACTATTTCTTGAGATAATTACAATTTAAGGAGGCCTTATTTTCCTATACTAAAGTGATAGCTAAATGCCACCCTTAACGTAGGAGGTAGTTCCACGGGTCCCAAACGTGTTCCGTTAAAAATACCGGCCCAGAGGCTCATCTTACATTGATGCTGGGACCGACCCTTTATGAACTCATGTGGATTTTCAATTTTCGAACTGTGAAAGTTGTGATGGTTCATGTCTCCATTATTAGTGAATTTTTATTTTAAAAAATTCACTAATAGAGGTATCCATGGTGAGACTTTGCAAAAATTTTATCAAATGAGCGCGAAGTAGGACCCCTAGAACCCATATCCGGTGTCAGTTTCAATTTTTATATGTTTATATATATATATATATATATATATATATATATATATATATATATATATATATATATATATATATATATATATATATATATATAGGTATCCAACCGCTAAATTAAAAAATAATTAAACGATTTCGATGAAACTTGGTAAGCGCCTTTCTTTTATTAATGGCTTGGATGAGTTCGTTATCCAGGAAAATCGGACAAGGTTTTCCAGAAAAATTTTGAGTTTTATTTTGAAAAAAACATTTTTCTCCCAAAATTACCAAGTTATTTTAATGAAATTTGTTGGATATAATTCCTTGATGAAAACCTTACCACACACCATAATTCAACTTTCTAAGTTTATAGAAAATTAAGTTTTTCAAAATTTGAGTTTTTTTTCGAAAGAACTTTTATAAATTACTATTAGTTGTAGACTTTGGGACGACAGTTCGTCTCTGTACTTTCCGCGTCAAGGTACCAGGTTTCTCGATAACAGCATCCAGGACAGCATCTTCGTCTGCAGTTCGCGGTCGTCCAGTTCGATCAACACCATCCATGCCAGGCATTCTACCAGCTCTGTAGGCGTTATGGGTTCTTACGAACACACTGTAATATGGATGTTGTCGGCCTGGGTAGTGCTGCACATAAATCCTTGCCGCTCACCTGGCGTTGTAAGCCACACTACCTCTGAACGGCACGTATCAGGTCTCTCCATAAATAAGATGCATGTCCGCATACTCTTCATTGGTGTAATTGACTTGATTTTGCATTTTTCCATTGTATCAAAAATCCAGAGGAAAAGAAAGTCCGTTAGTGAATTCATTTACTGAGAAGTGAGCGTGTATGTAGCAAGTACGAATTAATAATCTTACTGACACGGGCAGAAATAATTTTTATGAATGTCAAAATCTGTCTGTTTTTGATTATTAGCTACCTCATTTCACTTCCTAATTTACTTTCAATCGTCGACAGTGAATTACTTTTGGAGATATTGATAATGTTTTGTACCATTTTAGAATCTTCATAAAACCAGGATGTTTTTGAAATTATGAGCCAGATGTTTTGAAATTATGAGCCAGTAAATTTTACTAAATGCTTTTTTTCGATATGGAGCTTTATTCCAAATTTTAAAAAAAGGGAAGAAAATTCCGACTTTCTAAGTTTTTTTCTTCAGATTTTATAAATAATAAGACAAAATATTTCATTTTGATTCGATAACGCCATTATTTAAGATTAACATACACATTCCGGAAATGTTTTTTTTACATGTGGGGGGGGGGGGGGGCGAAATACCTTAAAATTTGACAATTTTCATTTTCTTCATTAAATTGTCAATATCGTGAAAACCGTAAACTTTTTTATAAGATCATATAGGGTTTTTCTAAAAACGCCTATTTTTATGTAACATTTGATTTGCGACTTTTGGGACATCCTTTATATATATATATATATATATATATATATATATATATATATATATATATATATATATATATATATATATACCTATATATATATATATATATATATATATATATATATATATATATATATATATATATATATATATATATATATATATATATATATATCACACCGATAACTCAAAAAATAAAGGGCCGAATTTGATTACATTTATGAGTACCTTTTCTTTGCAAGTGGCTTGGATAAGTGCGTTAGCCAGGAAAATTGGCTTATATTTTTCTGATTTTTTGTTTTTGTTTTCTGTCGAAAAAAATTGGGTGTCACTGATGACCAAAGAAACGCACAAAAACAAAATAGTTTCTTTGGATTACAAAATCTATTGTATATTAAAGACAAAGATTAAGTTTTTTTTCCGCAGAAAGGCCAAGAAATTCCAGAAAAATTACTTTGAAAATTTTAAATCTTTCTCTCTTAAAACGTCAAACTTGCCATTTTAACCACAAAGTTGGCAAATTTTAGGCAAAGAACCTTAAACGAATACAGGCTATGTAAAAAAATGTCTCAAGAAGTGTGTTTTACAAACCCTTAAATTGCAGCTTCAATCGTCATTGTTCTTCCTTTCAGTCAAATATTTCCAGAAAACTCATTTAAAATAGACCCTTCTTTGATGCTTTGGCAGTAGTTTTAGTTATGAGTTATGAGTAAAGAAAAAACTTTGTACACCTTTTTAAGCACATTGCACGCACGGAGGAGAGTGAGATTTGGCATAGTTAAAGCTCATAGAGAAGGAGTACAGAAGAATAAAATTGTGTATAATATGTGTTACAAATAGATTAAACAATGCTTTTTTTTATTCGAATTCTCCCGTTCTGAGCTGATCGTTAATTAACACGTAAAATATGAAACACATAAAACCCTGTGGTCAAACAGTGGAACTTAGCTTATAGAGGTATTATACTCTATGACAAAAGAACATCAATAACGTTCAAACTCAAAAATTAAATGAATTACGATCGTATATCGACCACTGCACAGGTCCACTAGTATTTGGCAACATTTCCAGGGTAGTGAGGTGAAATTGCTCCCTGGTATCGGTGATTGGCCGCAGTCCTGAAAATATGCCAACGTTAAAGTATGAGCTTTTTGCTTTGATTAAAAAACCTCATTGATCGTGAATTATTTATTTATAAATTTATTTGTAGGACAATTATATCTTACACAGAAGTTGGAAACTTGTGGCTCTACTTGATTCAATTTATATTTCTTAAAAATATTAAATTGAAACATTAGAATCCCGCTGTTGCGGCTGTAGAATTTCGTAAATTCAAACCATGTGTGTGTGTGTGTGTTTTGTTTATTTACATTCGGCCTATTTCTGCGACTATGGCCAATCACAAACGCCAGGAAGCAGTTTCACCTCACTGTCCGTGAAATGTTGGCGAACCTCAGCCTTTCTGTAAGGAGGGTAGGGATCTTTAACATGCCCAACACATCGCATGGACACGGGACCGACGGCGTTACGACCCCCCACGCTCAACCTAACCCCCCACCCCCACCCCCCAGTGGGGAGAACGTGCAGGCATTCAACTTGCTCATATACAATGCCACAACCTCGGTTGATGGTAATGTTACAGTCTGTACTGAAAAAGTGAAAGGACAATCCTGTGATCGAACCCAGTACCCTTCGGTTCAGAGGCACACGTTCTTACTACTGAACCACCGAGGCTCTGAAATTCAAACTAAACATTTACTTAACCAATCTTTAGTTATTAGCACCTCCAATACTTTCCCTGCGTCCTCTGAATGTCTTAACCACTTAATACTCCAAAATAGTTTTATTTCAGCTTTAGTTTAGGACCTATATTTGCAGGGTGTCACTGTGACATACATTGAAAAAAAAAACATTATTATTGTCTTCTATTTTTTTAAGCACTGTTTTGCTTTTCTGAATTAAGTTTAAGCAAACAACATGAGCAGTGTTTATTAGAGCTTTTAAGGTTTAGGTATAAGCCCTCTTAAATTGTGGTTATTTCCTTTGTCACTCTCACATGAAATATAACGTACAGAACCTATAAGTTGGGCTGGTTTGGTTCATGTGGATATTATAAAATACGATATGGAGAAATCTGGTATAAATGGAGCTCGACCCAGTAGCGTACAATAAACATAAAACAGAATATAGAATACCTACTACCTTCAAGACTGCGGTGCATTATAATCGATTGATTATACTACCACCACTTTGTCGTTAGTCTATTTGTATCAACAGACCGCATTTGTTGCTGCATACGATCTGTTGTTATGTTCTCCAAGATCGATAATGTTTTGTCAACAACTGTAGATTCGTTTATTGTATAAGTGAGTCATAATAAGGTCTACAAAATTCTACTGAAATTTCTTTAGGACAATATTTAAATACCCCACGCAGCAAGTGCGTTATGTCAACACATTTTAATAGCAGTACTGCAAATTGAATTACAGCTTCCACATAGCTGCAGTAAGACAGTCTCATGAAATAAATATAGGGTCCATGACTTGACCACGATGAAAATATTCGTATTCCTGTACCCATAGACTTCTGAAACATTATATGATTCGAGTTTTAACGAAAAAATGTCAATTTTCACCGAATCACTCCTCATTTATCCCCTACCCCCTGGAGCGATCTTACCCAAAAACAATTTAAAGCGTTCCTTTACGGCTGGTAACTGGATGCCAAATGAGTATAGAGTGCAACATGTGATGAGCACAGATAAGTACAATTTGGAGAACCTAATTCATCACAATACAGTTTTTAGACTTGACGATCGTTTCGGTAACAAACTTGAATTTATTTATCTCTTTCATGGCGGTAACTTTGATAGTAAAACTATCGTCAGGTCTAAAATCCGTATTGCGATTAATTGCGTTCTACAAATTGTACTTTTGGATACCAAATTTGAAGATGATATCTCAATTCTATAGAAAGTTATTGCGCCTACTAACAGACAAACGTACAGGCCGAGCGACCAACCGAACGACAGACAAAAAATTGTTGTTGTAGAATCGAGTTTTATATATGTTTTGAGAATTTTTTCCCCGTTTTAGCAAAAAAAAGTTTCTAAATTTCTGTCACTGATTTTTACCCCCACTCATTCTACCAGTAATTTAATTTAAGAACAAAATACCAGATGTGTGATGACATTGAAAGTTTTCTAATAAACAAACCCTTAAACGTTATATTACTCGAGTTTTAACGAGAAAATGTTAACTTTCACCAAATTATCCCCCATTCATCCTCTGCCCCCTAGAGCCATTTTATCCAACAATCGTGGCTACAAGCAGGCAGACATATAGACCGACAGACCGACTGACACAAAACATTTTCGTTCCTAAATCATGTTTTGTATAGGCTTAGACACTTTTTACGACGTTCAAGCAAAAAAAATTTTTGAATTTTTGTCGCCGATGCCATACTTCCACACGTACTGACAATGTGGAAGTAATATACTGTTCCTTTAAAAAATTACTTTTGGGGTTAGTGAAGCTTCTTAAAAACGATAAACAAAAAACAAATAAAATTAGATTCATAAACGAAAAATTCTAACTTACAATAAGAATAAATAAAAAATACCTGGACGCAGGTAATGCGTTATGGTAGCGAATTTTCATAAAAATGCTTTTAATAGTAAAGATGTCTTTGTTTGCCGGTAGGTCGATCTGTCGGTCAGTCTGTCGGCCTGTACGTCTGTCTGTTAGCAGACGCAATAACTTTCGAACGAATTGAGATACCATCTTCAAATTTGGTATCCAGTTAGCATCCGACAAAGGAACGCCTCAAATTGTTTTTGGGTAAAATCGCTTCAGGAGGTAGGGGACAAATGAGGGGTGATTTGGTGAATTTGGTGATATTTTTTTGTTAAAACTCGAGTAATATAACGTTTCAGAAGCTTATGGGTACAGGAATACAAATATTTTCTTTGTTGTCAAGTCATAGACCCTAAATTCACTTCTGAGCATTTCTTTCTGAGGAGGGTAGATTATCACGACTACGTGGAAGTTTTGATTCAATTTGCAGTACTATTTTTACTAAATACCGTACATTGTTACTACTATTAGGTTATACTAAATTTGTGGTTTTTCATTAAAAACCCTCAAAATGGAGCACTCTGTATAATTAAAGATAATTTCAAGACATATAGCTCAAGTCCGTCTAAAAGCTTTATATTAACTTTTTATTCTTGTTATTAACTTTTTCTTCTTGTACGCTTCAGGCCAATGCGCCAGCCTGTATAAGATCAAAATTGACCGTACTTTGCTAATGGAAACGTCATAGAGGTTTGAGAAAATTCGACTTGTTTAAAATAAAGAGAAGGTTGTTACTAAATATAGGTGTTTGTAATTCTGGATTAAGCTTTTTAGTGAATTTTCATTAAGAAAATTCACTAATAGAGAGGTATCGATGGTGAGACTTTCGGGAAATTTCTTCAAATGAGCACGAATTAGGGCCTCTTGAACCCATTGCCATGGTCAGTTAAAATGTATATATATATATATATATATATATATATATATATATATATATATATATATATATATATATATATATATATATATATATATATATATATATATATATATATATATATATAAGTATCAAATCGATAACTCAAAAAATAGTTAACTGATTTGGACCAAATTTGAAAATTACCCTTATTTTGCTAAGGGCTTGGATGAGTTTGTTCATCAAATCTTAACGACCCATTTTTGTTATTAAAAAATTAAAAAATATTTTTTAAAACGCAATATTCCTCAAATTTTCTAGGTGATTAAAACAAAATGTACAACTTAAAAGAACATAAACAGACGTGGTTGTGTGCCGATATTCAGGTTGTTTGATCAAAGGAAAATAAAGTTATTCGAAATTAATTATAAAATAATCCTCGACATCACTTCAGATTCTGTAATCCAATATCTACAATGTTGGAATAAGACATATGGCGTTATATGTGGTGCCGTGCTATTTAAATAAATCGTAGATAAAAATCTAACGAATGGAAGTTATTGTAAAAGCTCAGACATTGTGAGATACGACAGGGACACCATCTCGGTGCAGGACCAGGAAGTATGTTGTTAGGACGACTCTAGTTTACACAATATTTGATAGATAGAGCTAGTTTGCGTCCAAAAACGCTAAATATTAGCATGTGAATTTATACTAATAGATAGAAAATGTAATGACAGTGATTCAGTTTGGTTAAAAGCAATCTAGAACGACGTTTCATTATGTATAAATATTAAGTTTCCCATCCTTCACGTTCACGGTATTTAAAACTAAAAGCCATCTCTCTCTCTCTCTCTCTCTCTCGCTCTCTCATAGTTTAATTTGACTACATGTAGATATTTGTCACAGAGAAGCATGTACGCTTGCGCTCTGCGCATTGCATAACCCGGAAATCGACTTCGCTGGTGCTAATTGTCAATACTAGCGTTGTAAATATTTGGAAGAGACGGATTCATATAAAATAATGTTCGGAATGATCATCCGCTTACGTTTTCACATTAAGAAGGGTATATTATATTTATATTTAGCGTGGTATGGGATAGAATCGTAGATGCTGTATAGTAATAAGTAATAATAATAACGTACACGTGCTAAATATAATTTTGTTTTATTATTATTGTCCAGGGAATACCAAGGTATTTTTACAAATATATAGGATAAGTTCATGTTAAGTTTTTTGTAATTAATAAAATATAATCGTGACCAATAACTAAACCAAAAAGATTCTGTGGTGTTCATTATTTGACTTTTATTAATAAAAATTTATTTTATAACGGCACCAGCAGAAAACATTTGTTTTAAATTCAACTTCTCGTTTCAACAAACCCCTGTGAAATGTAATTGACGCAATTAAAAATAGATAAGCAGGATATAAGGGAATATGAAACATCCCATTCTAGGAATATAGGAAAAAGTTCGATTACCGTTATAGAATATTGCGGGTACGGGGTACGTAAAGGTTAAGCAGGTTTAGATTAAGATTTGTTACTACGAATTAGGAATACGAATACCGAATCCGTTTTATTCTGTTGCTGCTCTTAATGGTTGGCTGACCCTGCAGTATACGTCATTCAGCTCTTAGAGTTTTGTACCGTACACATACACTCTGTTTACTATATACCATTCCCTATTACCTATCATAAAGATTTTGTATCGTACATGTACACTATATTTACTAAATACGACTCGGTATTACGTATGACGCTGCCAGAGATATACACGGATTCGACGAATATTTTATTACGTATTCTCACAACACTAGCTAATACCTTATTAGGATCTTACGATATAAACAGTTTGAGTGCGTTAAAGTAGCGAATTTTCATAAAAATATTTCAAATGTTGATAACCCAATTTCCCATTACGTAAACTAGAATCTTCAGTTATGATACATGGGTTAAACCCATATAAAACCAGCGTGGACACTAAATTAAAAAATAACATAATGAGCTTAAAGATATTTACATATTTTTTTTAAAAACCTGTTTTGTTATTTTATTTGCAGAAACTGGTTCGATTGAGTTGATTAAAACCAATCATTCAAGCGGTTAATATGGCAAAATACTTACCTGCTACCTATAATTTTATATATGCATTCCGTTTGTAAATACAAATTAAATTTTCGGTAAATTTGCAAATTAGCACATGAGGGGTGTTTAGAAAAATATTTCCAGAAATATGCTTTGAACCCATCCTGAATGCCCAAACCACAAGAAGAATTTCTTGCAAGCAGCCCACAAGAAAGTTACAGGACCAAGAGTGAATAGGAGTGCTGGGCGGAGAAAAATATAGAAAGGAAATGTGAGCGGAAAGTGCAAAAGAAACAGCTCAGTTGGACCTGCTTAAGCTGTCTTTATTCCATTTTGCAGATATACCTCCTTAAAATCCTGTTTACCGCACGCAGAACCTCTGTATTCACCGCAGGTCCCGTAACTTTCTTAGGGGTTGCTCCAAAGGAATTTTTCTTGTTTACATTGTTCTCGTTTATGCATTGAGGGTGACTGTAGGCAGGCAAAAGGGGACGGAGAATCCCCGCGACGAAGCAGCGAACCAAGATTTTCAATTTGTGTTTAAATTGTTATCTCACTTCATTTCTTTAAATATTTTTCCAAAAATGACTTTGAGGTTGCCTTGTTTTTCAGCCTTACATAGTAAGCTGCAATATTTTATCACATTCTAAAAGTATGGATACAGTAACCCTAAATAAGTGTTGGAAAGGGTCTGGGTGCAGCAAGTATGTTATGATAGAAGATTTTCGTAACAATATTTCAAATCCGTTAGCTCAATAAATTTTCCATTAAGCTAGAATCTTCAAACTTGAACCATAGTAACACCTATGTAAACGCACCGAGGGTACTAAACTAAAGAAAAATAACATAACGAGCTTCGCGGATAACTACAAATTTGTTTTTAAAAACCTCTTTTGTTGTTTATTGTTTGCAAAAACTGGATGGGTTGACTAAAACAAACCATCCAAGCAATTAATAAGGAAAAATAGCTGTTTATAATTTGACCGGTACATTTCCTTTGTAAATTTTTTTTTCTAAAAAACTTTTGTAACTTTAATGAAATTTGTAACACATTTTTTTAAGACACTTGCAGTACTTACATATTATATCTAAGACCAAATTTTAATTTTTTAGCTCCATGTAAATTATAATTGTTTTCAAATAATTGCTAACTGGGACTCTATAACCGATCTCCAAGGTCCATTTAAATTTATAGAATTAGTTTTAATAATATATCGTACTAATAGTGTGCAATTCTTATGAAAATTAACTACTATAACGCACTTGCTGCGTCCCGAAACTTTTTTTTTATTATTAGAACCGGTTTTACTAAACTAAATAGTAATATTTAAATTTCATAGTCTCTATTACATATCAGAGCTATCATAAATCATCGATGTAAGAGCAAGATAGAGAAATATTTATAACTCTAACTTTACGCCCCACTTGCTCTCAATCGATCTTATCTTTCAAACTCTCTTGATTTTAAAGTCTACCTTATTTATCGAGAAAAGCGTGTGAACCGTTCAGGCAATGTTACGTTGATTTTTATGCGTGAGAATTCTTTACTCGTCTCTCTTTGGGAGCACAGAAAATCTTAGGGACCCTCCCTCCGTAAGCTCATTTCGGAGATTACCTTATTCTTATAATATTCGGAGACCTGAATACAGATTTTGTAACTCATGCATATTTAATCTTGTCTCCAGAGGATATGGTAAAGTCTACATGGAGTAATCTTGGGAGACACAATTTTTTGTGGAAAGAATTTGGTCAGTAAATTTATCTCTTAGATCAACAGTATGAAACTTGGTTAACTGTATTGTAGCCGATTTAATATTTTATTATTTTGACTTTATACAACCTTGATGCTTCATACCTTTAAAATAACCAGTTATATATTTGTTATGCAACCAACTGTTAGTGATTATTTATAACCTTAGCCGGATGTACCATGCAGAAAAGAATATAATGTGGGGGTAGCTTTACTACATAATTTTATTACCCAAAAAATATAATAAAAAAATAAGCATTCCATATTATAGGTGGATGTTCTGAGACAAATGTTTCTTTAAATTTGTTCGCTTAGCTACGGTTTATTCCTACAGCTATGGCTATTCTTCGACACCAGGAAACAGTTTCGCTTTACTATCCTGGAAATTTTGCCGAACCACTGCCCAATATTGCATGCTATATGCCTCAAATATGCTTTAATAAAAAAATGTATTCCATATTATAGATGAATGTTCTGAGATAATTTTTTAAATGTTTTCGTTTAGGTACGGTTTATTTCCAGGGAGCAGTTTCACCTTACTATCCTGGAAATTTTGCCGAACCTCTGCCCAATATTGCATGCTCTTAGCCCTCACTGAATGGTAGAATATCCAGAGACTTCACTTGCTTAAACACAATGTTGGCACTGTCAGTTGATGTCAATTTTACAGTATGTACGTAAAAATTGAAATGTTTCCCTGCTGGGAGTCGAACCCAATACGCCTGGGTTCAGAAGGAGACAAATGTTTAACAAGCTATGTCTCTCTAAGTCACATTTCATGTATTACCTGAATGCCCATCATATACATCCCGCCCAAGATAAGAACGAACAGCATGGGGATCTTGGTAACCGTAAAAAACTATATAGGCAGCCAAACTACAAAAAATGTGCGAAATTGAGCGGACAAGATTACGCTGTCGAGAAACACACAAAATTTCACTTATCTTCGAAGATAAGAAAATATTAGAAAAAATGAAAATTTTGCGTGTTTTTTTGTTGTTGTAAAGTTATTTGGTAAGGTATAAAAAAACTAAAGCCACTTTGTCATTCATTCTTAAGAAACGATGAACAAATGTATTTTTTATATGGCCTACATAAGAAGTACACCCTACATTGGATGGTATTTTCTATTGCGATTTTCAAAATAACGGCAAAATATGATATCCTATGTCTTTATTGTAAAACTGTATTTTAATAAATTTCGGAGTAGAATGCGCTGAACACATGGCGACTATAAAAAAGGACGATTGCCAATTCATACAAAATCAATTTTACTGACATATGATTATTGTTGCCATCATAGTTTACCATGGAGGGGGGTAGTTTTACAAATAAAGAAAAGTTTGGTATGCTTTCCTGCTACATTTTGTTCCAGGGAAATTGTGTATAAGTCGAAGAGATATACTTTAACAAATATACGGCATCAAGACAACCTGGCAAGTCCATTTTAGGCATCTAGTATTTGATCTAAAAGAATACGATTCATTTAATAAACCTGTGCTTGTCTGGTCTAAAACATTCCAGTAAAGGAAATCAATACCGAGTCTTACCATCCCGTTATTGCAAATCCATAAACACCAACTAGAAGTACTGAAAACCAGAGTGGGATAGCCAACTCCACAGTTTATTAAATTTTACGAAAGAATCAATCAAAGCTCTATAAATTTCGAACTTCTCAAGGCCTAAGACCAGGCCAGGTCAAAAATTTTCTCACAGGATGTGCGAGGACAACATACATTTTCCCTTTCACGTGATTTGATCTAATGAGGGTATGGTTACCAATAACGATATTTTTAACAGATGTAAGACGCAACAAAATCCCTGCTTGAACAGAACATTCGCATCGGATTTAATTTTTGGTTGTGACCTGGAAGATCCAATAGATAATCTACCCTTAGGTGCTGCACATAACTGCTGCTTTTAACAAATTGGGTGCTCCAGCACATGACTCCACAAATATTCGTTAATATCTGTCTAATGGATTTCCAAAGAAATTGATTGGTACTTATAGTTAAACACAATGGCTTGTAAGATCACCAGATTTAACACCCTTAATTTTTTTTTGGTGAAATCCTATTAAAAACAAAGTAGTCGAGGAATGTTTTGAAAACGAGGATCACCTAATTCGGTCAGTGCGAGCAACATTTGATAAAATTATTCATGAAGTGTTACATCTGCGAAAATTTGCCAAAATATTGGCATAAAACTGTATGAGTTGGAAAGCAACAGAAGCAGATTATATAACCACTCACTTATCCACAAATGTTTAATTTGCTGTTTTTTATAATACAAGTAGTTTGTTGACCAAATTATTTCTAGAATAGGTAATTTACAAAACTTCTAATCTTAGCACGTAATACAATTTAGAATTCTCCTAACGTATACGTGGATTGCGATAAACTTCAATCTACATTAGGAAGAGTATTTCAGTATTATCCTTTTTGACCCACATTTATTTTTATTTGCGGCACCCTGCATAAGCAGACTATTATCTCGCAGGGTTCCAGACCCCTGGATATTAATGTTACACCTGTCTGACAACGGTTTATTATTATCTGCTTGTATAATAATACTTCAGGATAAAATCTGGGTCAGCCTAGTTTTTCACCCTTAAAGTATGTATATAGCTTCATAAGCGTAGTTGGAAACTTTTTTCATAAGCACCTTAACTAGTAGTGCACATGTCGGTATTTTAATCCGATTACCTTTAAATGTAGACATGTTTTTCTTTTAATCTAATTGTGTTCTAAATATACATACTTAAACATTTATTTAAAAACACTTTTAGTGAATTTTTATTTAAAAAAAATTCACTAATAGAGAGGTATCGATGGTGAGACTTTGCAAAATTTTTTTCAAATGAGCGCTAACTAGGACCTCTAGAACCCATATCCGGGCTCAGTTTCAATTTTTATATGTTTATATATATATATATATATATATATATATATATATATATATATATATATATATATATATATATATATATATATATATATATATATATATATATATATATATATATATATATATGTATCCGTCTGATAACTCAAAAAATAATTGACCGATTTAAATGAAACTCGCCAAGTGCCTTTCATTTATTAATGGCTTGGATATGTTCGTTATCCAAGAAAATCCGACGGGGTTTTCCGGAAAAATTTTGAGTTTTCTCTCAAAAAAAATTTTTTTCTCAGAAATTAACAAAGCTGTTTTAATCAAATTTACTACATATGTTGCGTTGGGAGAGACCTTACCAAGTACTAAAATTCAACTTTCTAAGTTTATAGAAAATTGAGTTATTCAAATTTTTATCCTAAAAAATTTTTTCTCCAAAAATTACAAAGTTATTTTAATGAAATTTGATGAGTATCTTTCCCTAGGAAAGACTTTACTAACTACCAAAATTAAACTTTCTAAGTTTATAGAAAACTGAGTTATTCAAATTTGAAGCATTTAATTAAAATTCACTACCATAACGCACTTGCTGCGTCCAGAGTTTTTTTTTAGCTTCTATAAGAACAATATTGTATTAAAGTTTTAGACGGAAGAAAACTATTTGAGCTCAATTTGGCTTTATATAAACGGGAAGTCTTCTACTTACTATAAGCGGTTGTTCACTTCTTTCCTATTTATCAGACTAGGGCCAATCATTGACGTTACAACTCTCGAAAATTTTCAAAATTATTTTGGTTTCGTAAGGAAAGTAGGAATTTTTCACTTGGCCAAGATTGCATGGTACATAGAAACGATGGATATACGCACTCTTCGAAAGGTGGTATGCGAATGTATTCAAATGGTTTTTAAATACAATAACACAGCTTCGGTAGATGTTTTTTTTTGTGCCCTCAGGGCTCGTCCGCGGCCTTGCCGTCCCGATAGCACTGCAACCTTTAGTCTTACTCCACCCATTCCAAAATCACTGTGCCTTGAACTAGTCTGCACAGCGATTGGTAGGGTGAAGTTTTATATTGCTCTGTCTCCGGTCTAGACTGACCGTATATCAGTTGTCTTTTGTGGTCCAGAGCTTTACACTCGCACAAGATGTGCTGGGCTGGTTCCTCCCCCTCGCCGCAGAGTCTGCATGTGAGGTCCCCTTCGAACCGCCCCATTTTATGCGGGTGTTTCTTGAGGGCCATGTGTCCGGTCAAGAGACCTGTTGTGTTTCTGATTTGTCCTCTGCTAAGATTTAGCAGCTCCACAGCTCTCTTTGAACTGGGCCCGTCAATTATTGACTTCCCATGTCTGAGCCCTGGACAATCCGCCCAGTACACCTTGTGTTGGTTTCTGACCCAGGACTTAATGGCTCCCCTGGCAGTGCTCTTTGACACGCCCAGAGCCGGTTCTGGCCCCATAAATGGTTCTGCTTACCCTCTCTTCGCGGGGCTGTCAGCTTCTTCATTGCCTTTGACCCCCCGAGTGACCCGGCCCCAGATGAGGGTCACCTCATTCGGTAGATGTTACTTTGCAATATGTACTGAAACCCCTTGGACCTTGGATTCAAGGGCACACGTTATTACTACTGAGTGACCGAGGCTACATGTTCCCTACTTAGTTGTAAATCAACTATATTGTGCCTAGTAAACTAGTGCAAGGAGAATAACACCTTTCTAGTAGTCGACTAGCCGAAGTAAATTATACGTTATTCCATCAAACCGATTAACCAATATTACTGGGTTGGTCGGCTAGTACAGAAAGGAAGTTTTTGAGTATGAAAGTATGAAAATCATAACGTTTTATGAATGTGAGACTAAAAACCAATACTTATCTGCAAAACATTAGGAAAACAGAAACTGTCATCAGCCTGTAAAATGCGTAAGAAAATAAAGAACGTACTAGTTTGTCCAAATCGGTTCTTAAGATTTTATTTCCGAAAATTTAAATCCGACAAGGACTCAGAATGATATCAAATTCTATTACAAGGAACCTGAAACAGAAAAAAAACTTATTCGTCTGAAGTGGTTAAAAATAATTCAAAATCGCTTTTATTGATTTACAGTCTTGGCCAAAAAATAGTTGACAATTGCTGTTACATTCGGAAAGAGTGTTTTTAGTGGCTGGAATTACTATAAATGCAAACAGAATTCCTCCGAGGGAAAATCTATATTCAATATTATTAAATAATGTTTTGGCAGTTTGTTCTATGAGATAATTATTTAGCACTTCTACAAAATAATTTGAGGCGAACTTTGGCAAACTTATATCCTGATCGAGCAAACCTACAGGTTCCAGCGAATGTGATATAATTCCAGTAGGTTGGAGCACCACTACATTACTAAATCAATGTCCGGCAGTACCTCAACCTGATATTTACAAATGGGTGGATAGGGAGGCGAGGTTCGTTAGAATGGCCATCTCGATCACCCAATCTTATGCTATTAGACTTTTGCTTATAGCGATATATAAAAAGGATTGTATAAGAAAGTAAACCACGCGATTTAAGTGAGTTAAAAAGTTACGATTGCGATTAAGTCATTCAGGCCTCAGATATTGATTAACGTTAGAATGTGTGTGTGTGTTTTGTTGCTTTAACGTCGGCCTATTTTCGCGACTATGGCCAATCACCGACACCAGGGAGCAGTTTCACCTCACTATCCTGGAAATTTTGCCGAACCCCTGCCTTTCTTTAAGGAGGGTAGGGATCTTGAACGATTAGGATGCTACCAAGACGTTCAGGGCATGAATTTTGAAAATAACCTAAAAAATGATTAAAGTGTTGTTTATTTTTTCTCATTATCAAGAATGAAACGCGATTAGTAATTAATTTTTTTAGTGTGTTGTAGCGAAGTTTGTCAATCAGATGAATTATTTTTTTCACTGTGTATTTTTGGAATACATTTTAAAACCATGGCACTTTTGAAAAACGAACAAAGATATTTTTGAAATGCGGTATCACGACCCTCCTACATCTATTTAAAAATTTGGAGTTGAACGTAAGGGTAAAATTTTCACGTTGCAGAATATTATTTTAGTGAATTTTCTTACAAAAATATTCTTCAAATGAGCGCGAAATAGGCCCCCATATCCAGGGTCAGTTTCATTATATATATATATATATATATATATATATATATATATATATATATATATATATATATATATATATATATATATATATATATATATATATATATATCACACCAATAACAAAAAATAATAAGCCGATTTTCATAAAATTTTCGGGGTACCTTCCTTTTGCAAGTGGCTTGGACAAGTTCGTGAGCCAGGAATATCGGCACAGATTTTCCTGGAAAATTTTGTGTGTTTTTCGGAAAAAAAATATATCTCCAAAACTAGCAAAGTAAAGGCAACCAAACTGGGTATGTGCCTTTGGGTTATAAAGAGTGAACTATGTACCACTATTTAGGTATGTAAGTGTAAAAGCAATAAGGGTATGGGCATTTAAAGAAAAAAAAAGGGGTTTTCCTCAAAAGGTCATGTCGCGATTTGAAAAGTCAAATTTGAAAACATTTACGCAAAAACCTGAAACAAATACGGATTATGTAGAAAAAACATTGCAAGAAGATGTTTCTACAAACCCTTATGTTTCAGCTTCAACCGTCATTATCCTTCATTTTACTAAAATATTTCCAGAAAGGTCAGCTCAAATAGACTCTTTCTCTGGTGTTTTGGCGGTAGTTTTAGTTTATGGTTTAACGGTCTATAATTTTTAGCTGATTTTCGTAGAAAACATTTTAAGTTTATTTTCGATTTTTTTTAAATTTTCAAACCATAAGTTATTTAGATAAAATATGGTACACTGTTTCTACAAGATAGGTTATACCGGTAACCACATTGATGCTTGCTTGCATTAGAGAGACATATTTGCTATTAAAAACATTTTAATGAAAAATCACTTCCATAACCCACTTGCTGCGTCCATACTTTTTTAATCTGAGATTAAGATGTTTCGGGATTTTGTTATAAACATGCACCATAATTGAGATACTGAATTTATTACATTTGGCTGGTCACTGTAAGTTAGTTAAGTTTCTCTGGGCTGTGAGCTGTGGGTGTCCTAGGCTGCGTCCATTTAAATAAATTTTTGGAAATACTTAAGCCACAATCTCGTCAAAGAATAACACGATATCTGATATTCTCCCCCACGTTGAAGCGCCCATGTAAATATTAAATGTAATATGCGTGGGGCAACATGATCCGTCCGGTCACGCCATCTAAATACTGCTGCATTGAGTGTTTAACAGAACAGGGCTGTAATATAAAATCAATATTATTTAAACGTGTGGATTATTTTATAGTAAATTGACATTGGCTGAGGTACACAAATTGCCTATTGATTATTTTCTACGTCTGCAAATAAGAAATGCCTTCTTATTACATCGCTTTTTACCGGGCTTTTATTTTTTTTATTGCCTAATAGAGGAGGTATTGATAGTCTGGCTTTGCATTTTTTTTAATGAGCGCATATATATATATATATATATATATATATATATATATATATATATATATATATATATATATATATATATATATATATATATATATATATATATATATATATATATATATACATATACACAGTGTGATGATAAATATAATTCATAAATGTGTTATTTAATTTTTTCAAGAAAAACCCTCGAACAGATCAATTTTATGTTTTCAATTGCCAACTAATGACGTAAAAATTGCATTTATGACTTCACTATTTCTAAATGATGACGTGTTCATAGTTTTTTTTTTAATGACACCCATATTTTTTACTTTTTTTCTATAGACTTGCGCACTACTTAAATGATGATGGAAAAAATGTGTACCTGACACAACAATTCTTTTGAAAAATTGCTATATTTAGTTTAAAAAATGGTCTTATTTAATAAGAAATAAGAAATTTTTCTCACCATTTTTATTTAGGAAGAGTTTTCTTTAGAATAATGAGATTTTCCTTCACTTTTCTAAAGTAATAAATACTTGATTTTGTGATTTTTGGTACGTTATATAACTATTTGACAGGTGGAACAAAAAGTAAAGTCAAAATCAGTTTTTAACAACACTCGTTGTGATAAGTTATTGATTATTTGCTGTTATCAGTATTTAGTTATCGGACTTTTATCGCAGTATGGACTTGGATTTCAGTGAATTAAGACAATAATGTTAAATCATGGATTAATTTCAACTATTACCTGCCGTTTAAATTAATTAATAGTCTTAGTGGTATAAGTGTAAAAGTGCTAAAATTAATCAATTATAATTAGAATTTAACAAAAATGGCACGTTTAACCGAAAGGGCAAGAACAGAGATATTAATGATGATTAGATATGGCGACAGACTTAGAAGTTATTAGGAACTATGCGAGTTATTAAACCAACAACATTCTGATATTTGGCTGCCAAATTTGCGGAAACGGGTTGCGTAAAAGATTTCCCACGACAAGGTCGACCTTGAGTAAGTGAAGAAACCAGATTGGATATATTACTTGAACCTGAAGAAAATGCTCACACTTCTACAAGGCAATTAGCCCTAAAAACAACGTGGACCAATCTTTAGTGGAAAAAGAAGAGAGAGAACTATCATCCTTACAAAGTGCAATTGATACAAAAGTTAAGCGATGATGATTCATACCGCCGTTTACAATTTTGTGAATAATTAATGTTACGCTGCGAGGAAGATCCCAGTTTTCTTAATAAGATCCTCTTTCCTAACGAAGCCATATTTTTGACTGAATGGGACAGTAAATCGTAACAACTCAAGATATTGGTCACGGAAAAATCCTCATTGAACTCAAGACTCCTAACAGGCAACGTCATTGTATAGTGAATTTATGGATGGAAATAATCATACGGCGTCTTAAAGGGCCTTACTTTTTCAAGGCAATCTTAAAGCAACACGTTACCTGATTTTTTTTTGGATTCAGTGACAGCTCTGACAGTAATTTTTCCCAATAACCACGAGGAAGATATGCCCCATCAACATATTTGACTTCAGCAAGACGGGCGACTTCTCATTTTGGTGTAGACGTTTAAACACTTAGACCTTCTTTTAGTAAGCTTTAGATCCCACCTCAATTACTTAAAAGAAAGAGGCAGCAACATTATCTAATCTTAGTTTGACAAATTTGAATTTTTATGTAATTGATTCGACCGAAACAAGACACATTTTTATTGACTCGGCAAAGACAAGATTAAGGTGTTATCGGTGTTAGCTTAAAACAAAATTAAAGTGAATACTTACTTTTTATAGGGTAGTCTTGACCCAAATATTTATTAGGCCTTAACTTCAAGACTTTTGTGTTCCTGCAGAGGCATTTATCGTTTAGGTATCTAGGTCATCTTAATATTATAAAGCTGTTACACTAGGAAAAACTTGGCTAGGAAGTGTGTCATTAAATAAAAGAACAAAAATAAAACACAATCATAAGTTTTTATTTATCACTAGCATAAATGGTTTGGTATATGTATACGTTGTTCTGTCAAATTCAAATAAGTAAATTCTTAGCAAAAGGCAAAAGAAAGAAATCTTATCGGTAATTAAAAAGCTTCCTAAATGTAGGATATATATATATATATATATATATATATATATATATATATATATATATATATATATATATATATTATACACTTTATTTGTTTACTGTACTTTCAGTGATTTGTTATATGGTTACGTGTACTGCAGTTTAGAACCGTCCCGGTTCATCATCAGCACGCTACTGACTATGATCGCTCCTGTGTGGTCTATGTCTGAGATTGTACGTGACGCCGCCGCGTTGAGATTATATTGGTCGGTTGATTGTTCTCTAACTGATTGTGTTTTCAGACTGTGTCGTGTGTATGGGTCTTCTCTCTTGATAACTGTCATAAAAACTTTATAAAGGTAACATTTGTATGGAATTATATCAAACCAAATTTTAAGTTTTTCTAGTTTTCGAGGATTTTTCACATTTGAAAGATTTATATGAAAATTCTCTACTATAACGCATTTAGTCCGTCAGAACTTTCTTAATTTCAGTTTTATATAAGTCAATATCCAATCAGGTACTTTGATTTTGTGTAAAGATTTAGAATAATGCCCCTATTCCTCTAATCCAATCCAGCTTCCTTTATTATATAAAATAATGTTTCACAATCCACATTATCAATGCTTTTTCTAGGTCTACGAAAGCAATAAATGCATCTCTATATTGCTAAAGTTTCATTTATCCTATTGTTTTAAGTAGTGCCTCGTCCAAGTCTAAATGTGAACTGTTCTCCACCTAAGCAACTCACAGTTTTGCCTCTTGTTTGATTGTTTATTACGGAAAGCAGAACATTTGCCATGTGGTATTATACCCTTGTTGTATTGAGCTAGTCGCGTTTCGGCGCGTTTGCAGTTTTTGGAAAAGTAATGTTATTTTTAGACTTCATAAATTCACTCTCAAACAGTTTTTCATTTTAATTTAATTTCTCTAACAGAAGCTTTTCAAATTCAATAGTCTACACCACCAGTTTCCTTCTTCGAAGGCCTTTAAGGACTTCCTTAAATTCTTCTCTTGAAATGAGTGGGCCAGGATTATCCGGGTTTATATTCCTACCTTACGATGTACCTTTTTTAATTTCCCAACCGTTATATAAGTATTTTGGATCGGCTTTTCAAAGCTTAGAAATCTCTGCCTTTTCTACTAATATATTTACATCATTATCATTTATGACTTTACTTTTGTTCATGGTCAATTACTGGTCTTATATAAGTCTTGTTACTGCTGGAAAACCAGCTGTCCCTTCTTCTTAAATTTTTCAATTTATTTACTATTTGGTATCCATATTTTCTTTATTTTTCTAAATTTTTGTTTGGTTATATCTTTTGTTTAATTATATCTACTGTAAACCTTTACGTTTTTAATCTTTATCTACCTTTGACCTTCTTGTATTGACTTTACTATTTCTTATGATATCCGGGGCTTCCTTGGTTCTAGATGCTTCCTGTTCAGTATTTCTCCCTTTAAAGGGTTTTTATGTTCATCTACATATATATGCCTTCGTTGAGATTTATTTATATAGTTTTTTATTTTAACTTTTTCAGTTACGCTGCATCTTTTAATCTGTGGACGTTAAATGTCCTCCTCGTATTTGCTTTATTTTTCGTTGGCGTGTTTTTGCATTTTGCTAGTAACAGAATATGGCCACTGTCATAGCTGAACCAGTAGCTGAAGCTAAATAAGTTTTTGCGACATTTCTTCGTAATGATAAAATATTTTTGGTACCATCTTGTATCGTCTGGTACTTTGCACTATATCGTCTAATTTGGAGGGCTCCAAACATTGGGGTCGCTATAAATTGACCATTTTCCCCAGAGAACTTCATTAGCTTCTCTCCTTTTTCCTTCATCTCTCCCACTCTAAATTTTCCAGCCACAACGCTTTCCATTTGTGTATCTGCTGCCACATTAGACAACAACTCTATTACAATTATCTGGTCTTATTCGTCATTTTCTTACTAGTTTTTTTTTAATTATATAAAAATACATATCTTGTAATTCTTCTTAATGGCCTTGTGATGTCGAAAAGCACGCTTGTATTGTCGCAAAATTAAGAGGATTTACGACAATTGTCTCTTTAAGTATCCTATCTTTGACATATATTTTCTGATGTCATCGCTATTGAAGTCTTCATTTTTGGCCACCTTACTTCAGACATGTAATGCGTATACAGATCCATTTACTTGCATAAGTTCTTTGCTTTTTCCAGTCTTCTCCCGTTTACAAACTTCTAGGAAACCATGTTTTTATATTAACCTCGCCGATCCGAATGTAAGTCTCTGTTGACCCAGAATTAACCAATATGTTGATATAAAAAAATTACCAACTTTCTTTCTGAGAATGTATCTCTTTTCTGATGTACAATGAGAAAATTGTACAACATATTCTTGATTAAAAGTATTCTGTGAATTATTTAGAATTTTTAGGCCCGGATCAGGAACGACCTGATTATGGGGTTCAACGGTGCAATTTATTTAAGAATTGACGCGTGCGCATGAAGTCGTCATAACCAGTAAATCAGCTGTCTATAGTTAACGCGTAACTCTAACATGGGCTGGAAACGATCCTTGTCTGAAAAAGAGTTATTTGAAGCCCTGATGAACGATTCAGATGATCAATATGAAAGAGACATACCACTTGAAGATGGCTTTAGTAATATTTCGGAAACCGAAGATGTTTTGGAGAAATCAGAAGGTAATATTTCGTTTAATGAGTCGGGGAATGAAAGTGTGGTTAAGTCCGAGTCAGAAAGTGGTAATAATGAGGGTGATACTGACAAAGAGCGTAACGTAACTGTAGCTAACCGTACTTGGAAGTATATAGCTACGAAAAGAGGCAAGAAGAAAGTGTTTGAGTTTATTCGTCAAGTAAGAGCCTAACAGATTAAAGCAAAAAAGGTATTGTCCGTGACTGATTGTTTTCGTTTATTTATATCAAACGATCTTACAGAAATATTAATAAAATATACCAGGCAGAGAGCAAAAAGCTATATACAATGTAAGGCTAGATGCATGTTCACCACAATTAAAACCGTAGACTGGTTTCGCTCTAATTAGAGCTCGTCAGTACGGCATACCAATTTCAGCGAAAATACACCTATAAAGTAATACGGCTATGGTAGACAGCCTTCCAGAACTAAGTGAGATGTAAGACACGAAACACGTGCCGCCATCTCGTTGCGGAACCAAGTAGTATGTTGTCACGGCAGCTCCAAATAACACAGAATGTTAAAAATAGAGACTGTATACAACCAACTAACAATTTAGTAAATTGTCAGCCCTGGTCCATTTCTACCCCAATATAGGGACAAAGAATGTGAGGCTAGAAGCATTCTCACCACAATTAGAACCGTAGGCTGGTCTCGCTCTAATTAGAGCTCGTCAGTACGGCATACTAATTGCAGCAAAATTACACCTACAAAGTAATACGGCTATGGTATAGACCTATATAGGGTCATGTCACTAGAAACACGAAAGCAAGTTATCAAAGTGGGTAGACATAGATACGACAGAGCTGGATGCATTTTCCAATACTAATTTTGACTGGTCGTTTCCGAGAAGCTTTAGAATTTCCACACAATATTTGGTTAGTCAAAAATGAGCCTGTAAGTGGACCCGTATATAGAACCATTATGAGCAGAAATAGGTCCACAGATATATTACGATTTATTCGGTTTGATGACCTAAAAACAAAAGTACAAGGGGAGCGAACGTCAAACTAGCAAAAAATGTAGAGAATCGTATTGCCCATCAGCGTGTGGAACTATCGACGAGCAGTTAGTCTCCGTTAGAGAGAGCTGTCAATTTAGGGTATTATATTCCCACTGAACCCGGAAAATATGGGATTAAGGTTTGGGCACTCTGTGGTGCAGAAAATATTTTTTGTTGCAATTTTCAAGTTTATCTAGGGAACGAGGGAGATGCAGCTGTACGAAATCAGGGACCACGTGTAGTTAAAATATTGTCAACCCACTGGTATGGAAGTCGGCTAAATGTCACCACAGCCAATTTTTTTCACGGATATTACGCTTGCAGAAGAACTATTGGCAACAAATATAGCGTTGATTCGAACTCTGCGTAAAAATAGAAATTATTTACCAAAATATTTTTTTGGATATTCAGGGCCGTGCAACTTCTTCGTCAAATTTTCTAATCAGAAAAGACATTACATAAGTTTCGTATATTACAAAACCTAAAAAATTCGCTGTGTTATTATCGTCTCTTCATCACAAATTTGAAGGGGAAAACAATAAATTCAAGCCGAAATTCTTGCGTTCAATTCCACTAAAAGTGGCCGTAGACGTTCTGGAGAAATTAATACGGAATATTGATGCAAAATAGCAACGAGGCGATGGCCGTGGCGGCTTTCCCAAAATTTCCTTGACATTGCTAGTTATAATGCATATGTCAAATCCCGACTGGTTAAATCAGTCCTCGATAAAAGCAAGAATAAAGTTGTTTTTAGAAGACCCTGGTCTGGCACTGGCTAACAAACATATTTTGCGACGTGGAACTCAAATTATTCACGACGCGAGAGGATTTTCCAAAGCAACGTGCAATGCTATTGAAAGTACTGGAATGGTTCTTGAGAGAAATACTACGGGTGCAATTACACAGGGAGTAAAGAGATGTCGCTGTCATCAGTGTCGTGGAAATGATAATACATTTTGCGTAAGACTTTTGCAAGAAATTTGTGCATCCTAGACATAGCACCACTGTTAAGGAAAAACAGATTACCTGCCATTATTGTAAAAAGGATGAAGATGGGGAACCGTTGTAAAAGTAAAAACACTAGTTCTTTATTTCATAGTATACTCTTGTACGTTGTTCTGAGGTTTAGAAAGGTATGTGTGTGTTTAATTTCTTTAACGTCGGCCTATTTCCGCGACTATGGCCAATCACCGACGCCAGGGAGCAGTTTCACCTCACTATCCTGGAAATTCTGCCGAACCCCTGCCTTTTTGTAAGGAGGGTAGGGTGCCCAACATTGCACGGACACGGGACCGACGGCTTTACGCCCACTCCGAAGGGCGGAACGTGCAGAAATTCAACTTGCTTAAATACAATGCCACAACCTCGGTTGATGTTAGTTATACAGTATGTACTGAAAAAGTGAAAGGAGTATCCTGGGATCAAACCCAGTACCCTTCGGTTCAGAGGCACACGTTCTCACCACTGAACCACCGAAACTCTAGTTTAGAAGGGTACAGTGGTGATCTGAAAGAAGTTTGTTTATTAAAGTTAAAATTTAAGTTAATATTTAGGTTAAAAATGAGTTGTACGTATAACGTTGATTTTTTCTAATAAGTTTTTGTGTGTCTATCTTTTCTTATTACAATATAATTCAAAACGTATTAGACATATACAAAATATTTAAATATAGTAAAATAAATCCAAATGATCCTAAAGTAATGAATTTTAGATTGGATCAATATTGACCCAGTTTTGGAATCCTAAGTTCCAAAATTATTTTGGGGCGGCGAAGGTCAAATGAATTTTTGATTTATTTCTCCTTTACATATTTTCTAATCACTTTACGGGACGTTCTATCTAACGGGTAGGATACAAGGTTTTGCACGATAACAGTCTGGAAAGGATGTCTCGTAGATCACTTCCTAGTGTTCCAAAGTTTCGTTGGTCCTTGCATCTGCATTTAATTGTCTCTTGCTGCCTTGTGGCGCTATTTCTTTAGCCGGTAATTTAGGGAATTATAAATGTTAACGGTACCTCCTATTTTTACTAAGAGTGTATGTCTAAGCATGCTCTTTTCCTTTTATTTATTGAGTTTTCGAGACAGAAAAACTTTGTTTCGTGTTCTAACATATAATTTGGTTTATTTAGCTAAGGAAAACTCATTCTTTTAAATAGGGTCAAATTGCACAAAACTTTGTTGCTATAGCGCAGTTACTGGTTTATGATTTAATTTGATCTATTTAATAACCTACTTATATTTAATCTTCAAATAATCCAATAGACATACGACGAAGTCATTAAAGTTTGCTAAAAAATGGTACACAAAAGTAATTTAGTCTACAAAGAGCAATTCACAACAAACTGTAGTTGTACTGTGTTACTTAAAGGTCGGTCTTTTTCCGCGATTATCAACGCCAGGGTGCAGTTTTACCTCGCCTTCCTGTAAATTTTGTGGAACTCCTTTTGGGTAATGAGGGTGGGATTTTTATCGTGCCCAGCATCTCACTATACACAGCACCGACGACTTTCAACTTGCTTCATTACAATGTAGCAGTGTTGGTTGATGCTAGTCTATAATATGCGTTGAAAAGTGAAATTATGTTTTCATTGGCAATCGAATTTTAGCAAAATGAAAGCGTAAAGAAAGATATCTCATAATTAATTTTCCATTTGCTTAAATGGATTTTGGTGCTGACAATAGTGTAGAATTTAATTAAATTTGTATTAAGCGCCTGTGTCAAAAGGTCTCGATAATTCATAAGTGATTAGTTAAAGTTCTATATATGTAATTAATTGCGTGCGTATAAATTTTCATTAATACGGAGTCAAGCTTTGAGGCCAGAAAGGGCGTAATAATTATTGCCGCCTCATTTGGGCAGAATGAACGTAAATCTAATTATTTGTAATTAAACATATCAATAATTGATTGCACCAATTAGCTTCAACTGTAGCTGTAAGGTCATAAAATATATGTGACTGAGATCTTTTGCGTTATTTAGATTCCAATTATGATTTTACAGTCAGTTTTGTAAGCCACAAAATGTGATATCCACATACGAAATAAAACGGTTATGTAAATTTGCTTAAGGTAATTTGGGGGCTCACCAGCTTACAATTTTGGGCATGTTTTGAACATGGTATTGGATATTCGTTCATAAAGATCGTAGAGTATTTTCTAAAAAAACTACTTCAGTTATTTGACCAACTATTAAAATTGTTTTTTTTTTTATAACTTTTAGAATACTGATGCCTTACTAAATGATATTGCTTCACTTTATAGGTTATCAATATAGCCAAATTCAATAAATATTTGCGTTGCTATGTCAGTTCTGGTTTACTGAAACTTGTAGCCCAATCGCTTATGTCAGATAAAACATGCTACGTTTAGCAAATTTTCGTAGAATACATTTGCTAATGTGGAGCTATGTGTTTATATAGTTATATATATATATATATATATATATATATATATATATATATATATATATATATATATATATATATATATATATATATATATATATATATATATGACGGTGATCCTAAATTAACTTGGAATAAAATTTATTTGCAATTTTACAAATGACGTAGTTGCTTCCGGTGTCTATGAGTACTTACATATTATTTTCAATCCAAATAACATATCGTAACTTACTAAAGTTATTAGTTAGGTTTATTATTTAAAATTTTGGTTCCTTGTTCTCTATAATCCTCGAGACAGCTATCCCTTAAAATTATTTTTAAACATGTTACGTTAGAGAAATATATATATATATATATATATATATATATATATATATATATATATATATATATATATATATATACAGGTCAGGTCCAATGAATTTTTAATGAGTATGTTGTTATAAAATTGTCACAATTTGTATAAAAATGCATGTACAAAGTGATTGTAATTTACTCTCCTAATGGTTGTCATAGCAACGGATTTTGACGAAAGCGAGCGTGTCAATTTCAAGTCGACACTTTCAGATACAATCAAATTTGAACGAAAGAACACAATTCACTTAAGCCATTATTATTGTCAAGAGTAATAATAGTAATATATCCAGGATCGACAACTTAACTAATATAAGAAATTTATGAAAACGATAATCATTTTTAAGAAAAAACCAACAGATGTCAGCCAGGTACTATAATTTAATAATATTAAAGAGTTTGTGAAATATCTAACTGGGTAATTGTTTATCTAATAAAAATTGTTATAATTGATAGGATTTTGATTAAGAGAGCGGCCTCTATAAAATTCAGTCCATATTTTAATTTAGGGAAATTAAACACAAATGTTCAAAAGTGTTAATAATTTGTTTCTATAAAACATGCAAAAAAAAGGAATAGCATTGTTTATTTGAGTAACTTGGTATATATGTATATGAAATTTTTTGTCGCGTTTATATGGAACCTTGAATACGCAGCTGTAAGGCAAGGAACAAAGAAGTTTTCTTTGAATTCTATTGCCAAATTAAAACCTTTTATGTACTAATTTATTTAAAATAATGAAAACAACAACACAGATTAAAACAATATATTTATGGAAAGAACCACATATCAATTAATGTATAATAAATTCTAACAGTCAACTCTTAAATACAAACTATATACTTAATAAATACAGACTAATAATATACATAATAAACCTAAATTTAATATGCAGGGTGATACATGCATATTATAATAATACTTATATTTAAACACTTACACATTACAAAGTTACTAGGATAATAAATATTACTACAATTAACGCACAACGTGGAGGCTCTGACAAGTCACACAGAAATATAGAAAATTATAATAAAAAACAAACTATAATATAATAAGTATATAAATGCAAATTAGATCTCCCTGAAATATTTGAATATGTTGTGAAAATGATACAGTTATGTCGATGAAACTTATTTCACATGTTACCTTTACATTAGCTTTATTATGTGTACCAAACTTGACTGGATTTGGAAAATTGAGTTAGTATAAGAAGTTGAATAACGTGTATGAAAAGTTGTTATCATAACACATTTGCTGCGTCTAGACCTATTAATGACATGAGGCATCACAAGTGTTTCATGCAAAAGTCACCTGGGAGGCTTTTAAACACAACTTGTTTAAATATTTTTAGCCGCAATTTTACAACTTACTAACGCGGTCTATATTTCGGAGCACTGGGAATGCTAATCCGTTTATCTACTTCATAGTCGACATACAAAAATTAGCTTTGCGAGATAATCCCGCGATAGCTTTCTAACAGCTTTCTAAAGAAAAATTTAATTATCTCCTATGTTGGCTTGGCACTAATGCCGTTTTAGCGACGTTGTGTAAATGAGAAACACCAGAAGCTGAATGCATTTAATATTACGTTTTAAATTACTTTTATCTCTTGTTGTCGCTCTGGACTCAGTGGAATTGGATATTAAAAGAGCTGCTTGGTATTACTGATATTGTCTGTTCTGATGTTTGTTTTAGACTAAATTAATTAAGATAAATGGTTTCTTTTCATCGGTACTAGTTACTTAATTAGTAATGCCTTTTGAAAATTTAGTAAGTTATGAAAAATAAACAATTTTAGAACAAATATTAAAAGTACTAGGGATTTTTTATATGAAATGCCTGGCTTGTTTAGGTATTAGATTTCCAGTAGAAAAGTGGCTTTGTGTTTCGTACCTCTTGGCTGTGTCCTTCTTCATCCCAAATACTCTTTTATATAAAATAGCATGTGGATCGGATCAAGGTATGTTGACGCTGCTGGTGTTACTAGATTCTTCCAAAACTTTTGTTACCAGAAATAATAGTACACTGCTAGAAATTTTGAGAGGTGTTGGATTGCGCTCGGAGCTTTTAGCTTTAACCACAAGTTGCTAAAGTGAGCGGTACCTTCTTGTAAAAGTTGTCAATTGCGAGTCAGATGTTCATCGCGTAAGGAGTGGTGTACCAAAGAGCTTTGTCCTTGGAACGTTGCTCTTCGGTATTTACATGAATCATTTATTTTAGATTCTACAGTATTGTAAAGTACATATGTACAGTGACGACATTCAGACATACATTCCATTCCAAACCGCAGATTCTCAGATCTTTAAGACCTACCGAGAAAGGTGAATTGCAATCTAGACTCATTGTATCAAGTGGCTAAAAATTAGTCGCTGCATCTGAATGCACTTGTTAGGCGTCAATTTTCCGTGGACGCTTAAAGAGGAACATCAAGGCTAACAAGGTGACTCTACAACTTTTAGATGAGGTGCAAAATTTTGGTATTATGATAAATAATAAGTTTAGAAATAGCAGTATGTCAGTGCTTACCTTTAACAGGCTTACACTAATATGCATCGGTTATACTGACAAAATACTTATCTTCCAAAAGATGTTAAGCCGATCCTTGGAAATACCTTACTTCGCTCGCAGTTTTTCTATGGCTACGAACTGTATTTGACATAATTAGATAGTTACGATCATAATCCAATGCAGAAACTACAAAACCCTTGTCTGAAATTCGCCTGTGGTATTTAAAAATTTAATCGTATCTCGCATAAACTGACTGGAGCGAAATGGCCAAATGTGATTGTTTTACACTACGAGCCGTAACGTTGTTTCATTATATATTGACTTTCCAAAAATCTGAACGCTCAGTAAGAGTTGACCAAATGCAAGTTTTATCTACTACTTTGTTTTGTCTCTGATAAGAAATGATAACAATATGGATAAAAATTATTCTCAGGTGTACACCTTTTGATTTTGTTTGATCAAAAAATTATCTCTTTGAATTTGTGTTTCCCTCAGCTTGGAGCAATATTTCGTAGCGATTGGTGCTAAATTTATTAAGTCACTATGCCTAGGCGCCGTTTATGGAACAATTAAAATTATTTATGTGAATTCCAAAAGGGATACATTGTTGGTGTGCTAAAGACAGTTTTTTAATCAGACATATTTCAGACCGATTACAACGCAGTAAGTCAACAGTGTTACTGTCTTGGTCCGGGTGGTCTGAAGAAGCAGTCTATAGCCGTCGTAATTTATCCAGACGATCTCGAGCAACTTCAGCACGGAAATATCGTCATTTGAGGATTGTGACTTTGCAAGGCCGAGTTTTCACAACACGGGCGATTGGAGATGCTTGGTTGAGAGTTTTGCAACCACGAGGCTCTATAGCAACGATCTATCGCAGTATATGTGTTACTCGCGCTTTTGCGCTTTGTTAGTATAGACCATTTCTATGTCTCTCGCTGACAACTTGACATGGTGCTGCTCGGCTTGAGTGGTGTAACGGCAAATACAATTGGGATGGTAAATAGAATCGTGTTGTGTTCTCTGGCGAGTCCTGATTCTGTCTCTGGGTCCACTGTTGTCGCAGAAGTGTAAGACGATTACGTGGAGAACCTGTGATGAGCAGTGATAAGTACACTTGAGCAGTGATAATATACACTTGGAGAACCCAAACCACCTCAATACATCTTTTGAAAACCTGACGATAATTTCGGGAACAAAGTTTTTCAGAGGATGAACAATTCTAAACTGCTTAACTACTACACATTGTATTTATACTACGTGTTAGATAAAAGACTGATACCCTATAGAGGGAGGAGTCACAGAAAAAAATTCTACTTTTATATTTTAATTGCCGGAGGTCGGCACATCTTTTGTATCAAAGAGGCGATGCGAACAGAGAACCACAAATCAGTGGAGGAAATAGGTTTAGGCAGATTTTGCTGTTAATGACAGAGATATAAATACTCTCTTAGGCATCTAATTTCACCGGTTGTCTAACATTTTTGACAATCTTCGGGTTTTCTTTAGCTATGTGGTGATATATTTTGAGCCACGCCTGACCTGCTATACCAGCGCATCTCGTATGTGCCAGATTTTCCTTAAATCTGGTTTCAATGGTTTTTCTAGTCTGCCCAACGTATTTAAGATTACAATGTTTACAACTTATCTCATGGATACCTGACATTTCAGTGGCCTTATCCTTATATTTTGTGATACGTAACAATTTTTGTAAATTAGTTTTTGTCGAAAAAGTTACCTGCAAATTAGTTTCTGGAAAGCTTTCTTAGAAATGGACCTTTTTCTTTTATATATTTTATTCTACTTGTGTCTTTTCGGTCCCATACGTCACTGTGACTTATAACGCTACGATCATTCAGATCTTTCCGTGTGTCCACCGATGGACTTCTATACTTGTAAAGTTTCTTATTTTGCGTACTAGAGAACCAAGTCAGTCTTTATAAAAGAGTTTGCTTAGTCTGAAAAGTCCATAGCCATCTTTAAAATTTTAAAATACTATACAGGGTGGTTAGGAAATATATAATGTGAAAATAAGACAAGGATAGACTACACAATTCAACACAAATATTTTAAGGGCATATTCCTGGGGTTAAACTGATATCTATTTTTCATATAAAAATACGTCTTTAAACCTTTAGTGTTCGAGATACAGGGTACCTAAGTTTTAATTTTTTTATCCTTCGGTAATATCTCAAAAACGCTTCGATATTTGAAAACCAAATTAGTAGTTAGTGGGCCACTTTGGCCAGACAGTTCTAGTGATTTTTCTAGTGACTTTTGTTGCAGTTGGTAACATTGGTTGTCATGTGGTTAAGTATGGGCTCTACATTACCGACATGACAGCTGACAGTTACCGCCGTCTAGTGACTTTTGTTGTAGTTGGCAACATTGGTTGTCATGTGGTTAAGTACGGGGGGCTCTACATTACCGACATGACAGCTGACAGTTACCGACACGGCAGTCAACAGATGACAGCTGAGTTACCGACACGGCAGTCGACAGATGTCCGCTGACAGTTACCTACAAGACAGATGACATAAGGACCCCATGTTATTTCTTATGGAAGTTTATTCAAAAAGTTGTCCCAGCTGTAAACTGCACACGCGAAAGGTCAGAACATTTTAGTTTACAAATAGATTATCATCAATGCAACTGCGGGGGTTTGCAGCAGCTCTTGCCTAAACAGACCAGATATTCTATTCAGGTGGACTTTTGTGCAGGTCTGTTCAGGTCAAGTCAAGTCAGAACACTTCCATTTACATATACACTGTTATCATCAATGCAACAGCGAGGTTTGCAAGCTCGTCTAATCGATGCATCTAAACAATGTATGTAATCCTTCGTAAAGGGTATTTGTAAATATAGAAGCTTATGAGAATAGTTACGTGAAAATGCGTTAAGTCTGGTAAGATAATATTGATTGGTCATTTAGATTATGCGCAAGGTCAGAACACTTCCATTTACATATACACTGTTATCATCAATGCAACAGCGAGGTTTGCAAGCTCGTCTAATCGATGCATCTAAACAATGTATGCAATCCTTCGTAAAGGATATTTGTAAATATAGAAGTTTCTGAGAATAGTTATGTGAAAATGTGTCAAGTCTGGTAAGATAATATTGTTTCTCATTTGAACATTTAAATAGCTATATGAACCATAGTAAAGTATTGCATAGTAAAGAGAGCCCGTCGAGTCGGTGTCTGTTTTTAATATCTCTAATTGAGATTCCAAGAGCTTCACCAAATACTTTAGTTTCTCATTTGAACATTTAAATAGCATATGAAAGGATGAACAACGATTTATTAGATGTGTGCTTGTTTACCATATGATTACTTGTTAGTAATTTATTTTGAACATAAATTAGAATTTAAAGTCAAACGCCTGTGATCGCGCGCATAAAGAACATAAGGGAGGGTTTACTCATCAATTGCGTTCTATATTCGGTACTCGTAGAATTGTATAAGGGAAGGTAGTAGAAGCTGCTGGTTTTCAGTTGTTCTCGAGACTTTGTGGTGTAAACATCAAAATAAGTAAACGGTATTGTGAAATAGCGCTTTAGGTCTAAATTGCTCGATACATATCTTATAAGTAAAGTTATCAGAAGCGGTTGCCTCTCATTTTGTCTTCGCGGGTTTATGGTGTAAACATTAAAATATCTAGCCTTGATAAGATTGTAAAGTGGTGTACTTCTACAGTTGTGTTTGTGACAGAATAGTGTTCCGAAATAGACATGGCGTTCCAAATTGTTGAGGAAACATCTCGAATCAATAAGAAGTTCAAAACTACTCGACGAAGTGTTACTTTTAAACTCAACGACATTCCTGAAAATGTAGAAGATCCTGAGGCTTGGGTGAAGAACGTCATCAAAGATATTGTGGCCCGTATAATTCAAGATGTCGAACCAGAAGATAAAGTTGGTTTTACCTTCTCGTCGGAGGGTTTCAGCAAAGGGGATGCTCATCTGTCTTTTCGACGAGCATCAGGTATAACGTTTGATGAGGTGTGGGATCTTCTGGCTAAAATGTATCAGAGTAATTCTGAAGGTTTTCACTCTGATACCTTCAGAATGACGATGACGGCTGTTAAATCGTATCGCGGAGCTGGACGGGTAAAGAACTACAACACTTATGAAGAAGAGTGTGCAAACAGGAAAGGTGTAGTTGTCATTAACAACAAAGACAATTTGTGCCTCCCGAGAGCACTGGTTGTGGCTATTGCATACCTCATAAATGTGCCTTATATTAAACAGGTGCGACAGAATATAGGAAAACGTCAAGATCAAGAGGCGCAGAAACTGATTGAAGAAACAGGTATAGAAATTCCGGCTGAAGGCGCAGGTGTCGCTGAACTTCAAAAATTTCAAGAAAAAATGCGGGATTATCAAATAACCGTTTACGAATATGGCTCCAAAGGTCGAACGGTGCTGTATGAAGGTTCTGACGCCCCTCTAAAAATAAACTTACTCTACCATAAAAATCATTTTAACGTCATCACAAATTTGAAAGCTGCCTTCTGCTGCAGATACTATTGTGAAACCTGCCATGTACCTTATAACAACAAAAACGATCACCGATGTGCAGCATCATGCCCATGTTGCCGGCAGAGTCCACCCTGCGAGAAGAGCAGGCAAGAAATTACTTGCGACGCCTGCCACCGGAATTTTAGAAGTCCCCAATGTTATAGCAAACATAAAACCCCTGGTTCGTGTGGTAAAAAGAGTGTTTGCCAACAAGTTAAACAGTGTGTGGACTGTCTCAAACAAATAAAAGCAGACAGAGAGCATGCATGTGGTGAAATATTTTGCAAAAACTGTGGAAATAAATATTACCCTCCTGGACATCAGTGTTGTATTCAAACAGATAATCAAAATCCACCAAATAAAGACTTGTTGTTTATTTTCTATGACCTCGAAGCACGCCAGGATGATAAAGGAGCTAATGGAGAAAAAATACACATGCCTAACCTTTGTGTATTTCAACAGCGCTGCGATAATTGTTTAAGCCAAGACAATAGTGTAGCAATATGCAACAAGTGTTGTGTGCGCAGACAAATACTCAAGACAAAACCGATAGAAACCTTTGTGAATTACATATTGGGTATTAGAAAGGCCTTCAAGAGTATAATTGTTATGGCGCACAATGGAAAAGCTTACGATCACCAGTTTCTTCTAAAGCATATCATGGAGAATACCGATTTAAAAGTTGATCTGATCATGCGAGGTACTAGCATCATTCTAATGAAAATTGAGAATATCAGACTTATAGATAGTATTAATTACTTCCCATTCGCGCTGGCCGCACTACCGAAGGCATTTGATCTGGAACCAGAGCTTAAGAAGGGTTATTTCCCACATCTCTTTAATACCCTAGAGAATGCCAATTACAACGGATTTCTACCAGAATTAGAGTACTATGATCCTGATCAGATGAGCGAAGATAACCGTCTAAAGCTTATGGAGTGGTACAACGAACACAAAGGAGACACGTTTAATATGCAGAGAGATTTGATTAACTACTGCATTAGCGATGTAGACATATTAACAAAAGCTTGTTTGAAATTTAGAAAAATGTTTCTTGAAGAGTGTAATGTGTGCCCCTTCACAGAGGCAGTCACTATCGCTTCTGCGTGTAATAAGGTGTACCGTCGAAACTTCCTAAATCCTGAGACAATTGGAATTATACCCCGTAATGGATACAGAAATGTAGGCAATCAGTCAAAAATAGCTACACTTTGGCTGATCTATGAGGAGACACAACAGGGTATTCACATTAGGCACGCGGCCAAACAAAGAGAGGCCGTTGTAGACGGGGTCAAAGTCGATGGATACTGTGAAGAGACACGTCAAGTGTTCGAATTTCATGGATGTTATTACCACGGTCATACGTGTATAACAGCTAGAAGAGACGAACCGCTTCACGACGATCCCAGCAGCACCTTGAATATTCGATTAGAGAGGACTAAAAGGAAAATAGACAGACTGAGACAGCGAGGTTATAAGGTCATAGAGATGTGGGAGTGTAAGTTTAGAGATATCCTTCAGATCAACAAAGAACTCAAACAACAGTTGGAAAATAATCCCCTTACATCCGGCATTCCCTTGAATCCTCGAGATGCATTCTATGGTGGAAGAACCGGTAATTGCAAGACATTCTATCAGGTCAAGCCAGGAGAAAAAATTAAATATGTGGATGTATGTAGCCTGTATCCGTGGGTATGCAAATATGGAAAGTTTCCTGTTCGACATCCTAAAGTTTATGTAGGTGATGATTGTAAAAACTTAAACCTTTCTGTTACGAACGGGCTGATTAAATGTAAGATTTTACCACCCAAAGCGCTGTATCACCCAGTACTACCGACAAAGATGAACAATAAATTGATGTTTGTTCTCTGTCGGACCTGTGGCCTTAACAAGTATCAGGGAGAATGCAACCATACATTTGAAGAGAGATCGTTGATTGGAACATGGGTCATAGATGAGGTGAACAAAGCCGTTGAGAATGGGTACAGAATTATGGAGACGTATGAGATCTGGAAGTACGACATTGAACAATACAATTATACGAAGAAGATTGGAGGTCTGTTTACACATATGATGGACACATTCATTCAGATGAAACAACAGGCGAGTGGATGGCCTGGTGACTGCGCGACCGACAAACAGAAGAATGCATATATAGAAGAGTTCTTCGATAAGGAGGGAATAAAGATGGAGTTTGATGCTGTTGTGAAGAATCAAAGTTTGAGGGCGATGGCAAAACTCATGCTCAATAGCTTCTGGTATGTACAATGTTTCTCTTAAAAACAAACACACACACACACACACACACACACACACACACACACACACACACACACACACACACACACACACACACACACACACACACACACACACACACACACACACACACACACACACACACACACACACACACACACACACACACACACACACACACACACACACACACACACACACACACACACACACACACACACACACACACACACACACACACACACACACACACACACACACACACACACACACACACACACACACACACACACACACACACACACACACACACACACACACACACACACACACACACACACACACACACACACACACACACACACACACACACACACACACACACACACACACACACACACACACACACACACACACACACACACACACACACACACACACACACACACACACACACACACACACACACACACACACACACACACACACACACACACACACACACACACACACACACACACACACACACACACACACACACACACACACACACACACACACACACACACACACACACACACACACACACACACACACACACACACACACACACACACACACACACACACACACACACACACACACACACACACACACACACACACACACACACACACACACACACACACACACACACACACACACACACACACACACACACACACACACACACACACACACACACACACACACACACACACACACACACACACACACACACACACACACACACACACACACACACACACACACACACACACACACACACACACACACACACACACACACACACACACACACACACACACACACACACACACACACACACACACACACACACACACACACACACACACACACACACACACACACACACACACACACACACACACACACACACACACACACACACACACACACACACACACACACACACACACACACACACACACACACACACACACACACACACACACACACACACACACACACACACACACACACACACACACACACACACACACACACACACACACACACACACACACACACACACACACACACACACACACACACACACACACACACACACACACACACACACACACACACACACACACACACACACACACACACACACACACACACACACACACACACACACACACACACACACACACACACACACACACACACACACACACACACACACACACACACACACACACACACACACACACACACACACACACACACACACACACACACACACACACACACACACACACACACACACACACACACACACACACACACACACACACACACACACACACACACACACACACACACACACACACACACACACACACACACACACACACACACACACACACACACACACACACACACACACACACACACACACACACACACACACACACACACACACACACACACACACACACACACACACACACACACACACACACACACACACACACACACACACACACACACACACACACACACACACACACACACACACACACACACACACACACACACACACACACACACACACACACACACACACACACACACACACACACACACACACACACACACACACACACACACACACACACACACACACACACACACACACACACACACACACACACACACACACACACACACACACACACACACACACACACACACACACACACACACACACACACACACACACACACACACACACACACACACACACACACACACACACACCTTTTCACTTATTATATATTTTATGTACGTATATTTATGACTGTATATTTATAGGGGAAAATTTGGGCAGCGAGAGAATCAAGCAAAAACAAAAATAGTAAGACAACCGTGTGAGTTGGAAGAGCTACTGTCGAATCCCTCTATAGATGTTAACCATATACAAGACATCAACGAAAATGTACAAGCAGTATGCTATGAATTTAAGGAGGAGGCATCTGATATTTTAGCAACAGTAAACGTATGCATAGCGTCTTACACAACAACCCAAGCGCGTCTCAAACTGTACAGCTACTTAGAGAAGCTAGGCGACAGAGTCCTGTATTATGATACAGACTCTGTGATCTATGTTTCTAAACCTGGAGAATGGGACGTGCCTATGGGAAGTTGTCTGGGAGAGATGACAGACGAGTTGGAGAGATGACAGACGAGTTGGAAGACTACGGACCTGGTAGCTATATAGTAGTTTTTGCTTCCGGAGGACCGAAAAACTACAGTTATATCATCTTCAGCCCCAAATATCAAACATACTATACGGTTTGTAAAGTTAAAGGTATCCGTTTAAATTACAGCACACGGAAACTTATTAATTTTTACACGATGAGTCATATGATCACCGCAGAGGAACCTATAGAGCCACTTTACATAACGTCCATGAATATACATAGGACAAGGGAGCACGAAGTCGTCACTAGGGAAGAGACAAAGATCTACAAACCCAGGTCAGAGAAACGAAAATTTGATGATGCTTTTGGATCTGTTCCGTATGGATATAAGAAACTGAAGCTTTAAAAATAACATTACTTTAGTGTCACTTTATTGATATATTAATTTAAAAGTTAATTTTTGTACTGTATGGTTACATATATTATAATAAAAGCTGTTGCCAATAAAAAAAAATAATTGTTATCACTGGTTTTATTCGTAATACACAAGGCAAAAACAACACGTGCACAAATACATACAGAGTATTTGTAAGTATCAAGTAATATTCTCAGCCATTAAAATTAAGCTTTTGGTTTGTTGGATTTTAAAGATGCGATAGAAGTATTAAACCAACCTCACCTTGATATACCCTTTTAGAGGGGTATATGGTGTCGGGGAACCATGCTATTAGAGCACCCATTCAGTAATTTAATCTGAATGTCAAGGAAATGATGGATTAAGACAATCGTTTGGAACCCTGTTAAGAAACAATTTAAAATTACAATAAAGAAAAATTCAAAACGTATTTATAAATACACCCGCTATTAAATTAGAATCATAGTAAAGAATAGTACAAAAAAAAAATTTGTTTGTACCTATTTAAAAATGTGACAGGTATCAAACCTACCTTACCTTGATAGACCCTATAGAGAGTATGTGGTTTCAGGGGAACTATGCCATTAGAGCACCCATTCAGAAATCCGATCTGGTACTGTCTCACAATGTGAGAACTGGCGTGCGTTCGTCTAGAAAAAGTTGATCCCCCTTTTACACCATGAATGGAGCCATACGAGAGATGTTAAAATGTAAAAAAAATATTTATATTTACCTGTGCTGCTCATCAACAGTATCAGTATCCATTAAAAAAAAAATAAAATAAAATAACCATATAAACATTGTCCATGGATTATAATCATTTTCTGCATAGCTCCTATTTATTATTTAACATAAAAGCTGTTTCAGATACTTGTATCTAGGAATCAGGTATCAAAGTCTTTCCGATTTCACTAAAAAAAAATACATCATAAGTAAGACTGTTGCCTAAATGTCCCATCACAAAAAAAAATCAAGTCCTAACTCTTCAAACCCTTTAGGTACTATCATATATATTTCTAAAAAGAAAACATACAATAAAACAATACTAAAAACCTGACTTAATTTTGAAAAACTCCTCAAGAGCTCTACTATGTTATATAATATACAATATCTGTAAAAATAAAATAAGATATCATTCCGTTTTATGCGTAACTTTTAACGTTTAACTACCACAATATTTACAAAATTCTGCTCCAAAAAGCTAACTATGATATATAATGCTCCATGTTTTATTTTAAAATTACTTAAAAAAAATACTTCACAAATTTTATATCTCCAGTTTTTTTTTTTGGTGCAAGCAGCTAAAATTTTACCACAAAAAAAAAATAAAATAAAAAATAACTAAAAAGGAACTAATTATTTGAAATTTGAAACAAAAGTGGGTTTAATAAGAGGTGTACAAAAGATTTCTGATTTACAAGCAACTTTTAAAATTGTTCAAATAATAATAAATATGTTTTCTTGTTGCTTGTTCTTACCTTGATAGATCTGCTTCCTTGCCCTCCACCATTACCACATCCATATTATTAAGTCTGTTACAAAGGGGTTGTCCGGTTATGTACGGCCAGGTGGATTGTGCACGTGATGCTTTAAACCAGAAAATGTTTTTAAAATCTTTTACTAACAAAAAAAAATATATTTATAATTGGACCCTAAAAAAAAAAGAGGTTGACGAAGTCATATGTACTGAGTTATAAAATGTATGGAAAGGAAAGCGTAACTTTAAATAGGCAACGCATAAGGAGAATATAAGCTTTTTTTTTTGAAATAAAATCATTGATAAAAAAAAGTCAAAGTAAAAGGTAAAGAGGTTTATCAAGTCATACGTATGAAGGCTTATATTGAATATAGCGAAAAGCGGGGGGGGGGGGGGCTGTGAAGAGGCAAAACATATAGAGAATGGAAGTTTTAAAAAAGAAGGACGTGGATAAGAACGGCAAAGAAAATGTATACTGACAGAAATACGGATAAAATCGTGCCAAATAAGTCAGCTGGTTGTTGGGTAATGAAAGGTTAGCTAAATTATGCACCTAATTTTAGCAGTAAACATTTTTAATTTGATCTGACGAAGGGGTTTATCAAGTTATACATGTGGAGTGTTATAATGTATGGAATATCTATCGCCTTTAGATTGTGTTGATTATATAAGGTATACCTAAAGTATATTTCTTGACTTAGATATAAAAAAAACTGCTGGGTGGGATACAGTGTCATGGTTGCGACAGCAAGACAATAATGATTGAAAGTAAAAGTGTGTTTATGGTATATTTTCATTAACGCTTTTATGAGAAATTCGCTGTATTTACACAGCGGCTGTAAGAAAATAATGGTTGCATGTTCGATTCAGAAAGCTGTTTCTTCTGTGAAAATTAAGCTCAAGTTTGTGTTGAAAATCGAATAAATAAAATGGAAAATCAAAAATTAAGTAAATTTAAGCATGGATATTAGAATTTCCACGTTATCATGACAATTGTGGTATATATATCTGGATATAAGCTATTAAAATTGTTTCTTGAGGAAAACAAAACAATTTTTTTTTTGAAACTCATTTTGTCAAATAGTGCGGTGTAAAAATGTATGGCAATATACTAAATATATATATATATATATATATATATCAAGTTTTAACAGTGATACATCAATATATTCATTATGGTTTACTATTGGTAAGTTTTTAAAAATAAAAATTGTTACTTACTTTTTCTTGGAAGTAAAATTTGGTTGGGAGGCTCAAACCACAAATATATAATAAAATGTACTACAAAGGAAATGGACATGAAATGATTTTTATTTCGAACGTTTTTACGTTAACGAAGTCTATATTATATTATGCAGTTGTCTGAACTAACATGCTACGCGATTGACGTATAAATACACACTGAAAAAGACCGATTCAATTTCAACAGATGAACTGCACTTTTGCAAGAACGAACAAGATCTTGACGCCAACGACCTCTCCAGCTAGTCACACAGGTGTTCAGGTGTTAATTTGCTCTGTATACTCTGCAACTGTATTACTAGATGTGTAGAGTTATATCGTCTACAGTTTTAACTGAATGTATTTTTTTTACTTACACATCAGATCACTTCAAATAAGCAAGATTTTTTTTTTATAAATTTAATTTTTATTACAATATGAAAAAAGATAAATCTGGAAAAATAAATAATTTAATGTGCTGCCTGCAGAGTAATAATACTATATTTAGAAACATCAGTTAAGGAAACAAAATTTATATGCTGCACAATGTACAATAATAAACTACGTTATGTATCTTTACAGAACACGGAGAGCGTTTTTTAGCTTAAAGACGAGCAGTTTAATTGTAGTTTGTTTTTCTAATAATTTTTTTTTTGCTGGTAAAAACTGTATAAAGCGGTTAAACTTGTTTAATCATTATTGCAAATAAGGTTTCCTATTACAGTAATGATTATATTAAAACATTTATCTTGATCTGCAAATACTGCAGCCGTTTGTGCATAACCACACTATGCGTTACATAGTAATTGCAACAGTAGCAATAGTTTTATATATATATATATATATATATATATATATATATATATATATATATATATATATATATATATATATATATATATATATATATTGGCGGTGAGTTAATATCGCAAACATTACTTACATAGTAATTGCAACAGTAGCAACATTTTTATATATGGGCGGTCATTTAATATCGCAGACGTTAAAACATTGGTGGCAGACAAAATATATAATACCCCAAAAACACATGCTATTTCTTATGGAGGTTCATTTTTGCAAAAAGTTGTCCCCAGATGTAAAACTGCGCATGCACAAGGACAGAACACTCCAAGACTGTTATCATCACTGCAACTGTGAGGATTGTAACAGCTCTTGTCCTGAAGGGATCATATGAATCTGGTCTTTTCAGGACAAGATAGATCTGTTCTGTTTTTCTATTATTTATTTTTTAATTTTTTGTTTGTTGGTAAAACTCTATAAAACAGTTAAACTTGTTCAATCATTATTGTAAATAAGGTTTCCTATTACAGTAATGATTATATTAAAACATTTATCTTGACCTTCAAATACTGCAGTCGTTTGTGCATAATCACACTGTGAATGCGTTACATAGTAATTGCAACGGTAGCAACAGTTTTATATATGGACGGTCAGTTAATAGCGTAAACTTTACAACATTTGTGGTAGACAAAAAAAAATATAAAACCCCATAAAAACACATGCTATTTCTTATGGAGGTTCATTTTTGCAAAAAAAAAGTTTTCCCCCAGATGTAAAACTGCGCATGCGCAAGGGCAGAACACTCCAAGACTGTTATCATCAATGCAACTGTGAGGATTGTAACAGCTCTTGTCCTGAACAGATCAGATGAATCTGGTCTGTTCAGGACAAGATAGATCTGTTCAGTCCTGAACAGACCAGATTCATCTGATCTGTTCAGGACAAGAGCTGTTACAATCCTCACAGTTGCATTGATGATAACAGTCTTGGAGTGTTCTGCCCTTGCGCATGCGCAGTTTTACATCTGGGGGACAACTTTTTTTTTTGCAAAAATGAACCTCCATAAGAAATAGCATGTGTTTTTATGGGGTTTTATATTTTTTTTTGTCTACCACAAATGTTGTAAAGTTTACGCTATTAACTGACCGTCCATATATAAAACTGTTGCTACCGTTGCAATTACTATGTAACGCATTCACAGTGTGATTATGCACAAACGACTGCAGTATTTGAAGGTCAAGATAAATGTTTTAATATAATCATTACTGTAATAGGAAACCTTATTTACAATAATGATTGAACAAGTTTAACCGTTTTATAGAGTTTTACCAACAAACAAAAAATTAAAAAATAAATAATAGAAAAACAGAACAGATCTATCTTGTCCTGAAAAGACCAGATTCATATGATCCCTTCAGGACAAGAGCTGTTACAATCCTCACAGTTGCAGTGATGATAACAGTCTTGGAGTGTTCTGTCCTTGTGCATGCGCAGTTTTACATCTGGGGACAACTTTTTGCAAAAATGAACCTCCATAAGAAATAGCATGTGTTTTTGGGGTATTATATATTTTGTCTGCCACCAATGTTTTAACGTCTGCGATATTAAATGACCGCCCATATATAAAAATGTTGCTACTGTTGCAATTACTATGTAAGTAATGTTTGCGATATTAACTCACCGCCAATATATATATATAAAAAAAAACTATTGCTACTGTTGCAATTACTATGTAACGCATTCACAGTGTGGTTATGCACAAACGGCTGCAGTATTTGCAGATCAAGATAAATGTTTTAATATAATCATTACTGTAATAGGAAACCTTATTTGCAATAATGATTAAACAAGTTTAACCGCTTTATACAGTTTTTACCAGCAAAAAAAAATTATTAGAAAAACAAACTACAATTAAACTGCTCGTCTTTAAGCTAAAAAACGCTCTCCGTGTTCTGTAAAGATACATAACGTAGTTTATTATTGTACATTGTGCAGCATATAAATTTTGTTTCCTTAACTGATGTTTCTAAATACAGTATTATTACTCTGCAGGCAGCACATTAAATTATTTATTTTTCCAGATTTATCTTTTTTCATATTGTAATAAAAATTAAATTTATAAAAAAAAATCTTGCTTATTTGAAGTGATCTGATGTGTAAGTAAAAAAAAGACATTCAGTTAAAACTGTAGACGATATAACTCTACACATCTAGTAATACAGTTGCAGAGTATACAGAGCAAATTAATACCTGAACACCTGTGTGACTAGCTGGAGAGGTCGTTGGCGTCAAGATCTTGTTCGTTCTTGCAAAAGTGCAGTTCATCTGTTGAAATTGAATCGGTCTTTTTCAGTGTGTATTTATACGTCAATCGCGTAGCATGTTAGTTCAGACAACTGCATAATATAATATAGACTTCGTTAACGTAAAAACGTTCGAAATAAAAATCATTTCATGTCCATTTCCTTTGTAGTACATTTTATTATATATTTGTGGTTTGAGCCTCCCAACCAAATTTTACTTCCAAGAAAAAGTAAGTAACAATTTTTATTTTTAAAAACTTACCAATAGTAAACCATAATGAATATATTGATGTATCACTGTTAAAACTTGATATATATATATATATATATATATATATATATATATATATATATATATATATATATATATATATATATATATATATTTAGTATATTGCCATACATTTTCACACCGCACTATTTGACAAAATGAGTTTCAAAAAAAAAATTGTTTTGTTTTCCTCAAGAAACAATTTTAATAGCTTATATCCAGATATATATACCACAATTGTCATGATAACGTGGAAATTCTAATATCCATGCTTAAATTTACTTAATTTTTGATTTTCCATTTTATTTATTCGATTTTCAACACAAACTTGAGCTTAATTTTCACAGAAGAAACAGCTTTCTGAATCGAACATGCAACCATTATTTTCTTACAGCCGCTGTGTAAATACAGCGAATTTCTCATAAAAGCGTTAATGAAAATATACCATAAACACACTTTTACTTTCAATCATTATTGTCTTGCTGTCGCAACCATGACACTGTATCCCACCCAGCAGTTTTTTTTATATCTAAGTCAAGAAATATACTTTAGGTATACCTTATATAATCAACACAATCTAAAGGCGATAGATATTCCATACATTATAACACTCCACATGTATAACTTGATAAACCCCTTCGTCAGATCAAATTAAAAATGTTTACTGCTAAAATTAGGTGCATAATTTAGCTAACCTTTCATTACCCAACAACCAGCTGACTTATTTGGCACGATTTTATCCGTATTTCTGTCAGTATACATTTTCTTTGCCGTTCTTATCCACGTCCTTGTTTTTTAAAACTTCCATTCTCTATATGTTTTGCCTCTTCTCAGCCCCCCCCCCCCCCCCGCTTTTCGCTATATTCAATATAAGCCTTCATACGTATGACTTGATAAACCTCTTTACCTTTTACTTTGACTTTTTTTTTATCAATGATTTTATTTCAAAAAAAAGCTTATATTCTCCTTATGCGTTGCCTATTTAAAGTTACGCTTTCCTTTCCATACATTTTATAACACAGTACATATGACTTCGTCCACCTCTTTTTTTTTTTAGGGTCCAATTATAAATATATTTTTTTTTTGTTAGTAAAAGATTTTAAAAACATTTTCTGGTTTAAAGCATCACGTGCACAATCCACCTGGCCGTACATAACCGGACAACCCCTTTGTAACAGACTTAAGAATATGGATGTGGTAATGGTGGAGGGCAAGGAAGCAGATCTATCAAGGTAAGAACAAGCAACAAGAAAACATATTTATTATTATTTGAACAATTTTAAAAGTTGCTTGTAAATCAGAAATCTTTTGTACACCTCTTATTAAACCCACTTTTGTTTCAAATTTCAAATAATTAGTTCCTTTTTAGTTATTTTTTATTTTATTTTTTTTTTGTGGTAAAATTTTAGCTGCTTGCACCAAAAAAAAAAAACTGGAGATATAAAATTTGTGAAGTATTTTTTTTAAGTAATTTTAAAATAAAACATGGAGCATTATATATCATAGTTAGCTTTTTGGAGCAGAATTTTGTAAATATTGTGGTAGTTAAACGTTAAAAGTTACGCATAAAACGGAATGATATCTTATTTTATTTTTACAGATATTGTATATTATATAACATAGTAGAGCTCTTGAGGAGTTTTTCAAAATTAAGTCAGGTTTTTAGTATTGTTTTATTGTATGTTTTCTTTTTAGAAATATATATGATAGTACCTAAAGGGTTTGAAGAGTTAGGACTTGATTTTTTTTTGTGATGGGACATTTAGGCAACAGTCTTACTTATGATGTATTTTTTTTAGTGAAATCGGAAAGACTTTGATACCTGATTCCTAGATACAAGTATCTGAAACAGCTTTTATGTTAAATAATAAATAGGAGCTATGCAGAAAATGATTATAATCCATGGACAATGTTTATATGGTTCTTATTTTATTTTTATTTTTTTAATGGATACTGATACTGTTGATGAGCAGCACAAGTAAATATAAATATTTTTTTTACATTTTAACATCTCTCGTATGGCTCCATTCATGGTGTAAAAGGGGGATCAACTTTTTCTAGACGAACGCACGCCAGTTCTCACATTGTGAGACAGTACCAGATCGGATTTCTGAATGGGTGCTCTAATGGCATAGTTCCCCTGACACCACATACTCTCTATAGGGTCTATCAAGGTAAGGTAGGTTTGATACCTGTCACATTTTTAAATAGGTACAAACAAATTTTTTTTTGGTACTATTCTTTACTATGATTCTAATTTAATAGCGGGTGTATTTATAAATACGTTTTGAATTTTTCTTTATTGTAATTTTAAATTGTTTCTTAACAGGGTTCCAAACGATTGTCTTAATCCATCATTTCCTTGACATTCAGATTAAATTACTGAATGGGTGCTCTAATAGCATGGTTCTCCGACACCATATACCCCTCTAAAAGGGTATATCAAGGTGAGGTTGGTTTAATACTTCTATCGCATCTTTAAAATACAACAAACCAAAAGCTTAATTTTAATGGCTGAGAATATTACTTGATACTTACAAATACTCTGTATGTATTTGTGCACGTGTTGTTTTTGCCTTGTGTATTACGAATAAAACCAGTGATAACAATTTTTTTTTTTTTTATTGGCAACAGCTTTTTTTTTTTTTTTTTTTTTTAAACTTGTTTTGGCCTCGAGCAAAGCTCTTTTAGCCACGGTCACTCCAGGTCAACAACTAGTGCTACAGCGCCCTATTATAATATGATGTTTTACATTATAATAAAAAACAAAAGGATTCTCTATGCTATCGTCTACCGAGCTCAGCAAACAAACACCTAAATTTCCCTTACTTCATGTAAACCAATAATAATTTACGAAGATAGACTATGCCCATCATACTTTACATTTTGTTTTTGTGGGTAAGGTGTATGTATTTAAGTCTTATAAACTAGGATTAAAAATAAGGAAAAAAGACATGGGATCACAAACTTCACGCCTAGGGGTCCACCAAGGCGACTTTATTTGAGACAAACTAGACTGGACCACGGTAAAGATGGGTTAGACACAGGGACAGACAAAAGGAATCTATAATTATATGCCTATTAACTATAATGTCAATTTCTTCCACAAAATTACTATAAAAAACAGAACAAAATTTTATATCTTTTTACGTTGAGCTAAATTACCTCATGTAATTTATTACATTTAATGAAGTTCAAAAGTATATGCATCATCTCTCTTTCAACATAGAACGCTACATGCAACAAATATGATATATTTAATGGTAGTGGAATTCCTTGATCAAGACATTTTTTAATTAGATTGTTACATGCATGGATGTGTTTCTTACAATTAAAAAAGATATGATTAATATCACACACACTTGTTCCATCACAACTACACAGTGGATTGTCTGCCAACCCCATTTTAAATAGTTGCTTTTTGGTAGCACCATGCCCTACGATGATTCTAGCAAGTGTTATGTATATTACTCTGTTAGTAGGGGCTATTTCTGAGATCGATTTAGAAGGCAAGGTGGGAAATATTTGGTGAAATTTACTTTTTACTATGGCTTGTTGCTTGCTCCATTGGTCTGACCATTCTTTCCTCATGTGTCGTTTACAGGTAGGGAGAAGATCTCTCGTTAAGAGTATATTGCAACTCTCTCCTATTATTGTTGCATTTTTTGCCAGTTTATCTGCTTCTTCATTGCCCTTGATATGTGCATGTGCTTTTATCCACATAAATATAGCTGTTTTTCCAGCCCTCACTAAGTTCAGGTAATTGGATCTAATAATGCCTATAAGTGGGTCCTTGAATACCTTAGAGGGCTTCTTCAGAGCCAATAGTAACGACTTGCTGTCGGTTATTATTATAAATTTGGAATGGGATTCTATTCCCATGGCCATTTCAAGAGCTTTGATAACTGCTACTGTTTCTGCCGTATATATGCTGGTTTCTTTGTGTAGCTTAAAAACGAAACTGGATGTCGTCGATTCGCAGTATATACTACACCCTACGGAATCTGATGTTTTGGATCCATCGGTAAATATTAGGGCAGATCCTGGAAACTTCTGGATATTTTCACGGTAATAGCTTTGAACATCTATGTCTTCACTATGGCAATCTGGTAAAACAACAATTGGATTCCATAGTAAAATATCATACGACAACGTAAACACTTCTGACTCGTACAATATGGTTGGTGTTACTATTGTGGATGTGTAAGATAAAGCTTTTGTCAATGGTGGTGAGTTTTTATGCCGCCAGTATGTGTTATTTTGGGTATGCGACAAGATGGTGTTAGTTTGGATGCTGATTTTTCCTTGCAATGGTTGCTTTATCAGGAATTTGCTAGAAAGATATTCCCGTCTTAATTTGAGAGTTGGCTCATTGGCCAAGGCCAAGATTGATTCTGTGGGGGTTGATTTTATTAGCCCGTGGACTAATCTTAAAGCTTTATATTGTATTCTGTCAATTTTTCTTAAGTGTGTTTCCGCAGCAGACCCATAGAAAATTGAGCCGTAGTCTATGATCGACCTAGTGTATGACCTATAAAATTTCATCGCTGTTCTGGGATCTGCACCATATTTCTTTTTACATGTATATTTCAAAATATTCAGACTTTTTTCACCCTTGCTTATACAATAATCAACATGTTCCTTCCACAAAAGTTTTTGATCGATTATTACACCTAAGTATTTGTAGCTTTTGTGACATGGCATATTTTCTTCGGCAATCGTAAGTTGAGGGGTATACGATATTCTATGTCTTGTATAAAAAACGACTGAAGATTTATTGACAGACATAGTAAAGTTGTTTTGGAACAAGTATGCCTTGATTTTATACATGATGTAATTTAACTGTTTAATACATACACTATAAGAGTTTTGTTTAGTATATATGCAGAAGTCATCTGCGTATTGGATTATCTCTGCAGCGCCATCAAAAAGGCTGTGGAAGTCATGTGTATATATATTAAATAACAAGGGGCTTAAAACAGATCCTTGCGGTAGACCCGAATAACACGTTCGTGGTTCAGTATATGCCCCATTCGCTTTTATATACACTATTCTGCCAGCAAAGATCTTAACGATATTAGCTGCCATGTTTTCAGGTATGCCAACCTGGCTCATTTTTTTTATAAGCACGTGTAAATCTACGTTATCGTAGGCCGCCTGCAGATCCAAAAACATAGCTGCCATATATTTATTTTCAGAAAGGCTTATGTGAATATCATTTACTAAGGTGGCAATACATTGAGTGGTACTTTTATTTTTTCTAAAGCCAAACTGTTGAGCTGGTAATAAGCAATTTTGCTCAAGGTACCATTGAAGTCGTTGTTTTATAATTTTTTCAAATGTTTTTAGCATACATGGTAGTAATGTAATAGGCCTATAAGAGTCGCTAAGATCCCCGCCGGGTTTAGGCAAGAGAACCACCACAGCCTCCTTGATAGCAGTGCAGTCACAGCCATCTCTTAAAATACTGCTATATATATCACAAAGAAGTATTTTTGCAATAAGGGGTAAATGATATATCATGGTATAGTTTATACCATCTTTTCCAGGTGCCGAGTTTACAGTGTTTTTACAATTGATGTCAATTTCCTCTATTGTGATATGTTTATTTAAATAACTATTTGTCTGGTCATGGTAAACATTAAAATTCCTACTTACACTCGGAGGCGCAATTTTTTCTGAGACACTATCCAGGACATCCGCCGAAATATTTATGTCTTTTGAAGTTCGCTTACTTTTAATACCATTGGCCCTTCTCCATATTTCTGAAGGATTTGAATGCGAATTTAACGAATTGCAGTACTTTTCCCAAGATTGCTTGGCTTTTAACTTAAAAACTTGTTTACATCGGGCATTAATTTGTTGGTATTCAAGAAAATTATTCATGATCTGATTTTGCCGAAATTTTTTAAAAATTATTTTTCTACGATTGTTAAGTTCGCTGCATTCCTGGTCCCACCAAGGTGCTTGTTTATATTTTTTATTCGTGCTATGAGTGCTTTTAGGAATACTGGAATCAGCAGCTTTGTAAATTGCCGATATAATGAAAGCAAGTTTATCGTTAGTTGTTTCTAAACGGGGTTTTGTTAAAAATATTTTATTTATAGCAAGCTGATATAAATCCCAGTTAGCTTTGTTTGTCTGCCAAGCAACGCATGGGACCGGAACGGGCGAGGGGCACATCTGAGATGAATCTACGCCTAACGTTAGTAGTATTGGCAAATGATCAGACCCATAGGTGTCCTGAATAGTTTCCCAGCTAGAATCTTTAATTAGGTTTGTTGTCATTATTGAAATGTCTACTGCAGATTTAATTTCATGAGGTCTAGTGATACGTGTAATAGACCCATCGTTACGTATAATAAAATTAGGTACTTCTTCAAGTGCTTCCAATAAAATTTCACCCTGTCTTTCCACCTTACCAGATCCCAAACTAGTATGATGGGCATTAAGGTCGCCGCCTATAATGGCAACTGGTCCAAGTTGTTTCATTAGATTCACATAATCACTACTACAAAGAGAAATATTAGGTGGTCTGTACACCGAAGCCAATGATATATTTTTACCATCTTTACTGATAGAGATAGCACAGCATTCTAAATTTTGATTAAAATTAAAATTAAGATTTATATTGCTAAATGAAATTTTATCTGATATTATTATTGCTACACCACCCGCTCCGTGTGTGCGGTCTCTTCTAACTATATTATAACCTGGAATGCGTACCAGATGATGCGCTTTATACCACGTTTCGCTAATAAGAGCAACATCACATTTGGTTTCTTTAATTAGTTTCTTAAGGAACAAAGCATTACTAATCGCTGACCTAGAATTCCATTGTACTATCCGTAAATTTACCATCAGGTTGTGTGACTGAATGATCTAATAGCGTATCGTCAATGATCTTATTTATATATTCTGTGATGTCTATATCTCCCATATTACCGCCGTCACCACTACATATATTATTCAAATAGTTTACTAAGGTTTGTATATTATTTTTCAGCATTAATTTAATTTCCTCTAAAGTTTTTTGTTGGGAATTATGAGGGTTATTTAATATTGGGTTTCCAGAAAATCGCCAAGTTGTTTCAGTTGGGAAACTAGTAGGCGATGGACTATTGTCAACTTTTCTCCGCTTCTTATTTTGTTCCACTATAATTTGTTTACTCTTAAAATGATGACTTTGAGGTTCACGATTTATAGGCTGTTGCTTTTTTTGAGATAAAATGGGGAATTCTTCAGAACAACTAATTAAAGGTGTAAACAAATTTGTGTTTGTTTTGACTTTGTTTGAAAATAATGTCGGGTTATCAACAGCTTTTTCAGCTTCTTTAAATGAAACATTGTGGCGCGTCATAATCTCTTTAATTCTTTTTTGTTTTGCAAATATGGGACACCCTCTATATGTAGTTTGATGATCTGAATTTTTGCAGTAAATGCAAAATTTTTCAGCGTTACATGAACCTAAATGCGTTTCTGCACAATTTTTACATCTAGAAGTTTTACTTTTGCATAATATGGACGAATGGCCGTACCGCAAGCATTTGTAACACTGCATAACGGGTGGAATGTATACCTCGACTGGACACCTAACTCTATCAATAAAAACATAATCAGGGATTACAGAACCTCGAAATGAAATTTGAACCATTTGTCGTGGTATTTGTTGTTTTTCACCGGATTCATTCGTTATACTCCTTTTCATCCGTTTAACGCTTGCTACAGGTA
>OZ023264.1:71672964-71775717 GCA_964006375.1 Tillus elongatus
TCTGATCAGGATCATAGTACTCTAATTCTGGTAGAAATCCGTTGTAATTGGCATTCTCTAGGGTATTAAAGAGATGTGGGAAATAACCCTTCTTAAGCTCTGGTTCCAGATCAAATGCCTTCGGTAGTGCGGCCAGCGCGAATGGGAAGTAATTAATACTATCTATAAGTCTGATATTCTCAATTTTCATTAGAATGATGCTAGTACCTCGCATGATCAGATCAACTTTTAAATCGGTATTCTCCATGATATGCTTTAGAAGAAACTGGTGATCGTAAGCTTTTCCATTGTGCGCCATAACAATTATACTCTTGAAGGCCTTTCTAATACCCAATATGTAATTCACAAAGGTTTCTATCGGTTTTGTCTTGAGTATTTGTCTGCGCACACAACACTTGTTGCATATTGCTACACTATTGTCTTGGCTTAAACAATTATCGCAGCGCTGTTGAAATACACAAAGGTTAGGCATGTGTATTTTTTCTCCATTAGCTCCTTTATCATCCTGGCGTGCTTCGAGGTCATAGAAAATAAACAACAAGTCTTTATTTGGTGGATTTTGATTATCTGTTTGAATACAACACTGATGTCCAGGAGGGTAATATTTATTTCCACAGTTTTTGCAAAATATTTCACCACATGCATGCTCTCTGTCTGCTTTTATTTGTTTGAGACAGTCCACACACTGTTTAACTTGTTGGCAAACACTCTTTTTACCACACGAACCAGGGGTTTTATGTTTGCTATAACATTGGGGACTTCTAAAATTCCGGTGGCAGGCGTCGCAAGTAATTTCTTGCCTGCTCTTCTCGCAGGGTGGACTCTGCCGGCAACATGGGCATGATGCTGCACATCGGTGATCGTTTTTGTTGTTATAAGGTACATGGCAGGTTTCACAATAGTATCTGCAGCAGAAGGCAGCTTTCAAATTTGTGATGACGTTAAAATGATTTTTATGGTAGAGTAAGTTTATTTTTAGAGGGGCGTCAGAACCTTCATACAGCACCGTTCGACCTTTGGAGCCATATTCGTAAACGGTTATTTGATAATCCCGCATTTTTTCTTGAAATTTTTGAAGTTCAGCGACACCTGCGCCTTCAGCCGGAATTTCTATACCTGTTTCTTCAATCAGTTTCTGCGCCTCTTGATCTTGACGTTTTCCTATATTCTGTCGCACCTGTTTAATATAAGGCACATTTATGAGGTATGCAATAGCCACAACCAGTGCTCTCGGGAGGCACAAATTGTCTTTGTTGTTAATGACAACTACACCTTTCCTGTTTGCACACTCTTCTTCATAAGTGTTGTAGTTCTTTACCCGTCCAGCTCCGCGATACGATTTAACAGCCGTCATCGTCATTCTGAAGGTATCAGAGTGAAAACCTTCAGAATTACTCTGATACATTTTAGCCAGAAGATCCCACACCTCATCAAACGTTATACCTGATGCTCGTCGAAAAGACAGATGAGCATCCCCTTTGCTGAAACCCTCCGACGAGAAGGTAAAACCAACTTTATCTTCTGGTTCGACATCTTGAATTATACGGGCCACAATATCTTTGATGACGTTCTTCACCCAAGCCTCAGGATCTTCTACATTTTCAGGAATGTCGTTGAGTTTAAAAGTAACACTTCGTCGAGTAGTTTTGAACTTCTTATTGATTCGAGATGTTTCCTCAACAATTTGGAACGCCATGTCTATTTCGGAACACTATTCTGTCACAAACACAACTGTAGAAGTACACCACTTTACAATCTTATCAAGGCTAGATATTTTAATGTTTACACCATAAACCCGCGAAGACAAAATGAGAGGCAACCGCTTCTGATAACTTTACTTATAAGATATGTATCGAGCAATTTAGACCTAAAGCGCTATTTCACAATACCGTTTACTTATTTTGATGTTTACACCACAAAGTCTCGAGAACAACTGAAAACCAGCAGCTTCTACTACCTTCCCTTATACAATTCTACGAGTACCGAATATAGAACGCAATTGATGAGTAAACCCTCCCTTATGTTCTTTATGCGCGCGATCACAGGCGTTTGACTTTAAATTCTAATTTATGTTCAAAATAAATTACTAACAAGTAATCATATGGTAAACAAGCACACATCTAATAAATCGTTGTTCATCCTTTCATATGCTATTTAAATGTTCAAATGAGAAACTAAAGTATTTGGTGAAGCTCTTGGAATCTCAATTAGAGATATTAAAAACAGACACCGACTCGACGGGCTCTCTTTACTATGCAATACTTTACTATGGTTCATATAGCTATTTAAATGTTCAAATGAGAAACAATATTATCTTACCAGACTTGACACATTTTCACATAACTATTCTCAGAAACTTCTATATTTACAAATATCCTTTACGAAGGATTGCATACATTGTTTAGATGCATCGATTAGACGAGCTTGCAAACCTCGCTGTTGCATTGATGATAACAGTGTATATGTAAATGGAAGTGTTCTGACCTTGCGCATAATCTAAATGACCAATCAATATTATCTTACCAGACTTAACGCATTTTCACGTAACTATTCTCATAAGCTTCTATATTTACAAATACCCTTTACGAAGGATTACATACATTGTTTAGATGCATCGATTAGACGAGCTTGCAAACCTCGCTGTTGCATTGATGATAACAGTGTATATGTAAATGGAAGTGTTCTGACTTGACTTGACCTGAACAGACCTGCACAAAAGTCCACCTGAATAGAATATCTGGTCTGTTTAGGCAAGAGCTGCTGCAAACCCCCGCAGTTGCATTGATGATAATCTATTTGTAAACTAAAATGTTCTGACCTTTCGCGTGTGCAGTTTACAGCTGGGACAACTTTTTGAATAAACTTCCATAAGAAATAACATGGGGTCCTTATGTCATCTGTCTTGTAGGTAACTGTCAGCGGACATCTGTCGACTGCCGTGTCGGTAACTCAGCTGTCATCTGTTGACTGCCGTGTCGGTAACTGTCAGCTGTCATGTCGGTAATGTAGAGCCCCCCGTACTTAACCACATGACAACCAATGTTGCCAACTACAACAAAAGTCACTAGATGGCGGTAACTGTCAGCTGTCATGTCGGTAATGTAGAGCCCATACTTAACCACATGACAACCAATGTTACCAACTGCAACAAAAGTCACTAGAAAAATCACTAGAACTGTCTGGCCAAAGTGGCCCACTAACTACTCAAATTTTACATATAGGTTACAACTCAAAAGCTGTTTCTCTCTGTTTCAATTAGAAGTTTCCAAAATGTACCGCTGGCGCAGAATTTGAGCCAGTCAAAGGCTGTATACCCTAAATTCTACGCCACTAAAAAAAATGCGGTTTTTATGCATAGAATGAGCAGGGTCTTTTACATTTAAAAAGTACTCTTTCTTAGAAACTATAAAGTGCACCGTTTCGATCCACAGAAATGCCAACAAGAGAAAAGGACTCATTACTTTGAATAACTTGGTTGTTCATTGTGATGGGTCTAGGGCTGCTGTCACACATCTACCAACATAACGAACGTTTTTATTGTGCTTGAATTTTAAAGCTTTTGCTAAGCATGTGTGGGTATTGTCGGTTTTACGCGAGTTCTGGCAGGATGGAAGTGATGGTGGCTATTGAGTACTCTGATTAAACGTGCGTTGTGGTATTAACCAGGGGCGTAGTTGTTTTCGCACAGCTTCCTTCTTTCTGTACACGGAAGATGTTGTTTAAGCCTAGCTTTCTAAATCACAGATAGCGCTTCGCACTATTATACATTGCATGATAGGGCAGTGCCTGCTTAAGGCTTACTTGTCGGGGCGCAGAAAACAGTTGCGCGGAAAGTTCAAAAATTGATCATAAATTTTGAATAAAATACTGAATACTCAAAATTTTCAAGCAGAAACCCTAATTGTTTTATTAATACAGAAGATTCTTTACAAAAGACTTAACTAGGTTATAAAAAAACAAGCAAAAACACGATGCATGGGTAATATATAAAAAAATACTCGATAGAAGTCAAACAGTACTTGTACTTTCTTGGACACTAAGAGGATCCGTCAGTAGAATTTACGGGAAATTGGGGTGAGAGATAGATAGATAGAGAGAAATAGACAGATAGATAGAAAAAAAGAAATTACAGTTCTTTAACGTGTATCAGTCATTAGGTCGTAACACTTAACCACACTACGGGCTTTCATTCCTCGGAAGCTGTAGTTGCTGGTGATGGTGCTACTAGAGAGAAAAACTTGAGCTGTGACCGAAGCACGAAAACTTTGGGATTTCAGTAAGCGATGGACCAAAGCGGTTCTTGAGTTATTCTTCTGCTGCTTCTGCCTGATGTAATATCAGGTTCGTTTTTTCAAATCCGTCTCCCAGTTGAAACTACCACGAGCATCCCCTTCCCTTTTTGCGTTCGTGGTACCGACGACGTATTTTGACTTATGGTTCTTTTGTTTAAGCCACTTCAATCCTTCGTTAGCAAGCTTTTACGTAGCAGCCTACCTTCAGTTTATTGATTTTGGTTAGTTTTCAATTTATTTACGTACATTTTCTAAGGTGACGTTGGTATTTATTCTAAAAGTAATTTTGTATGTTAAAACATCGTACCAAAATATCCCAGAGGTATTTATAGAATGCGATTTATCTATCTTTAGCATTGTTTTTCAAATACCAGGTAATACAAATGACCTATAAATCTGCAACCTATTAAGATAATTTTCCGTTGCTAAGCTTCTCTAATAATGCCCAGTGTTTATTAGTAACAAAAATAGCTTGATTTTGTTTGCCTAATATATTATCTGCATGGGACTTATAATTTAACCCTTACCTAGTAACATCATTCTATTATACTTAGAAGTAACATCCGTCTCGCATCTCGGTATTTAGCGTTATAGGCAACATCCGTCTCTCAGTCATCAGAAGGATTTAGAATTTGTTTTAATCTGTCGTAAGGTTTTTAATTAAATAAACACTCAACTAGTTTATTAAAAACACAACTTAATGTTCCATTTATTGTTTAATAAAAATAAAAACTCATCTGGAAATTTAAAAATAGTTGTAAAATTTTAATAGAGAAAATCAACTTTAAATTTACTTACAGCAGATTTTGCACTTTTTTGGAACATTCTCAACATACTGGTGAACCAGACAGTGAACATTTGTCGGTACGAACGTCACGATCCTCTTGTTCTTTAGGCGCGACAGCCTCAATTATCTGTGTAATAATATTCTTTAAACTGGGGGCGTATTAGGAATTTTCAATCTTCTATCAATGTGTTTTTGGACAAGACTTATGGCTAAATTGTATTTATAGTTATAATTATTTCCGTTTGTATTTTGATGAATAGTTTCAAATATAATCTAGGAGTTTACTGCAGTCATATTATTTAAAATTTAGTAACAATCGATTGCCTGTCGCTTAGCCTAACGAGTAGCACCTGCCTGACTTACGTGTGCTCGCGACGGTGGCAATAATCTTACTAATAACAAACTAGTACATACCTAATTGGAAATACTCCTGCCATTATTCGTGTGAATTCGGTAAAGCAATAAAGCTAGTCGCCTTCATGACAGTCGGATGTTACTAGCTAAGGGCAAACAGAGGGTTAAGATGTCTAATCGGATATTTTAGAAGTCAGGATTAACGAGATCAATGTATGTAAACTACTCAACACTTAAAGCGTTGCTTGCGGAAATGTTGCCCTTTATAATGTTGACATTAGACTGCCTCAGTCAAATTGAACTCTGTTGAAAGCGTTTGCAAGCACGATCGTTTTACTATTAGCTCGCTATTCCGTAAAACATAAGGTAATTTACATAAATTTATAACAGGCTGTTGAATAAAACTGTTTCTAAACAGTCGAGAAATTTCCGTTTAAAAAATATTTTTTGAATTTCAACTAAAGGCATGTTGGAATATGACTCAAGCTGCAGGTTAGTGTTTAAATTTTCCGTTTATTATTTTATTTACAGGTGATTACCAAAAAGAGATTTTTCTGTTTTTTGGGGTATAACCTTTTTACTCATGAACCGATTTTCATAGCGGGGGGCTCATACTGAACCCAAAGCTTCAGGCAGGAGTGATCAGTTAACAGAATGGACGCAGAATGAATGACTAATACACAGTAATCGTTTTAAAAGTTTTGTGTGGCAGCAGAATTAACTGAAAATCAGGTTGCCCATGAACTGTGGGCACTGAAAAGAGTTCCTCGCCTGCATAGGTCAAAAATTGTCCTCAAAAGAAGTCAAATACAGACGGGTTGTTTATAAAAGAGACATTCAAGCACTGATCTTAGAATGCTCATAACTAAGCCAATAATTGTTGTGATGCTGTTCGTTACATTAGTTACGAACATTTTAGGGTAAGATCTTAAATGGGTCTCCTCTGGAAACAAGCTGTTCGTCATTAAGTCCTTTTGATGACAATTTTTGATCTATGCTCACAAAAACAAATTTTATTGCCAAGAATTAATGTTTTTTTATAAGATATTTGATTTTCAGTCAATTCTGCTGTCAACGAAATTTTTAAAACAATTAATATTTGGATCACCCTTGACGCCGCGCTGTACATTGATCTTCCATTTGGCGTCGATCACGTTAACTAGGCGTTTCTGCCTGAAGCTTTGGCTTCAACATGAAGTTTTCGGTACGAAAATCGGTTGACGAGTAAAAAAGTTATACCCGAACAGAAAAAGCTCTTTTTTGTAATCATCCTGTAAATAAAAAGTATAAATGGAAAATCTAAACAACATTTTGTAGCTTGGGTTATATTTCAACATGTTTTTAGTTCAAATTCAAGGAATAAACTTTTTTACAAACAGGAGCTTCTTGACGGTTTAGAAAATTTTGAGTGTTGTATTCAACACCCTGTATAAAGTGTATGTGAATCAATAGATAATTTACATAACAACACGCTAAAAGTAAAAGGATCATGCTTGCAAAAGCTTTCAACATACTGCAATTTGATTGCGGCAATCGAATGTTACAGCAAATTTTAAAAGGGCAACATTTTCGCGAGCAACGGTTTGAGTATTGAGTAGGTAGTGTATATGGAAAAAATATTTATTGGCTTTTGCTTTTATTTACCAGTAAAAAATTTTGGGAAAACCAACGCAATAAAAAAGTAGATAAAAAGCTGATTAAACACCTGCTAATAAAATGTAGCAGACAGATGGTTATTTAGAAAAGACAGTGATCTTAAGAAATTTACTTAAATGTATTACTCAACGTTCTGGAGTGCTATATGGGGGCTCTTCTAATGCATGCTGAGACAGAGTTCAACCTACAGAATATAGATGAACATATTAATGAAGAAGTGTAGAAAACGTCCTCGTTCGGGTCTCGTAAAGGGCGGCTGTACGGAATATAAATCAGTCTATCGTCGAAAAGATTCCCAGAGCTTATCGCAATCTTTGCAAGGTTCTGGATTTAGGCCAAATTATTGTCTGTAAAATAATGCCAATAAAAGGATTTATTCATTGACTTTCTCTCACGTAGCGGCACTTGAGTTATGGCCTTACTCTACAGATGAACAGGTATGCATAATTCTTTATTTGTAATATTATACTGAATTGTGCAATTATACGATTGCTTAATATCCGATATGTTTATGTTATTTTTAATTTTTTGTTCGTAGTTCTTTTCAGCATAATCTTGATTACGTTTTAAATAGCTAAATGATTATTTCGATGTGCCTAATTAAAAACCTGCAAAAATATTATTTTAAGCCAAGTGAACATTAGCCTATTATAGTATGTCATCCACAAATGTCTTTTAAGCCTTTTTATACTATGATCTTAAACGCTAACCCATATACCCCCAAACTATTTTCCACTAACAGTTATTTATTTTTTGTGAATAATAAGTGCTTTGTGAGTTTTTTAATGGAAACCTTCTTTTCAATTGTTTTTTGCTAGATACAGTATGTAAGACTCGATGCATTTTCGCAACACTTAGAACCGTAGACCGGTTTCGCTCTCATTAGAGCTCTTCAGTACGGCATACTAATTGTAGCAAAAATGCACCAAAAATAATACGGCTATCGTATAGCCAGTCTTAAAATACTCAGTAAGTGGTGGACGTGCCGCCACCTAGTTGCGGAACCAAGTAGTATGCTGTCACCCAAGCTCCAAATAACACAAAGTGTTAAAAAATAGAGACTGGATACAGCTAACTAACAATTTAGAAAATTGTCAGCCCTGGCCCATTTCTACCCCAATATAGGGACAAAGCATGTAAGACTCGATGCATTTTCGCAACACTTAGAACCGTAGACGGGTTTCGCTCTCATTAGAGCTCTTCAGTACGGCATACTAATTGTAGCAAAAATGCACCAAAAATAATACGGCTATCGTATAGCCAGTCTTAAAATACTCAGTAAGTGGTGGACGAGCCGCGCATTATTTTTTGGTGCATTTTTGATACAATTAGTATGCCGTACTGAAGAGCTCTAATAAGAGCGAAACCGGTCTACGGTTCTAAGTGTTGCGAAAGTGCATCGAGTCTTACATGCTTTGTCCCTATATTGGTGTAGAAATGGGCCAGAGCTGACAATTTTCTAAATTGTTAGTTAGCTGTATCCAGTCTCTATTTTTTAACACTTTGTGTTATTTGGAGCTGGCGTGACAGCATACTACTTGGTTCCGCAACTAGGTGGCGGCACGTCCACCACTTACTGAGTATTTTTAGATACAGTATGTCCTTTATAAATCAAAACAGCATAACGAGGTGTAATCTTTATCATTAGAATAAATTAAAATAAATGTATTCATATACAAAATCTACAATAGTTAAAACATATTTCAGAATGAAAATACAAAATATGAATAAAAATTAAAATTCTAGAAATGAAAACAGCAAAAATATAGTGAGGTAACCTAAAAAGCAAATTTTGAATTCTTATATAAATATACATTACCTACACTTACTGCATACAAATTGCACTCTTTTTGTGATACAAGCAACATCTAATTTGGATTACCTTTTTGATAGTTTTATGACATTTCCCATTATATTAAGGATTTTAAACGAGTTAACTTCTTGGCGTCTTCGTTTGGTGGCTTTCATGTAAGTTTCTGAAATGTATTTGGCAAAGGATCAACAAATGGTCTGTGGTCTGGCATTTCACCATAATAACGACGAATTGGCACCTACTATGAATAGCCAAGTCTAGACAATAATGATGATTGCAAAGTGCCATTTATTGCCTCCATATAGACTAATATTCTGATACGCCCTCTCAACACTTGCTAGTTTTGGTCGCTCTCTTCTGTTAAAAAACCTGTATTGATCCAAAAACTACCATACAGATGTATGGGACATATCAGATAAAATAAAATAAAACTCTGGACGCAGCAAGTGCGTTATGGTAGTGAATTTTCATAAAAATGTTTTTATTGCAAATATGTGTTTTCTTTTTAAGAAAGCAGGCACCAATTTTGGTTACCAGTATAACCTATATAGTAAAAAACAATGTGCCATGTTTCATAAAAATAACTTTATTGTGTGAAAATGTACAAAAATTTTCAAAAGTAAACTTAAAGTGTTCCCGGAAAAACTCGTTTCTTGGTCAACCTTATAGTTAATAGCAAATTGGGCTATTCAAATATAAAGCATTTGATCAAAATTCGCTACCATAACGCACTTGCTGCATCCAGAATTTCTTTTCTTACAAACATGCATTATATTTCGATGGAAAATGCAAAAATGCAATAACATAAAGCGTGTTTGATTAAAAAAAAAAGAAAATTTGTATCACTAACGACTTAGGGGCCACCCTGTGATTGTAGAAATATTTTTTTAAGATGTAGCTCAATATAATTATATTATATACAATTTTTTTCATATCTTGTATAATAACGGATATATTGAGCTTTATTGATTTTTTACGAAAATTCGGCAAAAATTATATACCATTAAACGATAAACTCTATAGCTAAGACTACTGCCAAGCATCAGAGAAAGGATCTATTTGAAATGAATTTTCTGGAAACATTTTAATAAAATGATGGACAATGACGGCTGAAACTAAGACTTCAGGGTTTGTAAAACATTCTTCTTGAGACATTTGATTTCCATAGCCCGTATTAGATTCAAGTTATTTGCCTAAATTTTGCCTATTTTGACGTTTTAAATCGCAACTTTGACGTTTTGAGGAAAACCCCAATTTATTTTTCTTTAAATGCCTATAACTTTTTTGTCTTTTGACCTACATAGCTAAATTTTGGTAGGTAACTTACCTATAAATAGCCGCCTACCAAATTCGGTTGCCCTTACTTTGTTAATTCCGGAGATATACATTTTTTTCGTAAGAAAACACAAAATTTTCCGGGAAAATCTGGGCAGATTTTCCTGGCTAACGAACTTGTCCAAGCCTTTTGCAAAAGAAATTTTTTCACCAAATTTAATCAATATCGGGCCATTATTTTTTGAGTTATCGGTGTGATACATACACACACACACACACACACACATATATATATATATATATATATATATATATATATATATATATATATATATATATATATATATATATATATATATATATATAAACATACAAAAATTGAAACTGACCCCGGATATATGTTCTGGGGGGCCTAATTAGCGCTCATTTGAAGAAATTTTATCAAAATTCAAAAGTCGGGATCTCCTCATTAGTGAATTTTTTTTAAAGAAAATTCACTTAAACCAAATACTACAGCAACAGTACAAAATACACGTATACAAAGTCAACAAGGCAAAATACTATTGCCCAGTTTCACAAAGCCCGATTAAATATTTAACGGCCGGTTAGATAATCAAGGCTTGGACGACCAATCACAGACTATGATTTGGGTTTTTGCCATGACAACCAATTATTTTGGAGCTGTGATTGGTTGTATTAAGTCTTGATTAACTAACCGGCCGTTAAATATTTAACCGAGCTTTGTGAAACGGGACATTAAGTCTCATAAAAATATAAAATATAAAACATAAGGTGTGTGGTACATCATACTAGCTTACACTCCTACAAAAACAAACAAACTCTTCTAATGAATAAAAATCATTATTCACATCAATTCACTAATGACTCTCCTAAACTGCTTATAATATTAGGTTGACGCAAGACAACATTTTTTTCCTTCTGAGAAAATTGCCGTGCATTAATTACCCTGTCAGAATTAAAGGATATGGTAACCATGTTATTGTTATTTCACCCACAAGGTATGATATTCTCGTAATTTTCCACGCCATACTCCAATTTCTTTTTTCTTTAGTTTTTGCAAGTTTTGATTGCAGATACTTTTATCCTGTTTTCCCTGACGGTACCAGTAGGTCTTATAATTCTATCTATGAGTATTGAAAGCGAATAACAAAATATAAAGGAATTGGCAGCCTATCTGTGGGACGGATAACGATTTTTTTTCTTGAATACTTCTTTAAATAAGTGAGAGAACTACATTTGCACCCAAATCCTACATCATCGTGTCGTCCTGCCAGTTTTGTGTGGCAATCGTGATATGGCTCAAACCCTTATACGTTACCTGGTCTACCAGTATATGTCCAGAATTTATAGACCCATCTAATGGATTTGCCTTAGGTAAATTACTTGGTTCCATATCTACTGAAGTAGGCACCACCTGACGGCCACTTAAAGATCCTGGAAATTATTCCATTGGAGTCACACGCCAAACCAACAGATCGAATGCCAACTAAACTCTTCTTCATAGTTCCATTTGGCGTGGTCGTACGTGACCACCAAGCATGGGACAGAGACAGTGAAAGGCTAATAAGCAGATCATCCATATGGTATACAAACAAGTAATAAGGTTTAGGGAGCAGGACTGAGAATAAGACGACCTCACGTTAGACTCGCTAAGTTACTAGGAAAAACTTTCACCATCTTCCAAGAAGAAATGTCTGCTGTAAATTTATATGCACAGAAGTCTTACGAAGAAGACTCATGAATATAAAGATCCACATTCTGTCAGACAGTCTTACAGTACCAAAGAATCTAAAATTTTTTAAAACCGAGCCTAAACTGACCTGGGACTGCAAAGAATCCTTGAGGCAACTGGATACGAAGAACAAAGTACCTTTTATGTGATGCCAGACATTGAAGGAAATAAGGAAGCAGATAGCCCTGCAAAAAAGGCAGCAGCGATTATTGTAGAGAATTGGGTTCTCCAAATTGTACTTATCAGTGCTCATCACAGGTTCCAAACTTTACTTATTATATACTACTCATTAAACAACCTACAAATCTACAATCTACGCACCATCGAATAATGCATGCTATGATGTTGCTGGAAAGGGAAAAGTGAGATAAACTTACTGTTATATCTAGTACTATTATATATCAAATAATGAGCTAACTTCTGTAAAATTTATTGCATACATTCTGATTTTAATGAATTTTTATTAAAAAAATTCACTAATAAAGATGTATCGGTTTATATATATATATATATATATATATATATATATATATATATATATATATATATATATATATATATATATATATTATATATATATATATACAGATATATATATATATATATATATATATATATATATATATATATATATATATATATATATATATAAGGAAGATTTCGGTGGTCTTTAATGTGAGGCATACTTGGTTCTCGGGTTGCACTGCGTCCAGAATTTCTTAAAACTCTTTACATATTTCCTTTACCTCTTAAGAATGGCTCCAAAACAGGAGCCGAAACGTTGAGTTTAAAAAAATTCTGGACGCGGTGCAACCCAAAAACCAAGTATGTCTCGCATTAAAGACCGCGGAAACCTTTCCAAACATTTATTTCGCCTCTACGGGGAGGAACTTATATCTTATACCAAAATTTTCAACAAACTTCTCATCCGAAAGTCCCGTCTCCTTTGTGGTACGTGGTCCTAAAATCTTTTCAACTTAAACATCGCCCCAAATCACATACCATCTGAAACATTTTAAAACGAACAGGCTTTGCACTTCTTAGAAATTCCATTTACGAGACAAGACGACACCTTAACACTACCAGCACGCTGCTTTACGACAAGTACATAAAAATACACGCATTCAAAATACACCCCACACTCTGGGACCCTACAGAGAGACTCTCACAAAGTAAAGCAAAACGTGTTACACAACAAAATACGGACGTACAGAAAAGAAAATTACATCTTCTAGACAACAAAAATCTCAAACAACACTCACATAGTGTCAATCCTACTACAGTAGTTCACAGCTTTTCAAATTCCAACATTAGTGAAGTCATCCTCAAAGTTCTATCCAAAGCTTTGCACCAACCCCTAAATTCATCTCAATAGAAAAGATAAACTCTCAATCACAAGATGCTATAACACACCGACTGACGAAGCTGAAATTACGAGGACATTGCCAGGATATTATGTTCTGTCATACCTCCACCTTCCAACTTTTATTCTCACGAACGACAGTCAATCAAAGACCTAAACCGAAACACACATTATAATCCTACCAGCAGACAAAGGCAACGCTACAGCCATACTCGACAAAACAAACTATATACAAAAGATGGATAATATACTAAACAGCACAGACTACAAACAAATGCCTAACGACCCTACAACTTATCTTGAAAAGAAAACCAAAACTATCATCAACAACTCTCAACCCAGTTCTGACCTCAAAAAAGAACTAATTCCCCGCGAAAAATCATCTCGCATCTCCCGAAAATCCATATGCCTGATATTCCCCTTAGCTCTATCGTAAGTGCCCACCGTGCACTCACACAAAAACTTGCAAAACATCTAGCCAAAACTCTCCAACCATTAGTAGAAAACGCTACATCCTATGTCAAAAGCTCCACCCATTTCATTGACCTTCTTCAAACAACAGCGTTTCTGAATTCCTTGACATTCTCAAAAATTAACACAATATTTCACACGATAACTTAGCTCTTCTATAACACTGCACATCTACCACTTATTTTCTTTTTCCAAATAAATTTTACCAACAAGTTCGAGGTGCTCCAATGGGTTCACCACTCTCTCCTGAATTGGCTAACATTTTCATGGAAAACCTCGAGACACAACCCCTCAATTCCTCCCAACTTAAACCAACCTGCTGGTTAAGATACGTTGGCTACATTTTCGCTGTCTGGCCACACGATAAAGAATCCCTAGACGAATTTCCTTCTTACCTGAATAATACCAACCCCCAAATCCAGCTCACCATGGAAATAGAAAGTAAATTTTCTTTTGCCTTTCTTAGATGTACGCATCACTAAAAACCCAGTCAGTGGATTTTCTTACCCTGTGTACCGAAAACCAACCCACACTAATTGTTATCTTAACGCCCAATCTCACCATCACACATCGCAACTGAATTCCGTAGTTCGAACATTAGTAACACGATCCCTTAGATTAATGGACAACAACAATAAACAGACAGAATTAAACTCTTTAAGACAGACATTGCTAGAAAATTGATACGACAACAATCACATATTCCCTTGGCGATAAGTGTCCCAGTCAATTCCTACTTATAATTGAAAAAAAAAGAGAAAAAAAAAAAAGCAAAAAAAAAATATATGGAAAGAATATATTATGTGATTATGTGTATGTGTATATAGGTGTATGTAGGTATAAGGGTTGTACTAATTTTAGTAACTATAAGATTATTATGCAAGTACATATATGTATATGGTAGGGATATATTTTATCTCCGACAATTTCCGGCTGCAAAAGTATAAAATAAAAGTCTGTGGCTGATGGACGAAGAGTTCAAGGCCATCTCAAAACTCAACTTAACTCAACTCAACAATCACATATTACGAAACATTAGAAACGCACAACAACAAACCACTACAACGCAACAAGAACAGACAGAGTCTACACAAGAACAAAGAGCGTTTTTATCATACATTAAAGGTGTCACAGACTCAATCAACCGAATTTTTAGAACCCAGAATAACAAAACCATACCATATTAACAGCAGAGCAAAAACTGTCAATTCTGATAAAAACTCCCAAGGATATGGTTTCAAACCAATCCCACGGAGTTTACGAAATTCTTTTTTCCGACTGTTCCCGAACTTACATAGGACAAACAAATAGACGCATCCACAATAGAATATATGAACACACCCTCGCAGTTAGAAAATCCAACCCCTCATCAGCGCTGGCCATGCATCATATTCATACAGGACACAAAGTAGACTTCGACAATGCCAAACAATAACCCCGGTTTACAATTTCAAAACCAGAATTATCCGTGAAGCGATCAAGATCAAAAAACGTCCCGATTGCTTACATAAGAGAGATGATGGTCTTTGTCTTCCGATTACTTGGAGACCTAGTATACCTTCATTACAAACACACAAAAAGACAATAAATCCAATAGACAATTTTATCTCCCCATTACCTGACTCAACAAAGTACTGACTAAAGTTCCTGACTTTATTGACCATCACCCGACAAATTACACTGATAACGAAGCAGGTAGACGAAACTGTACACACAATACAAGATTTGCAACGAACTGCCAGATATCTCTTAGGCCTAGGGTTGAACACACTGAGTCCTTGGAGACGATATCCGGCGAGATTTGGGGAGTAGGCATTAGAATTCATGTTCCTACATATTTCCTTTACTTCTTAAAAATGGCTCCAAAACAGGAGCCGAAACGTCTAGTTTTAATAAATTCTGGACGCGATCAACCCGAGAATCCAGTATGTTTGATATATATATATATATATATATATATATATATATATATATATATATATATATATATATATATATATATATATATATATACCCGACGTAATTAAATGTAAACAGGGTGTGCTTCCAACCTCCAACCTGAAATATATAGGAATTGAAAAAAAAAAAGAAAAAAAGCCAAGCCTTTCGATGTTGTTTTCAAAGGGTACACATGATGGCGTAAGTTTTGGTGTCTTGGAACCTCCCCCTTAGACAGGGGCGCATAGTACCTTTAAATTTTAAATATCACCCTATGTTAAATGACGTCTAATTATAAAGCTTTCTCAATTCTACTCACGACAACGTACGACCTTTTAAATTTTGGTTTGGATAAAATCACCAATGAAAGAACAGAACTAAATATCAATAAATCAAAGAATGTTTATTAATTAAATGTTCAAATTGATTTTCCTCCACTTCCATACAATTATAAAATCTTTGTTCCACTTCCACGAACACCTCAAGGCATTTTGGGCGTGATCTGACTTTTTTTTAACAATGTCTTGTGGCGATAAATTTATTTTATATAAAGTCTATTTAGAGAGGATACATTCCTGTTAATCATAAATATTTTTGTAACACTTTTAGTTTTATCAGTGCAGTCTGTGGGTATAATCTTTTCAAGTAAGTAAAATTCAAGATGATGTCGAGTCAGATATCACCCTGTAGTTGTTTATTTTATTTAAAGTTCATTATCCTTTAGGCAATTTGTCGTCAATTTTCCTGATTTGTTTTGTTTTGGTTAATTCAATTCTGTAATATATTATTATGAAAAGTTAGGTTAAGATAGGGAAATATAGGATTTAAAACCTACCTTGTTATGATGGGAACTGTGAGAAATGCTGCGTTATGTTTAGTTTTGTATTTAATTGGAATGTTTGCAATTTCACTGAAACTGGAGTGTTGTCATTTGTTTACATTCAAGTGGCAGGATACATTTATTTTCTTTCAAAATTTAGGTCAAATGGCCAGCTGTCATGTCAAATCCCGACTTGTCGGTGCTGCCAGTACTAGATTGAGATTCCCTCCACCTAGAAAAGTAGTACCTTGTTCTTTTAATTTTAATTTCTAAGAATGGTTTAGTATGGGGAATTGTTTTGTTTTCATACAGGATATTAGCAGTTATTTCTTGTTATACGGGTGCACTACATGTTAAACCCGCATTTATTTATCGGCTCTTATTCCTAGTGCACTATGATTTTAAGTTGGTATGGCGTAGGATTTTCGGAGATGGAAAAAAAACCGCGCATAAAATTCGGTTTGAAAAAACAAGAAAATAATTGGGAAAAAGTTTTTTTTGTCCTGATAGTTAAGAAATTAAAAAGCCACGTTGGCCTTTTTTATAGTTTGGCTTTTCTTCTGGAAACCACGCTGAGTCGTTTAAGAGTTTTACTCTATCAAATTTTATTTGGATTTAGGATTCACGCGGTTTAAAATATATTACTGTCCTTTGATTTGAGTTTGATTCGTTGATATAGTCTCAATATCGGTTGATGGCAGTGATATAGTCTGTAAATATTCAGGATAATCACAGAAGAAAACCAAATAAGCTGCCGAATTAACATCTTTCGGTAAGGTTTATTATTCATACTCATTATTTCTTTTGACTATCCCATATTTTACTGGAGTTTATAGGCAAGTTGGAAGTTGGAAGTTAGAAATTGTAAATTGTAAATTAGAAATGGGAATTGATAAACATAACCAGAAAAGACAACGAAAGTAGGTGTTGGTAATCAAATGGAAATAGGCCATAGCAGATAAGAAGTAGGACACAGCAAATAGGAAGATACCCACCAGCCCTAGCCTAGGACGCAATGTTGATAATTGTGACTTTAAGTCCCTGGACCCAAAGCTTAGTTAATAGTTAATGGTTAATGGTTGGCTTCCGTTGACTGTCCGCCTTCTTCACAGGAAACTGAATAAGTATAACTTTTTTCTTTGCTGATATTTTGTTGGTCAAGTCAGTCTCTACAGTTCTCTACTACATTATCTACAACCAGCAATATTTCTTTTTAACAAAAAACAACTTTTAATAATCATTGAGTGTGACTTTAAGAATTTTACAGGTGTTTGATTAAACCCATTGAGTTTCAAATTAATGATTGCTACCTTTTAAAACAATTTGGGCATTGTAATGTGACTGCGCGCATTCGTTATTTCATGATATTTATTTGTAAACCTAAGCTAGCAACATATTGTGAGAATTTATTATATTATCACTTCACTTTATGCCTTGTCTAAGTATCTAAAATTAATTAAATTTATATTTTATTAATGCTGAGTGTATTACTACTTTGCAACATATTGTGTCAACTTTGGACGACTTCTACTCATGTTTGGTAATTTGCATGAGCATACTTAAGTTCTTTAAAGAGTCAGGGGTCTTGAAATTGCCCTCACCACTGAGTAGCCACGGATTTAACTTCTTTAAGAGTGTTACTATCATCAGATAAATTTCACATGATAACCATCTAAGAGCAAATTATACCGTAACAGTCTTGATAAAAATATTTTCTTTTATCAACTCAACTTTCTTACCTGTTTTACTTTAGACGCGACAAGTAAATATCCCATAAAATCATCACAAAGCCGCTTTGATTCCAATTCGTGAAAAGGTTTAGACAATTGCTGTAAAAGTGGAAATAATTAGTATGTTCTACGACAATGGCAAACAGAAAGCATCAACGTGAGCAGGTCGTACGTAATGAGGGTAATCAGGTAGCTGTCCTAGATCATATCGCAACGGAACGAAGTTTGAGTCTCAGGAAACTTGGAGGTACTTCAGGAACTTAATGAAGAGAATGAAGAGAATCCTGATCGCCGCGTGCAGTTCTGAGAAGAAATGAGTGATCGTGCCAGAATGAATCCAACTTTTGTGTACTCAATCTGTTTTCCGAATGTTCCAAATGGATGGCCAACTCAACGGCCATAATTGCCGTAAAACTCAAATGCAGTATCCGGGGAAATTGAATGTTTGAACGAGTATACTGGGAGACCACCTCATAGAGCATTTCTTTTAACCGGGAAGTCTAGATTGGAACATGTATCTGGATCTACTCGACGAATGTGGAAGTATTGGAAAATGACAACGCTTTGGCAGAAGATTTTGTGTGGTTTCAGCAGGATTGTGCCACCACATTATGCTACAGCCCTGTGTGATTTTAGTATACAAAACTTTTCTAATTACTGGATAAGACGAAGAGGTTCAATTTAGTGACCTTCCAGATCGCCAGATTTGACACCCATAGACTTTTTTCTATAGGGACACGTTGCAAATTTATGCAATACGACCAAATTCACTTGAGGAGCTTCGTCGGGGCATTGTTGAAAAATGCCGTCAGATAACGCCCAAAATTCTTTGAAATCTTGATTCAGAAGTGGAGCAAAGAATTTTATATTGTATGGAATTGCGGGAAATCAATTTGAGTACTTAATTAAACCACGTTCCTTCATTCTTTGATATTTTGTCTTATTCTTTAACTGATGATACCATTGCCATATACAAACCAAAATTGAAGAAGTCGCATGTTGTCGTGGCAGAATTGAGAAAGCCTTAAGATGAGGTGTCACTCAACTTAGGCTGCCATTGAAAATTTAAGGGTACTTTACGCCCCTGCCTAAGTGGTAGATTTCAAGGCACCAAAACTTACGCCATCATGTGTCCTTCTTGAAAACAAAGTCGACATATCTCGGCTTTCTTCTTTTTTTTTTTAATTACGGTTTTTTTAAGGTGGGATATTTTAATTGATGCACATTGTGTATATAAATAAATCAATAAATGATACATATATATATATATATATATATATATATATATATATATATATATATATATATATATATATATATATATACATATATATATATATATATATATATATATATATATATATATATATATATATATATATATCATGGATAGTAGAAAATTATAGCAAATTGGATCATTTCAAGTAGGTAACATTTCGTGAAACAGAAATTTAAACAATCAATCACGAATGTTTGAAATAGTAAGGAGGATTTAAATCAAAGGGCACACACTGCATAATATTATAACACTCTACTCTGGTCTCATACTATTTGAAAATTAAAACTAAGTTTATTAGATCCTCTAACGATTCCAAATTTATTAGCGTAACGATGAGGTTAGAAAATTTGTATGGCAAATTTTATAAACCGGTATAAACCTGCACCTAGTCTACGTTCTTCACCTTTTATTTATTTTGTCAGGCAGTCAAATCATCTGTCTCAAGCATTTATATAACTAAGTTTGAGTGACACCGACATATCCCGAGAATGTATTGCTGTATCTGTATGTCTGGCAACAGCGATATGAGTAATACGACTGTCAGTGTACTAACATGATGTAGTCAGTTGTACGTGGCACTGCAGTAAATTGCGTGAATTGATATTGTGATTGGATTAGGGATGATTATTGGTGATTTATGGATATGCAAGAGAACTTTGCTATGCGGACTTTGGCATTTTAGTTTTAAAGTGGATGAAATCAATTGTTTAAAAAATAAAATTAGGCCAAACAGTGTATGCTGTGTTTCATTATCATACATTTTATAATAAAGTGTATATACTCAAGAATAAAAATATGTTATATTTATTTATACAGTGTATCCAAAATGAAAAGGATTCCTGGAAACAGAGGAAGTTACAAGGTTTGTGAAGTAGAAAATCTTGCGCAATATAATACGTTTTACATACCTATGACTTAGATTTATTTATGCAATATTCAGTTATATTTTTCAATAAAATATATTGCCTGTAAGGTGTGTATTTTCTAGCCATAGTCACAACGCTTTATTATTATGAAAATTCCCTGTATGTATTTAATAGACAGGTCTTTATGTGAACAAATTTCACATTAAGGGTATGGTCCCATTAAAATTTAGGTGTCCGGTCGATCGAAGCACGTTTAAAATGTTTACTTAAAGAGAGACGTGAGGGGAGTGTGAAGTTATATGATATCACCCTTAGACTTAAGGGCGATACTCTTAGGTGTTTATCTATCGATAACTGGTTCAGAGACGTTCCCGGGGACGCACTTGTCTATCTTCTAGTTTAACATAAGGAATACATTAGCCATTGTACCGTTTAACGTGCTTGTGTGTAGTAAGTCCAGTGTTGTGGCCAGTGTTTTCTGGAATAAAGGGTGAATGAATTCTCACTGAACGCATATTGTTGACCTATATGTTATCATTTGTATAAGTGATAAATTAAGAAAGTATATGATTATAAGGGTGGTTTTAGGAAATCATTTAATAAATAGCTCTTATGAAATTAAATTGTAGCTAGAGTTCAAAGTCAGTTTATTATTCATACGAGGCTAAGTTATGAATTGAGAAGTCAACCGGTTTTAAAAAAGGGGCTTTATGAAATAATTTGGTAATTAACTAAGTTTAAATTGAGCTTGTTATTTATATGAGGTTAAGTCAACATTGATAAAATAATAAATTGTTGAGTATGTCAGTTTGCAGTAAGTAAAGTAAATTCTGATAGTAAGTAAACTGATGATAGTTTGAAAAATGTGCGGGTCACTTTCGCCTGTTGTTCACCCAGTAGGGTACCACGCTGGTGGGCGTGGGCTTAGACCCGGGTTACGTAACCGAAACGCTGTTGTTCCATTGATAGCCGAAATGGTAGCTAGACTGAGGTCGTTGCCTCATTGCACAGTCAGGACAGTGTAGGTGTTGTATTTACCAAAATGGTAGCTAGGCCGAGGTCGATTGCACAGCCAGGACCAGTGTAGGCGTGGATATTGGAGAGGGACATAGCGTAGCTTCAACGTTGTGTCCATTGCAGTTCTCAGTATTCAGGGTGGCAACGCAGTGGTTGTATTTGAGAGCCGATCTGAGGCATCGTTGTCTCATTGCATAGTCAGGACCAGTGTAGGAGTGGATATTGGGGAGGGGCACATTGTTTGGCTGGGCCCTTTGTATCTATTGCACCTCTCAGTATCACTCTGGCTGTAGGCGAGCACTCTAGGTGAGGCAATGGCTGCCTCATTGCACTCCTGGAAGCCGGCGCGGACCCTGTGCCGGGTACAGCACCCAACTAAACACGCAGGTTGAACTATTGTCTAAATATTATCTGAGTAACTATTGTTTAAATAACTGTCTGAGAAACTATTGTTTGAGTAACCATCGTGTGAGTAACTACTTGAGTAAATATTGTCTGAGAAAATATTGTTTAAGTAACTATCGTGTGAGAAACTACATGAGTAAATATTATCTGAGTAGCTTATTGTTTAATTGAGTAATTATTGTTTGAGAAGCTATGATTTGAGCACTTAGAGACATTGTTGAGAAACAGTTCTGAGGCACTGATATGCGTTGTTAAGAGTTTATAATGTTGCTCAGTGGAGCATTGAGTAGGAAATGCTATTAATCTGGAAGTTGCTCAGTGGAGCGTTATGTCGAAACTGCTCTTAATGTTAGCTTGCTCAGTGGAGTTTGAGTATAAATAGTTATTGGTGTTGAGTCGCTCAGTGGAGCGTGTAATTGGTAAATGTTTGATAAACTAATAATTGAATGCCCCTCGTATATGTGTTAGGTTGTGCTTTAGATAAACAATGGTGTGTTCAGGTATATTTTTAATTACAGGTTAGTGATCTTATTACTGGACACATTTGGCATCCGCTCGCCCGACTCAGTACGCCCGTACATTAAGGCTTCGCCATCATTCTGACAAGTAATAAACCTTTTGCCTTTTGCATGATTACTCTTAGGTATATAACACAACTGCTAAGTAATATATCGACTGGTGATTGATTGTTGAGCTATGTAATTATATTATGTAACCGTTAGTCGATTGTTATTATTATAATAGGTTACTTCTATTGTTTACTAAGAGGGTTGTAACCTTGTGTCATCGAAGCGTTGCGTTCAATATAATTATTCATTATATATATGAAAACAAAAACGTAGCCCCTTACATGCTAAAAGGTATTGTTTTGATATATCTGTCATTTATTTCTGTCGTTATTAGTAAATTTTTGCAGAAAAAATTCATTAGTGGGGAGATCCCGACTTTTGAATTTTGAGATAAAAATTCCAAATGAGCGCGAACTAGGACCCCTAGAACCCATATCCGAAGTCACTTTCAATTTTTTTATGTTTATATATATATATATATATATATATATATATATATATATATATATATATATATATATATATATATATATATATATATATATATATATATATATATATATATAAATGTATGTATCACACCGATAACTCAAAAAATAATAGGCCAAATTTAAAATAATTTGGCACGTACCTTCCTTTTGTAAATGGCTTGGACAAGTTCGCTAGTCAGGAGAATCGGACTAGGTTTTCCGAGAAAATTTTGTGTTTTCATTCGAAAATTTTTTTATCTCAAAAAGTAAAAAAGCTATGATAACCAAATGTGGTAGGTAGGTTTATAATATAAAAGGTAAGCTATACACCGACATTTAGATTTCTATGTTACAAGAAAAAAAAGTTATAATAAAATATTTTGTGCCAGATCATTTCTATGAAAATTCACTACCATAACGCACTTGCTGCGTCCAGGCTTTTTTAACCATTACCAAGGAATAGAAAGTAATTTTTGTGATCGCTATTAAGCAAGTTTAACAATGTGTTTTTGTGCAAGATTTTGTTTCCGAGAATCCATAAACTCAATTTCTTAAATACGGCCCTGCTTTACATAATGTTTTTTTAATACTTACATTCTCAATTTATTGGCATATCTAGTAATTATTTAAATGAGTTTTAGCGTATTGTAGCCATCATTAAGGATTAATCAGCCAAAACATCTTTATGGTGGTATTGAATTGTTTTGAATGCTAGAATATCATGCAGAAAAGTCTTAACCTCTAAATCAACATATGACTTAACTTAAAGCGAACATCAATAATTTTAGAATTATATATATTCACATTAAAAATTAATCAGCCAAAACATCTTTCGTGTGGTTTTGAATGGTTCTGAATGCGAGAAAATAATTTATAAAAGCCTTCACTTCTAAAAATCAATATCTGACTGATCTTAAAGTGAATATGAATAATTTTTGGAAAAAAATTCGACATATTAAATGTTACATCTTGTACCGCATTAATATCCAAAAAAGTACACTAATAATAATAATAATAATAATAATAATAATAATAATAATAATAATAATAATAATAATAATAATAATAATAATAATAATAATCATAATCAATAATAATAATAATGAGGCAAATGAGGCTAAATCATCTGCTGTATATAGATGATCTTAACCTGATGGTCTCCACAAAGAACCATCTGGAAGAATTCCTTAAAATCGTGGAAGGGTTTTCCAGAGATATTGACATGGCTTGATAAATGTCCCACCTTATGTATAGTAAGAGGGAAGATACAACCAAGTGTATATGAAATGCAGAACGGCCAGCAAAATGACTCGATGGATGTGGAAAAGTGCTATAAATACATTGGAATACAGCAAGCGAGACAAATAAATCACTCAGTAATGAAGAACGATCTGACAAATTAGTTTATGAAACGAATAACAGCATGTGGCACGAGCACATCTCAACAGCAAGAACCTGACTAAAGCTCTTAATACATATGCATTTTCTGCACTTAGCTATTCATTTGGAATTGTAAACTGGAGCAAATCGGACATCAAAAATCTACAACGGAACGGTCTGATACACTAACAAAATACAAAAAGCATCACCCTGTAGTGCGTCGAGCGATTAGCTCTGCTTAGACACCAAGCTGCAAGAGGAGTGTGGGATGTTGGTAAACAGTTAGACCACCAGATATTGAACCTACGTACATATTTCAATGAGCAAGCGGTTACTTTTAAACAACACCGTGCCATATGCATGGCAGAAGATTCAGCAACGCTACAATTAAAAGAAAGTGAAATACAAAGTCACCATCGGACTGATCAGGACAAACTGCAATCTTGGATGCAGAAGCGCCTTTATGGGCAACATCTGAATGAGACCTCCCAGGCACATGTCGACAAACTGGCGTCATATTACTGGTTGGTGTCCAGACAGATGTTTCCAGAGATAGAGGGGTTTTTGCTGGCCATATAAGATCACGTCATCCTAACAAGAAACTACCTGAAGTATATAGTTGGAGATAATTCGTTCCAAGGTGACAAATGCATATTTGTGTGTCAGTCATCAGAGACTATCCAGCACGTCACCGGAGGATGTCAAGCGTTTGATGCAACAGGGTATAAAGAAGGACACGACGCAGTTTCGAAAATACTTCATCATGAACTAGCTCTGACACTGGGACTTTTAAATTTTACTAAGATGCTCTACTATATATACACTTTAAAACATTTTCTAGAAAACTCAGGATACAGATTGTACTGGGATCGGACAGTGCTCACAAATCAACTAGTTGCCCACAACAAGCCAGATATAATAATAGTTGATATGAATACTAAGAATTTAGAGATAAAGTACTACGAGAAGATTATTAAGAACAGGGACCTCGTAATGCAAATTAAGAGACAGTGAAAGGCAGATAGTGTCCGAGTGATTCCACTAGTCATGTCGTGAACTGGTGTGGTTCCTAAGAATCTTCGAAAAAATCATGCAGAAAGCTGCAATACTTGCAACTGCCGACATGGTGCGGAGATTTCTGGGAAATGAGAATAGGTCTCCTTGTTATTCAGGATCCGATAACTTGGAAAAGGCCCAATCGGAGCTCAGTCTCTTAGTTTATAAAATACCGGCCATGTGTCCCTTTAAGGGAGTGTGAAAGTTCTTCAGTCAATAATGACAATAATATTATTGAGATGACAAATCTAGATTTGTGTATCAGACGTCAGAGACTATTCAACACGTCACTAAGTGTTTGTCCAGCGATTGGTATAACAGAGTGAAAGGAGAGACACTACGCAGTCGCACAAATACTTTACCAAGTGCTGGCTCTCAAAATGACACTCCTAAATCTTAGCAGATTTTTGGAAAATGAGTGGAAAATGAGGCAGTGTGGCGTTATCGTTCAGGGTCCCACAATTTTGGAAGGGCCCCTTCTGAGCTCAATCGCTTTTGTATCTGAGATACCTGGGATGAGAAAACGTTTCCTTTTGAGGCAATGCGAGAGCCCTTCAGGCTGAGTCTGAAATTTTAATTATAATAATAATAGTAATACAAGTACAAAGAGAAGATCATCATGTACAGACACCTGGAGGCACAAAGAAAGAGACAATGGAAGGCCTATGCACTCTGCACTCTGCAAACTCTATAGAGTCTAAGTGATCCAGGTAGTCATGTCGTCAATAGGCGTGATTCCTAAGAATTTTCTAGAGAATATTGGGAAATGTAGCCTTGGAGAGCGTCTTTGTAATAAGGCAATGCAGCAAGCGGCAATCCCAGCAACTGCCCACATTTTGCGGAAAATCCTAGGAATTGAGAATGTGTCGTGTCGTCGTTCAGTGCCCGACAACTTGGAAGGCCCCCATCTGAACTAAATCCCTTTGGTATTGGACATACCTGGTATGATTGAATGTTCCCTTTTAACCCGTTTAATGGAGGGGATGTCATATGACATCAACGCATAGTGAGCGCTAGAGTAGGGTGGATGTCATATGACATCTTTTCACCTGACCTCCATATATGGCGTTCTTTCGCTACCTAGAACAATTTATTAGCCCACATGCCCATGCTGTCACGTAGTGTGCGAAAAAGAAACTGTTAAAATTGTTTTTCAATAGTAAATTGGAGTAACTATGATTGAAGATGGCTTTAAAAGTGGCGCAAATAATAAAGTAAATCGCAGACGCAAAACAGGCTGCAAAGAAGGGAAGTTTACAAATAGGTTTACTATGTTTTCGGATACTCAATCATACAGACCCATAAACAGATCTTGTAAACTATAAACTCAATAGAAAAATAACTAGTTTTCGAAAGCAATTGTTTATTTGTAGAACTATAAGATGAACGCCACTGACCTCAAAAATAAGTGAACTCCAAACAACAATAAAAATTATATCTAGTTTTTTTATGTACTTAGTGTAATACTTTTAAAAAGGATGTAATATCCAGAGAAAACAGTTTCTCCACTGCCTGTAAGAACTATCTAAACCTGCTCTCCACTCGCCGAGTTAAGAGAATACGAACGCCCTTCATACAAAGTTGATAACATATTATGCATCATCAATTTGTACAAAAATCGTTATTGGTTAAAAAATATGATTCGGTTCGTAAATCTTGTAGGTAAATAACAAGAACAACAGCTGAATACAAATGTAGATGGTGTATATTATTAAAAAAACTAAAATCAGGTAATTTAAATAATGTGCACTTTCCCAGAGGACCGGCGTCTAAAGTAGACTTTGTGGTCCGGTCACCTCAAGAGAACAAACATATAAGACATCATAACTTTTTCTCCAAAAAGAAAGTTATATGCCAAATGTTCCTAAATATTTACAGAGAACGAAGCCAATATAGAGATATTTCCTAGATTGTTGCCAACCTAGTCGAGTAAAACAGTTGTTACTAGACACAAACAATGGAATGAAGAAATCCACAACAATATACTGTTAGTAATGAAAACGTCTGAAAGTTGATAAAGTAGTTGGAACTTCAAAAACTACAGCACATTCTAATCTGTGTGCAAACAAATATTATCCTTCCAATTTTTTAATTTGCTAAGCTGCCGAAAACTTGATTTCTCATCATGACCGTATTAATATGAAATTTTGGTATTGTTAAATTGTTTTACAAAATTTATTACTTTTCTAATATATGATCTCTTGTTTCAGGTATGTAATCCATATGGTCCGCTAAAATGAGCTTATCTACAAGGCTACCTGTAACCAGTGAGATAAGTATTTTATTTAAGCCTCCCGTATATATATATATATATATATATATATATATATATATATATATATATATATATATATATATATATATATATATATAAACATTCTGTGATTTAAAATATCTAATGTTTTACTGAAGATGTAGATTTTAGGGCGTAAGCTTTCATACTGTTAACAGTTGAATACATCTTTTTAATATGTATGAATTACAACTAAGACTGCAAATTAAATTAGCGTTAATTAAGCGCTTTGTTAAGTATATTTTCGAGAACCCAAAACATTTTTAGACTTGCCGATAATTTCGCTACAGCGCTTCTATCCGTAGACGCATAAGTAATTAGAGTAGATTATTTATTATGATGATGACGCCAACGTTGTTAGCGAAACGATCGTCAGGTCTTAAAGGTGTGTTGCGGTGAATCGGGTTCTCCAAAATATAATTTTCAATATATATATATATATATATATATATATATATATATATATATATATATATATATATATATATATATATATATATATATATATATATATATATATATATATATATATATATATATATAGCACAGTGATATTGAAAAAAGTGCAATGCAGAGGCACACGTTTTTACCCCTGAAGCGCCGAGACTCTCTCATAATCTTTAAAGTTATAGGTTTCGATTGTTTTATTGTGGTTAGTTGTTACTCGAGATAATATGAATAATTAAAAATTAATTATAATTTTTTACAGGATCGTACCAACTAATTTATTCAACCTAATGATAATAAACCCCTCTAATTCCACCACTGGTTGCTTATAACTGTTAATATTTTTACACAATGTGGCAACCTGTAAGGGGATCTTTTGTAACAATTTTCGTTATATTATCTTTACTTAATTGGAAGAAAATAAGAAAGAAATCGGAATTAAAAAATTACACAGGTTCTGGAAAAGAAAAAGGTTTTGGACATAAGTGCACGGAAAGTTTTTGTTTTGTTTTTTGAATTCCTCTATCGCCTGGTACTATGCATTGCACTTTTTTTAATGTCACTCTGTATATATATATATATATATATATATATATATATATATATATATATATATATATATATATATATATATATATATATATATATTTAGAAAGACAAAAAAAGTTCCTGTACACTTATCTCCAAAACCCTTTTCTTTTCCAGAACTTGTGTAACTTTTTAATTCTGATATTTTTCTAATTTTTTTCCAATTAAGTAAAGATAATATAACGAAAATTGTTACAAAATATCCCCTTACAGGTTGCCACATTGTGTAAAAATATTAACAGTTTTAAGCAACCAGTGGTGGTTTATATATTTATGTGTCACACCTACATCTGAAAAAATAATAGACCGATTTGGATAAAACTTGGTGAGTACCTTCCTTTTGCAAGTGGCTTGGATAATCTCGTTATCCAGGAAAATCCGCCAAGGTTTTCCCGGAAAATGTTGTGTTTTCTTTCGAAAAAAAATTATATCTCCGGAATTAACAAAGTAGGGGCAACCAACTTTGGTACGCGGGTTTAAATCGTTACAGGTAAGTTACTTACCAAATTTAGCTCTATGGGTTAAAGGACAAAAAAGTTAGAGGCATTTAAAGAAAAAAAAATTGGGTTTTCCTCAAAACGTCAAAGTGGCGATTTAAAGCGTCAAAATTGGTAATATTTAGGCAATGAACCTGAAAACACTATGAGCTATGGAAAATGTCTCAAGAAGGTGGTTTACAAAGCCTTAAGTCTTAGTTTCAATCGTCATTGTCCTTCATTTTACTAAAATATTCGCAGAAAATTCATTTCAAATAGACCCTTTCTCTGATACTTTGGCAGTAGTGTTGTGTTAGGATTGTTGTGGAATAACACGCTGTGGATTGAATAAATATATATAATGAAATACTTGAAGTTACAAATGTGAACATAAAATAATATAACGGTATTAATCGGAAAGCAGCAGATACAGAATTAGAACTTGTCTCTTTATGGCAGTGAACAATTGACTGATGCGCGAGCACCCATTTTGGCAGGCATGCTCAGTGCACCCTTAACAGTTGTTAATCGCACTCAAGGAAGATGGAAATGACCTTCACCATTCTTATTCTAACACTTCCCCTCGATTCACAACGTAAGATCACTGAACTAGGCACTATGAAAATACTTTTCGACCTTGACACACTACCCCCATCAGTTCAACACATTTCACATGCTTGTTTCTCGGTAATGGTTTCGTAAAAACGTCGGCAATCATGTCTTCGGATGGGATATGTATCAATGAAAATTCCACTCTCTCGAGAGCTTCTCTAACAAAATGACATTTTATATCAATGTGCTTACTTCTAGCATGAAACTTAGGATTTTCAGCTAATTTGATGGCACTTAAATTGTCACAGTGTAAAACAATTTTAGCAAGAACTTTAAAACCGATTTCACTGATAATTTTCTTCAGATATATAGCTTCCTTCGCAGCTTCTGTCGCTCCCATGTATTCGGCTTCGGTGGATGACAAAGCGACTGTTTTCTGTTTCTTTGATTCCCATGATATAGGACCACCTGATAAAATAAATGTATAGCCAGTATATGAGTGTCTGTCGTAGTAGAGAGATAATGTCTGTTCTGGAACGACCTTGACGCGGTGGTGGAGATATTTTCAAGGTCAAGGCCAGCGATATATTTTCCCACGGCCAGGTGTATTTTTAAGGTCAAGGCCAGATGTATTTTCCCACGGCAACGGCCAGAGGTATTTTTTTAAGGTCAAGGCAAGATGTATTTTCCCACGGTCACGGCTAGAGGTATTTTTTAAGGTCAAGGCCAGATGTTTTTTCCCATGGCCACGGCCAGAGGTATTTTTTTTAAGGTCAAGGCCAGATGTTTTTTCCCATGGCCACGGCTAGAGGTATTTTTTAAGCTCAAGGCCAGATGTGTTTCCCACGGTCACGGCCAGAGGTATTTTCACGTTCAAGTTTACAAATTTATCCTTGAAATTTGTTTTTATATATGTACAGGAGATAATAAATGATTTCTACGTGTACTGTATGTATATTATTTCATAAATACCCATATCATTATAAATTATGACCCTATACATGATTGGCGTGAGAATACTGAAGCTATATATTATATCTAAGGTGTACATGCTTTTTTAATCAAACAAGTATATATATTTATTTTTTTGGCGCACTATATATATCAAAAAAAGTCCAAGTTATAGATACTATGTCTAATATTATATGCTATCTATCTTCAAGTAAGCTAATTCTCACATATGTCATTTAAAAAAATAATATACATGTTTTCTCAATTATAAAAAAAACACTATGTTTAATGTAAACGAAGTCAAAAATAGATCAATTCATTATTCATTTATAGAAATTATAAATAAAATTCATACATATCTATCTTCGGGATACTTAAATTAAAATACTTCAGGCTATCTCTGTAGAATCTAGATATTACATGCATATATATATAAACAATAATAATAATAATAATAATAATAATAATATTACATGCATCCTCCATAAATGGGATACCCATATAAGAATTCAATGACTAATTATTCACATTGTGATCGTGTACACCTGCCTAATATAGCAGATTTTAAGTGGCACATTATACCTATATAAAGCGAGTTTATAAGGTATTATACCTATAGGAATCCAATAAACTGTATCATTATAAATGCAGGCGAGTTTTTAAATTACCATCATTTATGTATAGCTGCAGACTTGTATATATTGAATTTAATAAGCCGCGTTGTCTGGTTGAATATCCATTACCGGTCAGATAACCTTGGAAATATTAAGCCACTCCCCCAGAGAACCTTGAAAATGTACACATATGAAAGAGCGGCAGATGCGGCAGTATAGTTTTTATTGGACAATGAACAGTGTTGTTGTGGTGAATTTTTTAAGTGTGCATATTGAATTATTCCGGTAAGTGTCATCCTTTTGATTATCGATTTTAATTCTTAGTGAATTTATAGACCCTTTCTCCGATGCTTTGTTGAATTTTAGTAAAAAAAAGAATAAAATTTAATATATCCATTATTATGCAAGATATGAAAAAAAATTTCTATAATCACAGGTTGATACAAATTTTCTTTTTAGTGAATTTTTATTAAAAAAAATTCACTAATATTTATAATAGACCTTATGGTATTGTATTTTTTTTGCATTTTCCTTCAAAATATTATGCATGTTTGTAAGAAAATAAATTCGGGATGCAGTAAGTGCGTTATGGTAGCGAATTTTAATTAAATGCTTCAAATTTAAATAGCTCAATTTGCTATTAGTGAATTTTCGTAGAAAAAAAAATCACTAATGGAGACCCCGACTTTTGAATTTTGAAAAAGTTTTTGCAAATGAGCGCGAACTAGGACCCCTAGAACCCATATCCGGTGTCAGTTTCAATTTTTATATGTCACACAGATAACTCAAAAAATAATGGGTCGATTTTGATAAAATTTGGCATGTACCTTCCTTTTGTAAATGGGTTGGATAAATTCGTTAGTCAAGAAAATGGTACGAGGTTTTCCGGGAAAATTTTAAGTTTTCATTCATATGACAACCAAATTTGATAGGTAGGTTTAAGATATAAAAAGTAAACTACACAAAAAAATTTAGATTTCTATGTTACAAGAAAAAAAAAAGTTATAATAAAATATTTGGCGCCAGATCATTTCTATGAAAATTCACTATCATAGCGTACTTGGTGGGTCTTTGAGTTTTAATTTATAAGGTTAACCATGAAACCATTTTTTTTCGGGAACATTTTAAGTTAACTTTCGGAATTTTTTTTTGTACATTTTCAAACAATAAAGTTATTTTTATGAAACATAGCACATTGTTTCCACTATATAGGTTATACTGGTAACCAAATTTGATGCCTGCTTGCTTAAAAACACATATTTAGTATTAAAAACAATTGTATGAAAATTTACTACTGTAACACACTTACTGCATCCAGACTTTTTTTTGATTATCGTTTTTTAATTTTTTTTTCTGGATTTTCTTACATTATAATTTAAAATGTATAACAACAACAAAAAAATGTGCAGGGGGACACGAGGGAACCATTTCTACAATTATACATGTTTGTGAAAAAAAAATTCGGGACGCAGTAAGTGCGTTATGGTAGCCAATTGTATGAAAATTTACTACTGTAACACACTTACTGCATCCAGACTTTTTTTTTGATTATCGTTTTTTAATATTTTTTTCTGGCTTTTCTTACATTATAATTTAAATATATAACAACAACAAAAAAATGTGCAGGGGGACACGAGGGAACCATTTTTACAATTATGCATGTTTGTGAAAAAACATTCGGGACGCAGTAAGTGCGTTATGGTAGCCAATTTTAATTAAATACTTCAAATTTAAATATCTCAATTTGCTATTAATTTATAAGGTTAATCAATAAACCATTGTTTTTTCGGGAACACTAAGTCTACATTCGGAATTTTTGTTGTACATTTTCAAACAATAAAGTTATTTTGATGAAAGATAGCACACTGTTTCTACTATATAGGTTATACTGGTAACCAAATTTAATGCCTGCTTTCTTAAAAACACATATTTAGTATTAAAGCAATTTAATGAAAATTCACTACCATCACACACTTGCTGCTTTTTTTTTTATTATCGTTTTAATTTTTTTCTGGCTACATTATAATTTAAATATATATATATATATATATATATATATATATATATATATATATATATATATATATATATATATATATATATATATATATATATATATATATATATAATCTATTAGATTTTTTCTAGCTTTTGCAATATACTTTTTGTCTAATTTTCATGAAAAAAACAATAAAGTATAATATATCCGTTAATATACAAGATATGAAAAAAAAATTGTATACATCAATTATAGGGTGTCTTGAGCTACATCTTAAAAATTATTTCTACAATCACAGGCTGACCCATAAATGATACCAATTTTCTTTTTAATAGAACACACCTTATGTTATTGTATTTTTGCATTGAAAATAAATTCGGGACGCAGTAAGTGCGTTATGGTAGCGAATTTTCATTAAATGCTTCAAATTGAAATAGCTCAATTTGCTATTAATTTATAAGGTTAACCAAGAAACCGGTTTTTTCGGGAACACTTAAAGTCATGATAGTTCAAAAAAAATGTGTGGGAAGGGGCACGAGGGGGGATAGATGAAGCAAAAAAAATAGCTTTATACAGAAATAATGATGCTTCAGAGATTTTTTATTTTATTTCACGATTAGAATGCGATTAAAGAGGTATTTATTATAAGTATTTAAAACCGATAACTAAAATAAAACCACAAATATTTTTTGTGAAGCAATCATTTGCACTATTTGTGAAATGTCATTTATAGATATAAAAGTAAGGGATCACTGTCAGTTAATGGGAAACTTTAGAGGTGCGACACGGCACCTACAACCTTAAGTTTAAAACCCCTTTGCAAATACCATTTTCCCATAACTTGAAAAAAATTATAATGCCACATGTTTTTTGTAAAACAACTTGCTCTTCATCAAGGATTTTAAACATTTGAAAAAATAGCTTAGGAAATGGGAAGAAAGCGCATTCTTTTTACGTTTTCTTCAAAAAATTTTAATAAAGGGACATTTTTTTTTTGTTTCTAATAAAGATTGTTTCTATTGTAGAAAACAAGATGGTGAGCGATGATTATACAATCCCACGTGGTGTTGCCGGATAATTCTAAGATATAATCACAATGAGTATTTAGTGAGTGATTTTGTTGACTTCGGAATCAGTTTATCAACATGAGTCTCACATGTACGACCTGTCAGAAAATCTTCACAAGAAAAGATAGTCTTAAGCGACACAGGAGCACTGTTCATTGCGTCCAACCACTAACAAAACTCCCTGACAACGCCGTCGACACGGCGACAATTTCAAGCATTGCTGGACCAAGTGGAATCAGGAATGTTGCAGTATCACTGACAGATAGTTCTAACGCTGGACAGTCGATAGCAAATCAATCAACTGTGACAAGAAAGCGTCATCACACAGGTATCGACACGGCGCCAATTTCAAGCATTGCTGGACCAAGTGGAATTAGCAATGTCGCAGTTTCACCGACAGTGCCAGCAAAGCGTCGTCATACAGCTATCGACATGGCGACAGACATTGCTAGACCCGAACCATCGGCAACAAATCAACGAGTTGCAACTATACGCTGCAGTGCCTGTGACTGTGAAGTTCCTGCCAACATGTATGCTGGACATATCAGGAGCACCAAGCATAAAGCTCAATTTTGGAAACCTTTAGCAGATGGTGTTCGTGTGTGTAGGAGCACATTTAAAGGGAGAATAGTGAGTTATCAAATTACTTCTGACTATGTAGGACTAAATATAATTGATTATATGAATAGTGTTAAAGATAAGTCTATTGATATGCTGAAAAATGAACTTTATAAACTAACAGCATTTAAATGTAATTTTGAATTATTCGGATTATATATTTTACCCTCTCGTAATATAAGGGAAGTTAAATCTCATAACACATCTAATAAAGTAGTAACATCTTCATCTGATTTAGAAAATTTGTTTAATGATTTTGTAATTAGAATCGACCAACGTGCTTCAGACTTCACAGAGAGAGATTCAGGCTGGGCGCTGGAAAAAATTTTATATTTGGAAATAAATATTAATAAGTATAATCCTTTAAGAGCTGCTTCATATTTGCCATTACCACGTGAAATCACATTAAAAAAAGCTATAATTAATATTAAAAATAATGATGTATATTGTTTTGCTTGGTCAGTAATAGCTGCTATTTACAAACCAACTGGCTCAGTTTCTTCACCAAGCTCCTATCCAAATTTTAACGATACCTGTATCGATTTTACTAATTTATCATTTCCTGTCGCATTAAAATCAATACCTGAATTTGAAAAAAAGAATAATATTTCTATTAACGTTTATGGCATAGAGAAATTTTTTAAAAATAATGTCTATAAATATCAAGTTACGGGCCCTCTACATTACACACAGAAAAAGCAATCCACCCACATAAACCTATTGTTACTTGATGATTGTGAAGGAAATTATCACTATTGTCTTATAAATAATTTTTCTAGGCTCATTTCTTCCCAGATATCAAAAAACACACGATCGAAGCATTTTTGCGATGGCTGTTTACAATATTTTGATTGTGAGCAAAAGTTACTTCGACATGCCCAAAATGATTGCAATTATGTGACTGCAAAAATTCCACAGTTAAATACAAGGATTGATAAGTTAGGTCATACGGTTTTAGATAACGTTTTAAAATTTGAAAATTTCCAAAAGCAGCTGAGATTACCTTTTTCTGTTTATGCAGACTTTGAATGCATTTTAGAACCTATAGAAGATAATACCGATAACAATAACAAAGAAACTTTTACTATTAAAAAATATAAGCATATACCTTGTTCTTTCGCCTATTACATAAAATGTTCATTTAATGATGAACTTTCAAAATTAGTTTTATACCGAAATAATGATGCCCCGGAGGTTTTTGTTTCACGATTAGAAAGTGATTTGAGAGATATTTATTATAAGTATTTAAAACCGATAATTAAAATGAAACCTTTAACATGTCAAGAACAAAAAAAATTCAATGACGCCACCCTTTGCTTTATTTGTGAAATGCCATTTACAGATTCAGATGTGAAAGTAAGGGATCACTGTCATTTAACGGGAAATTTTAGAGGTGCGGCACACAACGCCTGCAACCTTAATTTTAAAACCCCTTTGCAAATACCAATTTTTTTTCATAACTTGAAAAATTATGATGCACATCTTTTTGTGAAGCAACTTGCGCTCAATCAAGAAGAAGTGGCTGTAATTCCTCAAACATTTGAAAAATACATTTCCTTTGCGAAAAAACTTCCAGTTGATAAATATATTAGTGCTGATGGCACAACAAAAACGATTTTTCTACAAATGAAATTTTTAGACTCATATCAATTTTTATCCGCTTCATTAGATGAATTGGCTTCAAACTTAGATTCGCCACAATGTCGTGAAGTACGTAAATTCTTTTCTGGTGATCAAAAGTTCTCTATTATGAGGCGGAAAGGAGTTTTTCCTTACACATATGTAACCGAATTTTTAAAATTTCATGAAACATTTTTACCAAGTAAAAATAAGTTTTTTGACGAACTTCGAAATGAAGAAGCATCTCAAGAAGATTATGATAGGGCTTGCAATGCATGGCATGTTTTAGATTGTAAAACTTTAGGAGACTACTTTGACTTCTACTTAATATCTGATGTTCTATTGCTTGCCGATGTTTTTGAAAACTATAGGGACTTATGTCTCAAAACTTACAAACTTGACCCGGCCCACTACTACACAGCTCCAGGCTTAAGTTGGGATGCAATGTTACGATACACAAAAGTTGAATTAGAGCTATTAACTAATATTGATATGCTGCATTTTTTTAAAAAGGGAATTCGAGGTGGTGTGAGTACTTGCATTCGACGAAAAGCTATCGCCAACAATAAATTTCTTCCAAATTATGATCCCTCAAGGCAAAACTCATTCATAATGAACTTAGATATTACATCCATGTATGGCTTCGTGATGAGCCAGAAACTTCCCGCGGGGAATTTTCATTGGCTCTCGCAAGAGGAAATTGAATCTTTACATAATAATGTTTCAAATATTCCAGACGATGCTGAGACGGGTTATGTTTTGGAAGTTGATCTTGAATATCCTACATATTTACATGACTGTCATAATGACCTACCATTTTGTCCGGAAAATTATAAACCACATGGTAGCAAAAGTCGAAAATCAATTCCAAATTTGCAAAATAAAGAAAAGTATATTTTACATTATAGAAATTTAAAACAATGTCTAAAGTATGGTCTTAAATTAATAAAAATTCACAGAGTTATACAATTTTCTCAATCGGCATGGCTTAAACCATACATAGAGTTGAATACAAAGTTGCGAAATTCTGCCAAGAATGACTTTGAGCGTCGTAGTTTTAAATTGAAAATAAATTGTATATTTGGAAAAACAATGGAAAATGTTGAAAACCGTGTAAATATAAAGCTTGCAACACAGTTTGAAAAAAATGTTAAAAGAAATGGTGCCGGAAATTATATAAGCAGACCCCATTTTAAAGAATCAAGAATATTTTGTGACAATTTAGTAGCTATTCAAATGCAAAAAACATATATTGAATATAACAAACCTATTTATGTTGGATTTTCAATACTAGATATATCAAAAACTATACTTTATGATTTTTTTTATGGATTTTTAAAACCATTATATGGTGATAATATATCTCTTTTATATACTGATACGAATTCTTTAATAGTTTATGTTGAAACTGAAAATTTTTATGAAGATATGAAACAGCACATTGATAAATATGATACTTCTAATTATAGCCTAAATAATATACACAATATTCCAAAAAACTTATCGACTATAGGAAAAATGAAGGATGAATATGGTGGGAAAGTGTTAGAATCCTATTATGGTACTTCTGCAAAAGCATATTGCATTAACACTCCAGAGACAATTTCAAAGAAGGCAAAAGGAATAAATAAGTCCAGCATTAAAAAGCAGTTAGAACTTAAACATTATAAAGCAATTGTGGATGGAGAATGTTCAACCATACATTGTCTAATGTATATCTTTAAATCAGAATCTCATCAGATTTTTACCAACCTTATACGTAAGGTTGCATTATCTAATAAAGATGATAAACGATACCTCATCCCTTCATCAAGTGCCACTTTGGCTTGGGGGCATATAGATATACCATTAGCAAGTCTATCAGCTGACGAAAGATTAGATCGTCTTATTCAAGTAATGAAAGAGGTTGCTGAAAGCGACATTTAGCAATAGATTTTATGGAAGGGGGGTAAAATATATAAGTAGCATTTAATGTTAGCTTGTCAGTTACTTTAACTCTAAACATGAGTCAATACTTATATTCGGAACTTTTCTCTCGCTTATGTGGTGAAACACAAACAATTTGTAAGCGTACTTTGCGATATATAATTACTAGAAATGCTTGTGAAGAAAATTTACCAGTTGCTGTAGCTATTTTAAATAAAATAGCCGTTCCAGATGCAGCTTTTCGTTATATAGTTGATAGCGAAGTTTGCAGCAATAATTTAATTTCATTATTGGTGGAAAAAAAATTAAAGTTGGATAAGTTTATAGATGATGTGATTGAAGTAGTGAAGCATGGTGGCCATGAGTTTTTAAGTATTTTGGAATTGGACGATTTACTTGGTGAGAATCACATAACTTCACCGATTTGTGAAAAATACTATTTGTTTACTTTATTAACATGTGGAGATTTGAAAAATTTTGATGAAAAATATCAAGCAACAAATATTTCCTCAAAATATAGGAAAATTGATTCATTAATCGATGAAACTATTTGCAATGTTGCCCATTTTGCAGATGTTAAACTTTTAAAATGTATAATGGATGTAGTTAAACAATTTAATATTAAATTTCACTTTGAGCCAAATAATAATGATGAACATAAACAAGTTCATGCATGGTTAACAAAAAATATTGAGAAGGGGTTGAAAGGTGGTGATAATTTAGGGTGGGAAGAAGGACCCTGTATGGCCAAATGGCCTTCAACAAAATTTAAAGATTATATTGAAACTTTAAGTTGTTTGTATGAATGGTCTCATTAAAGGTTTTTTTACATTTTTTTTTGTGTATCATTATATTACTTGCATTATATCTAAATTTAATGTATTGTTTGAAAAGAAACAAAATGCCAGAATAAATAATTTATTCCTAATATTTTTTATCATGTTTAATTATGATTGTCACTAAATACTTCAAGATTTTATGTTAGAGTTATTCTTAAATTGTTCTCATAAATCTGCAGCAACTCAAGGATATCCCCCTCCATTCAATACTTTTGGAAGGGGAACTACTATAAGTTGAAGAACATGTTTATTATAGGTAGTTCTTAAACTTTTAATAAACAATGAATAACTACAACAATTGCCAGCCAGCTAACCAAGCAATTTCTGAAAAATCAGCTAAGAAAAATAATTTTGTGACAATTAATAAGAAACAATATCATCTTAACCCATCCAAATCAAAATATGTATGCTGTGCACTAGCTTACGAATTTAACTTTCAACCTTTGGTGATAATTAAAGGTTTGAAAGGTGATAGTGTGTTTTTAAATGAGTCTGAATGGAATGAGTTCCTGAAGCATCAAGGCATAGTAACTAACTATTTTTATACAACGAGTGGTGAAACTTTTCAACCACTAAAGTCTTCATTTACAATACATTTTGAATGGTTTAGAGATATAAAAATCATAAAAGTGGAAGATAAATATGGTAATGGGGTCTATTTAGCTATGGAAACTGTTAGCAAATTATTTGAACTGGCATCCCTAATCAACTATAAAGTAGATATGCTCAAGAAACAAGAATTTTCCAAGTATTTCGATACCTTGATCGACAGTGTCAATTCCAACATTGATGTTGGTCAGTTTATTTTAAATGAAGTGTCTACGACAGGCAATTCGGAAAATGTCAGTTCAGTAATGGAGCTGGTATATCAGTATCCGAATTTGAAAGTATTCAACAGATACAGCCCTTTTTCATTTTACAATCAACACTGAATATGAAGATGCACGTTACTTTTAATGAATCACGCAATCAAGTAAAATATATTACAGTTTGGAATTTTGCACATCGTCAAGCAAGAATTGGCGAATGGGAGCAATATGCAAGGGATCGTGATCGATTTCATCGTCGAATAAACAAAACTGCTGAAACCATTAACTACATTCTTGATAAAAGTCATAGACTGCGGATTTATGAAGAACGCTTTTTAAATTTTGTGTGCTAATTAGTATTTTATAAAATAATTATTTTTTGTCAGGAGGTGGTTTTTTTGTAAAATTATTGTGCTTTGTAAAAATTATAATAAACATATGTCAAACTAAAATGTTTTATGTCAAATTATTGTTTAAAAAATTATAATAATAAACATATGTCTAACTAAAATGTTTTTATTATTTAAGAAAAATCTACAAACTTCCTGTAAAGTCCTCTTTATTTAGGTAAATAATTACATTGCAAAAAAAATATAAAACAAGGTAAGTATATATTTAACGTAAATTATACAAAAGTATCCTTAGGTATCCAAGAATTATTTGATTTATCTAGTCCTAACCATTTCACAAATACCTCCCCCCCCCTCCTCCTAATAATTCTTTCTATTAAATATATGTCTGGATATTTTACTTTCTGAAGTTCTTCTTCGTAGAATCCTCCTTTAATTGATTGCTTTTTTCCATCTTCAAGATAATACATTGTTGGATTTGTCACTCTCACCTCAGCTATTTGAAAAATCTCATTGGACCAGTTCGGTGTATAACCTTTTTCAAAAAGTTCACGATGTTTACTTATACGAACAAAATCCCCAACACGAAATTTTTTTTTCTTCGGATCAACTGTTTTCATATAACTAAATGCATATTTTAAAAGATGTTTTTCATGTTTCTTCTTAACTTCTGCCGGCCTCATACCAGTAGTACTGTGTACTCTATTATTATAATATGAAACAATGTTTTTAAGGAGATCTAGCCATTTGTAATTTCCCTGCATGCTGAATTGCTTCCACATTAAAGTCTTCAATGTTCTGTTTACACGTTCACATATACTAGCCTTTTTTAAGATTTGTATAAGTGGCGTAATGATTTATTTGAAACTGATCCATCAGGGATTTGAACGCGCGACCAAAAAACTCCATACCATTATCTGTCTGTACATTTTTGGGGTGAGTTTTCAGAGATTTTAGAATATTAGCCATAGCTTTGGCAACTTCTTTTGATGTTTTACTTTTTAATGGTTCAGCCCAGACAAACTTTGAAAAAGCATTAATTACTACTAAAATGTATTTGTACCCCTTATTGAATTTAGAATAAGGAAGCATTTCTACTAAATCTGCCTGAAACAAATCATTTAAACCCTTAACTATTACATGACGCCTTCTATAATTTCTTCTAGCGGGTTTGTGAAGTTCATTCACCACTACTTCTTTTACATTGATAGCGGACATTTTAGGTGTAGTTCTATGGCGCAAGCGATCGCTTTGCTGTTTGGAGAATGTTCAAAATAAAATGTATCTCCTGATTTTATCTTCACACCAACAAATTTTTTAGCAGATATTTTTGTATTATTTAGAAATATAGTGACTTCAGTTGAAGGATTTAAATAAATTTTTTCAATTTCCGCAGCGTAGTCAAACAATATTGCATAGGATTCATTATTTAAATACCATCTATGGATGTTTTTATCGATTGATTTATATCCATTATATAGTAAAATTATTTTTTGTTGTAATTTTGAATTGAGATTTCTGTTTATTATTCTACCAAATTTGTCTAAAGTCATATTGAGACTGATAAAGCGATGACAATTAATTACTATTTTATACTATTATACGAGCTTCCTGTAATTCCTCAATCAAGGAGACTATCTCATTGTGATTGCCGTTATTACCAGCATTTTGAGCCGCAATTAGAAGTCTTAGTCTATCAACTAATTCATTAGGGTCATCCCAGTGTATATAGTTTACTGGATTTTTGTTCCATTTCATAAAACCCTTTCCCGATCGCAAATCATACACTCTGCTAGGAAATGAACCCGAGCGTGGTCTCTGTCCAGGAGGTTTAATTACAGAAGTATATTTCTTTGAGGGATTACCTATTTTGGGGTTATTTTCATCATAATTTCGTCGGAGAGCATTTGTTCTTTCTAAAATATGAAGATAATCTTTATGTTCTGCTACTTTATATGGTGCTGGATTCTTTTTAAATAATAACTCATACAATCCTGTTGTTCCTTTATATCTGACACCTTTTACAACAATATCTTCTTTATCAAAATTAATTTCAGAGTCTCCAATATAAAATTTATCTGAAAGTAGGTCATGCCTAATCCCATGCGTATGATCAAAGGCATCATCGGAATCCCGTATCATTGCTTCTATGTATTGTCGAGGTAGTGGAGCAAATTGGTCCAAATATATCTCAAAAGAAGGTTCACCGAGCAGTCTTTGAAGTTCTGCTGTGCTAATTTCAGCGGGAGTTTCCGGTTCTTGTTCAGGTTCTGCGATAAATACCTCTTCACCTAACGGCTCTTCTTGAAATAAGCGACGCGGTCTCATTTTTGTCTCATATTTCGCCGATTGTTTTTCTGACTTGTTAAATTCTTCTTTTACTTTGGATGCATTTTTTTCCAGTTTAATATCTGAAAGTATCTTTTTTAATGGTTCTGTAATAGGTTTTAATTTTTCCTCTCTCTGAATGGCAGACTCTACAACATCAGATTTTAGACTTTGCAACTTTCGTTTAAGTGCTTTTCTTGTTTTAATGAGTTGTCTTGCAACTGTTTGATCCATGTTTGCGTTGTCAATAGTTAATTAATACTAAAACTTTTTTTCATCCTTACGGATAAATATAGGCATCAAATCCTTTTCTATATCTGCCAGCCTGAAATGGAAATTCTTTATTTATAACCAAAAATCCGAATTTACCTTTCCAACAATAACAACATATATCTTTAAATTTCTGAAATGTCATATCAACATTAACGTGATCATCATAAATATGTTTCAGATTAGTATTATCTTGTTTAAATATTACAAGCAAATTTGCATTATCTCTAATTAATTGTTTTGGAATTGAGGAATAAGTTTGACATAGATAAAAACAATCTGCATTGTTATGGCGGCCGAAGCAAAAATAATCTCTCATAATGCTTTGATTGCAGCAAACAATATCATCAAATATTATTATTGAATTTGACTTTATCTGGTCAGGGGGCACTATGTCATCACCGTTTTCATATTCAAAATATCCTATATCTGTAATAGGTTGCAAAAGGTGTTTGAGATATTTATATTTTGATTGGCTAAGTGACTTGGAATAGATGTAAATGTTTTCAAAACGTAATCCATTCGGATGTTCTAAGAGCGTAACCATTACATTTGTTTTTCCACAACCGGATGCTCCAACCAACAGACCTCTTTTACATTCACTACCCAATAAAGTACCGTGTCGGCAGAACTTTTCTGCTAAAGAAATGTCATCGTGATCCTGAATCGGCAACTTTAATGCTTGTTGCGTCACCCTCATTTTATTTATGACAAATGGTTTGAATTAAGTAAATTAAATGTATTTATAGATGACAAAAAACAAACTTCAAGAGTATATATAGCCCAATAGTTTCATAAATCAATCATACTTGTATTATTTTTCAACCTAATCACACAATATGAAGTTAAAACGTTTGTTGGCACTGGCACTTCGTAGAAAAGGTAAATTATTAAAAAGAGGAAGGGGTTTATCTTTTTCCAAAATGCCTTTCGGCATTAAAGGAAAACATAAAAAATCGAAACGTAATAAGAAAAGTAGAATAATACGTGCTCCCAAAATTGGTGACTTTTTACCTTTCTTGCTACCTGCTTTGGGAGCGTTAGGTGCATTAGCGGGAGGTGGCGCCAGTATAGCGAAAACCGTAGTTGATGCCAAGAATGCTGCAAAGGTATTACAAGAAGCAAAACGTCATAATATGGAGCTTGAAAAAGTCGCCAGATCATCTAAAGGTTCTGGGTTATTTTTAAAACCGTACCAAAAAAACTTCCGATAAAACTACCATCGCGACCTTTGACGAATATTGATTTACTAAAGTTTGCAAATTTGTTAAAGATAAAAAAATTTCGGGGCGTATACATGAGAGACAATCTACCAATCAAAATTAAAAACAACGAGTCTGGCATTATTAATCTTGACAGTAAACAGGGTAGCGGAACTCATTGGACCGCATATGTAAAGAAAAAAGCACATATAAATTATTTCGATAGTTATGGAAATTTACGACCCCCCAGCGATGTAGTTAATTATTTTTTTAGCGGTGATTATAATAACACAATCACTTATAATTATCAAAGGGAGCAAAGCCCCCATTCTTTTAGGTGTGGTCACCTGTGTTTGAAATTTCTATATAACACACAGTAATCTCTGCTGTATTGCCAGTTGTGTAACATGTCTTACGCTTTTACATTTTCGGGAAAGGAATCTGTGCTTAGCGCAGATTTTAATCCTCCAATATTTCTAGATGACAATTCACAATATGTGATTGGTCTAACAAATTTCGAGACTTTCAATGTTATCCCTAATATTGATGAAACCAACAATAAATTTTTCTAAGGCACTGAACATGTTACAATTCCAACAGGTTCTTATGAAATTTCAGATATACATCAATATTTACAGAAAAACATGAAAAAAGAAACTTTAGAACTCGAAGCGAATAATAATACATTAAAAACTATTTTAAAATGTAGTAAAGATATTGATTTTTCAAAAGCCAATTCCATCGGTAAACTTTTAGGATTTAGTAATAAGCTTTTAAAGGCGAATTTAGTTCATGAATCAGAAAATCCAGTTGAAATTATTAAAGTAAATGCTTTATGTATTGACTGCAACATATCTTCTGGTTCCTATAATAATGGTAAGCCGGTTCATACAATACATCAGTTTTTTCCCACTGTGCCTCCTGGATATAAAATAGTGGAAACGCCTCAAAACATCATTTACTTTCCAGTTACCGTTAAGACCATTACTAATATAACCATTAAGGTGCTTGATCAAGACGGAAATTTAGTAAATTTTAGGGGTGAAACGGTTACAGTAAAGGTGCATTTAAAAAAAGATATATAAATGGTTGTGAGATATAATGCTTTATATCTACCCTCTTGGTTGCCAGAGTATAAAAACAGAAACCTTCAGAAAAAATTCAGTATTCTAAAAAGGCCTAAGCTATTAACACCTTCCAACCGACAATTCTTACAATCACTTGGTTTTCAAGTAAAATGAATATTCTTGACGTTGCACAAAAAGTAGTTGTAGATGATTCTATTGTAGATTACCAGTACCATACCTACCAGGCATGTACATCTTCACAATTTGATTATAACGATGAACAACGGATCACTGTTCAAGAACTTGATGCATATACACTTCCTTCTGACAGCTTTTTGTACATTGAAGGTAAATTAACCAAAACAGATGGTACGGTGTCAAACAATTTGTTTTTTATTAACAACGCAATAGCTTTTCTTTTTAGAGAAATTCGTTATGAACTGAATGGTGTAGTAGTAGATTCCACACGCAATGTAGGACTTGCTTCAACAATGAAAAATTATTTTTCATTAAATTCTAACGAAAGCATAAAACTTCAAAACGCGGGTTGGTTTCCTAAAAGCGAAAAACGCACAGATGATCGTATCAAAGTTGATGCGAATGGAAATTTTAATGTTTGTATTCCATGTTCCCACTTATTGGGATTTTTCGAAGATTATCGTAAAATTATAATGAATATGAAACAAGAACTAATCCTTATTAGAAGTAGTGATGATAAAGATGCTGTAATCTACATTGATGATCCTGCAGCTCCCACCCCTACAGTAGATGAGCCGAAAGTTACAATTGAGAAGGTGTCCTGGAAAGTTCCCCATGTTACCGTTTCTCTCGCACAGCAGTTACAGCTTTCCAGACAAATTCAAAAGGGGGTGGAAATTCCATTACCCTTTCGAAGCTGGGAGTTAATAGAATACCCAGCTCTTCCAGAAACATCTAGACATACTTGGCCAGTTAAGACCACTACAAAACTCGAATCACCACGCCATATTCTTACAGGATTTCAAACTGATAGAAAAGGAAAGATTTTAAAAGATATGAGTAAATTTGATAATTGTAACCTAAGAAATTTTAGAGCTTTTCTAAACACTGAAAGGTATCCTTACCAGGACCTCAACTTAAATATTCTGGAAAATAAATTTGCCTCGCTTTACGAAATGTTTTCAAAATTTCAACAATCTTATTATCAAAAAGAAAATCAACCCCTCTTTACACCAACTGAATTTGCAAAATTAGCGCCTTTAGTTCATATTGACTGCTCCCGACAAAAGGATAGCATTCAATCAGGGTCGGTTGTAGTGAGACTTGAATTCGAAACAAATGCAAACATACCACATAACACATCCGCATACTGTTTAATTTTGCATGATAAACTATTTACTTACAATCCCCTGACGAAAATCGTAAGACAAATTTAATTATACTATTTAAGCTAGATGCACTCCTTTGCCTATTTCAATTTGATGATGACGTTGAGGTATAAACAACAACTCAGTGCTCATTTAAAAAAACTAAAAGAACTCAAGAAAGTGATTTTCTTTTACGACATGAAGAAAAAAAATGTATAAACGCTTTTCAAATTTATCATTGTAAACTATGGTACTCGTAATTGACATTCAAGGTTTCAAACTGGAAAATAATAAATTTCTTCCAAAAGAACTTGCATCGTTTGATGGTTCCAAGATCTGTCATTATGTTTTTAAAGCACCATTTAGTCTGGATTATTTACCTCAAAATTTACAAGTGCAGACGAAATGGTTAATAAACCATCATCATTGTATTGATTGGAAATCAGGTTTTACACCAGTACGCAATTTTGCTGAAATAATCAAACATCTTACAAGCGACACCAACGTCGTTTATGTGAAAGGAAAGGAGAAAGCTGATTATGTAAAAAAATATTCATCAGCACTCGTTTTGGAATTAGATGAACAACCCACACTTCAAGCATCTACACCTTCTTGCATTTATCATTTAAATAATCATTGCGTTTGCGCCCTTACTAATGTATACTTTTTATTTAACAATCATGTTATGAATTAAGTTTTGTATTGTAAAAAATAAAATGAGTAAAAAATAAAACTGTTTAAAATATATTGTTTTTTTTTATTTATTTATTTATTTAAAGCGATGTATAGGAATACAATGTCTAATTACATTTCTTTTATTCTATAAATTTAAAATGGAACAAAATGCGTAAGTATGTGTTCAATTTCTCCATTTTGCACATAAGCTTTGTATGATAGAACAAAAAACTCTTTTGTACAGTTACCACTTAAATATATGTTACACAATTCATACAAATATGAACTGGTCCAGTCATCTCCTTCAGACTCAAATTTTTCATCACCAGCTATGTTTCTTATTTTACAGACAATTATTCTAAACTTCTCTTCTAGCTCATCACTATCTATTTTTTCACACTGACATTTACTGCTCACATTCCTCATCATATTAAATTGTTTATACTGCACTTACGTTGACTGTGGCTTCTTAACTACTGACACTACTCACTGTTTCCAATATTCACAGCTGGACCCACTCTTAAACAACTACACACAAAGGTCACTTCGGCCGGCTGCCTACACTGTTCTGCAGATCTATATTTTATTCGCCTGTTACAATGTGTGCAATGCGATATATACCTACTATGCACATGATATTTTACGACGACACTTTTGTCACGCAAAGTAAACATTGCATACCTAGCTCCTACCAGGCAATCTCCGCAAACTATGGAACCCATACAAGGATCCCCAATAAAATAAAATTTTTGACATTTTTCTTCACACACATCGACAGCCCTAAGGTGTGCCTCCATTAATGCCACAGCTTGAATATGGCGATTTTGCAAAACACTCCCTTCATAATTTAACACATATCGCTGGCGAATATTTGAAGTGTCACGTAAACTGTCCCAGTTAATCAAAAAATTGTGATCAGACATTGTATTCCTACTACTTTACACTTTATTATAAATAAACTCGAACTCTTGTATAGAGGATTCTAATAATATTAATTCCCTGAGATATCTCCTGTACATATATAATACAAATTTCAAGGATAAATTTGTAAACTTGAATGTGTCTGTGACCATGAAAATGTGGTTGGCCTTGACCTTAAAAAAAATATCGCTGGCCGCGACCGTGCAGAAACACATCTGGCCTTGAGCTTAAAAAATACCTGTAGCCGTGACCGTGGGAAAATACATCTTGCCTTGACCTTAAAAAAATACCTCTGGCCGTTGCCGTGGGAAAATACATCTGGCCTTGACCTTAAAAATACACCTGGCCGTGGGAAAATATATCGCTGGCCTTGACCTTGAAAATATCTCCACCACCGCGTCAAGGTCGTTCCAGACCAGACATTATCTCTCTACTTGTCGTCGGGACAATTGCCCCAGTCTGCATCGACATAACCCATTATACACAAGTCGTCGGGCTTGAACACTATACCGTAATCGATAGTTCCTTTGAGATATCTAAGAACACGTTTTGCAGCTAACCAATGCTCTCTTCTATAACAATTATTAAACTGTCCTAAGTAGCTTACAGCAAAACAAATATCCGGTCTTGTAGCCATGGACAAATAGGTAAGCGCACCAACAAGCTCCCTGTACGGCACCTGGTCGTCTTCTTGGGTAGCTTCCTCAGCGGGTTTTCTAAGCTTCACATTTTGATCCATGGGTGTACTCACTGGGTTGGCTTCTTCCATACCAAATCTCTTCAGAAGGTCTGTGACATACCCTCTCTGATGTAGGTTAATACTGTTGCCTTCACGTTTAAATTCTATACCCAGGCACTGGTGAACATCACCCAGGTCTCTCAATTCGAATTCTTCAGCGAGTTTTAATTTTAAATTTGAAATATTTTCATTGTTACGGGATGCTATTAATATGTGATCCACGTAAGTGATGACTAAGGTAACATTTTCACTCTCACCTAGTGTAAAAACACATGGGTCTGCCTTGGTGGGATTATATCCATATTTCTGCAGGACTCCACTAAGCTTCTGGTACCAACTTCTGCCGGCTTGCTTTAACCCATATAACGATTTCTTTAAAAGACATACCTTGTCCTCAGATTCGAGAGAAATCAGCATCTCTGTGGCCTTTTTCTGGACGTCTTCTCCATAGCTTCGGTCTTGACAGATCAAATTTAGCGATTCTGACAAATATTTCGGAGGTTCCATGTATATAACTTGCTCTAGGTCGCCGTTTAGGTACGCACAAGTAACATCTAGTTGCTGAATGTCCATATGCATACGTGCAGCTAGAGCAGCTACGAGTCTGATGGAGCTGAGGCGGGCTACAGGTGCAAATGTCTCGTGAAAATGGATTCCGGGACGTTGACTGAAGCCCCTTGCAACAAGTCTTGCTTTTCGCCTTTCAATGCTACCGTCAGGCTTGTATTTATTCCTTAGAACAATACGACTACCGACCGTTTCTTGATTTTTCTGTCGGTCCACAAGTTCCCACGTATTATTTTTCAACACAGAAGCTATCTCGTCAGCCATTGCACTACACCACTCACCACGGTATGGTCCTGACAGAGCTTCTTTTATGGGAATCTCTGAAAGAAACACTTCTTCCGGGTAAACACTAGCTTTGGCTTCCTCGGCAATCTCCTTGAAAACTTTTCTAGGTCTTCCTCTCAGGCCTGTTCTGTAGATAGCTGGTCTGCCTCTTGTCCTACGTGTCCTAGGCTCCTCTTCTGTCACTTCCACGTCACTTTCACTTTCGTTCGCTGGAGGATACAGCTGGACATCAATTTTCTCATGGTCTAGGTCCTCCTCGTGGTCGACATCTTCTGGAGTAGGGTCACTACACATTTCTTTTTCGATAAATTTCACATCCCTAGTGATCATAAACTTATTTTCAGCAGGAATCCATATCCTGTATCCCTTGATTTCTTCAGAATATCCAATAAACACCCATTCCTGGCACCTGGAATCAAGCTTCCCCTTGATAGGATTTCTGTTCAGGCAAAATACTTTACAACCAAAGTCTTTGAAATGTGATACATCTGGAACATGTCCAGTCCACAATTCGTATGGTGTACGCCCATTTAGACTTTTAGATGGACATCTATTTCGAATATAGTTCGCAGTATTCACTGCTTCGGCCCAAAAGATTGAAGGTAAGCCAGATTGCATTAACAAGCAACGAGCTGTATCAAGAAGTGTACGATTCTTTCGCTCTGATACACCATTTTGTTCGGGAGTATACGGGCATGTAAGTCGACGTGATATACCATGTTCTTTCAATAAATCTTCAAATTTTTGACATGTATATTCAGTTCCATTATCAGATTGGATACATCGAACCTGTCTGCCCCTCTGATTCTGAGTAAGCTTTATGTATTCTCGTGTCTTATCCACCACTTCACTTTTATGCTTCAAAAAATAAACTACGCAATATCGTGAATAATCGTCGATGAATTCTAGGAAATATCTATTCTTAGAGTGACTTTCAACTCGCATCGGACCACAAACGTCCGTGTGTATTATGTCCAAGATATCACTTCTCCTGTTAGATTCCTTTGGAAAAGGAAGTCTGGTCATTTTACCACGTAAACATACGTCACAGTTCATATTTTCTAATTTCTGATTACAGTTCATTTTCACACCGATAATTTTATTGTTTCTGACGCATCGCACTAAATCTTGAAAGTTCAAGTGACCAAGCCTACGATGCCATAACTTTATCGTTTCATTTGAAGAAACTGACATGAAAGCTGAGTCTTTCGCGATCTCCCGTGCATAGTATAGGTCACCCACGCGGTCGGCTATGAGTTTCACACCACCGTACTTATCTAATACTAGTGCACAGTCTTTCTTGAACAAAACTTCATTGTCTTTATTGGTTATTTTACTCACAGATAGTAAGTTTGTTCTTAAATCGGGCACATGCAGTGTGTCATTTAACTGTATGTCTTTCACTTCGCCGAAGACGTCGGCCGCGAATGACGCTGTACCCGTTGCCACTATTTCCGTACAGGCATTATTCGCGAGTCGCAAGTTTTCATTCACGGATTCAGCTAATTTCGAGAAGATTTCCGTGTCCTTGCATAAATGTGAAGTCGCACCACTGTCTAAACACCAGTTCATTTTCGCGTTGCCGTTACCGATACCGGGCTTCGCTGACACTTTAGCAGTTTCAGAGTTTGTCGAACATTCACTAGATAACCACCCTATTGTTTCGTTGTTATTTCCTGGCTCACACTTCGCTGAAGATTGTGCGTTTTTATTCCTCGCACAGTCAGCTGCCTTGTGACCTATCTTCTTGCACCGATGACAACGAAACTTGAAAGTTTCTGTGATATTTCTTTCTTCTTTATTTCTGTTGTTTCCTCCGCCATTCTTGTTTACATTTTTACGATTGTAGTTATTCCAATTCCACTGTCCGCGGGACTTGCGCCCTATAAACAAAGCACCTTGCGTCGGCGTAGATATGCCGTCTGTTTGTCGTGCGCCGGTCTCTTCCATGATTTTGATACGGAGCGCTTCCGGCGGCGGCAAATCGTCTCTTGATTCGATGGCACATCGGAAGTTCTCGTAGCTCGCAGGCAAACTGTATAACAGCATAATTGATAACAAATCTGCATTTATTTCTATATCCATTTCATGTAGCTTGTCTACGGCATCGAAGAATGTATTTAAATGTTCGCGGATGTCTTCACCTTCTTTCATGCGTTGGAGAGTCAACTGTTTCAAAAGCGTAGCTTTTCTGGCGGGTCCCTTCGACTGATAGACGCCATTTAATTTCAGCCATACTTCCCTTGATGTACGGCAGCCTTTTATCTGCTTCAATTCTGTAGCACTTATCGACAATATTATGTCTGATTTGGCTTTGCTGTCGCCCTTCTTCCAGGCTTCGACTTGTTTCTTGGAGTCTTCATCTTCCGACTTCAACACCGGTTCCTTCATTTCTCCGTTCACGTAGGCCCATTCGTCGTTTTTGACTAGTAGTGCTTCCATTTGAATTTTCCACGTGCCGTAATTGTCTTTGTTAAGGCTGTCAATTCGCGAAACGTTCGCAATACTCATTATAACGCCTTTTTACTTAACAAAAGCACAAATACACCGAACACACGAACACTGTACACACGCGCGTGTTACTTAACGGAATTTTTCGAACTACTAAAACAACCGACATCAATCCACAATCCTGAGCCCGTAACCTGTTAGGATTGTTGTGGAATAACACGCTGTGGATTGAATAAATATATATAATGAAATACTTGAAGTTACAAATGTGAACATAAAATAAAAGTCGAAGACGCAGCAAGTGCGTTATGGTAGTGAATTTTCATAAAAATGATCTGGCACAAAATATTTTATTATAACTTTTTTTTCTTGTAACATAGAAATCTAAATTTTGGTGTATAGCTTACTTTTTATATCGTAAACGTACCTACCAAATTTGGTCATCATAGAGTTTTTATTTTTTAAGATAAATTTTTTTTTAAAATGAAAACTTAAAATTTTTTCGGAAAACCTCGTCCGATTTTTTTGATTAACGAACTTATCAAAGACATTTACAAAAGGAAGGTACATGCCAAATTTTATCAAAATAGTCCCATTATTCTTTGAGATAAAAAATTTTTTTGAATGAAAACTCAAAATTTTTCCGGAAAACCTCGTCCGATTTTCCTGGCTAACAAACTTATCAAGGCCATTTATAAAAGGAAGGTACATGCCAAATTTTATTAAAATCGTCTTATTACTTTTTGAGATAAGAATTTTTTTCGAATGAAAACTCAAAATTTTCCCGGAAAACCTCGTCCGATTTTCCTGACTAACGAACTTATCCAAGCTATTTACAAAAGAAACGTACATGCCAAATTCTATCAAAATCGGCCCATTATTTTTTGAGTTATCGGTGTGATACATATATATATATATATATATATATATATATATATATATATATATATATATATATATATATATATATATATATATATATATATATATATATATATATATATATATATATATATATATATATATATATATATATATATAAACATATAAAAATTGAAACTAACCCCGGATATGGGTTCTAGGGGTCCTAGTTCGCACTCATTTGCAAAAATTTTTTCAAAATTCAAAAGTCGGGATCTCCCCATTAGTGAATTTTTTCTACGAGAATTCACTAATATAACGGTATTAATCGGAAAGCAGCAGATACAGAATTAGAACTTGTCTCTTTATGGCAGTGAACAATTGACTGATGCGCGAGCACCCATTTTGGCAGGCATGCTCAGTGCACCCTTAACAGTTGTTAATCGCACTCAAGGAAGATGGAAATGACCTTCACCATTCTTATTCTAACATGTTGGCTATAGAGTTTATCGGTTAATGGTATATCATTTTTGTCGAATTTTCGTAAAAAATCTATAAAGCCCAATATATCCGTTATTATGCAAGATACGAAAAAAATTGTATACATTAAGTATAGGGTGTCTTGAGCTACATCTAAAAAAATATTTCTACAATTACAGGCTGGCCCATAGGTCGTTGGTGATTCAAATGTTCTTTTTTAGGGAATTTTCTTTAAAAAAATCACTAATGGGGAGATCCGTATATATATATATATATATATATATATATATATATATATATATATATATATATATATATATATATATATATATATATATATATATATATATATATATATATATATATATATCGTACCGATAACTAAAAAAATAATAGACTGATCTTGATCAAATTTGGTGAGTACCTTGCTTTTGCAAGTGGCTTGGATATATTCGTTAGCCAGGAAAATTGGACAAGGTTTTCTCGAATAATTTTGTGTTTATTTTAAAAAAAAATTCATACCTCAGGAAATAACAAATTGCGGGCAACCAAATTTGATTTGATTTGTATTATAAAGAGTGAACTATGCACCAAAATTTAGGTCTTTAAGTGTAAGGAGAAAAAAGTTACCAGCACCTAAAAAACAAATTTTGGAGTTTTGCTCAAAACGTCAAACTCGCAATTTAAAACGCCAAAATTGGCATTGTTTAGGCAGAGAATGTGAAACAAATACGGATTGTGAAAAGAGAATGTTGCAGGACGAGTGTTCTGCGAACCCTAAAGTTTCAGATTCAATCGTCGTTTCCCTTCATTTTACTAAAATATTTACAGAAAATTCATTTCAAGTAGACCATTTCTCTGATGCTTTCGCTGTAGGTTTAGTGAAGTTTATGGTTTAACGGACTATAATTTTAGCTAATTTTCGTAGAACAAATTCGTTACTGCATTTTAGCATTTTTTATCGAAATATGATGCAGGTTTGTAAGAAAAAAATCAGGACGCAGTAAGTGCATTTTGGTAGCTAATTTTCATTAAATCCTTCAAATTTCAATAACTCAATTTGCTATGAACGTAAGTTTTGTTGGTTAGGAAACCAACATTTAACTTTCTTTTCGGAAAATTTTTGTATGAACGCAGCAAGGGTGTTTTGGTTGCGAATTTTCATTAAATGTTTCAAATTTCAAAAACTTAATTTGCTATTAACCTAAGGTTCATTGGCTAGGAGACCAGTTTTCTCCGAAACATGTAAAGTTTATTTTCGGAAAATTGTTGTACATCTTCAAATAATTATTTTGATAAAATATGGTACATTGTTCCTACTATATAGGTTATACCGGTAACCAAATTGATGCCTGCTCGCATTAGAGCGATATATTTGTAATTAAAAACATTTTTATGAAAATTCACTTACATAACGCACTTGCTGCGTCCAGAGTTTTTTTTTTATTGGCCTAGTGCAAAATTTTGGATGCTAATTATGAAAACTAGAATTTTCTTTATTGTTTATTAAAATAGACCCATAATGTTAAATATCTTTGAAAAGATTGTGCAAATACAAATTAATTTGTTGACAAATATACAGGTGTCCCATTTGAAACAACCACCTATTGGTCAATATTAGAAAACTAACTACGCCACCCCATTCTAGGTAAAAAGTTCTTAAAGGATTCGTTTTTACGTTTTTGACATGTTTTCATACAACTGAAATACAAGCGGTACCATAAAAGGCATTATTTTTAAGATCCCTCCTAGAGCTCGGAAACTAAGACGGCTATGACAATTTTGTTTGCGATATCTTTCGTTTCACAAAAAAAGTAGTAGCTCAGGTTCTATCATTGGTAATAACCGAGACACCCAGTAATTTCAACCAAAATGGGACACCTGTACATTGTGTCAAATGTGGCTTGAGAATAGCGTTGCGCGTAGGCATTGCCTTTACATGAGTCCAAGCCAGTGCAAGAGAAAAAGTGTGTAAAAAATACCTATGATTTTTGAAAGGAACATTCTGTATATTTTAGTGTCAAATCATACAACAAAACTCTGGACGCAGCAAGTGCGTTATGGTAGTGAATTTTCATAAAAATGTTTTTATTGTAAATAGGTGTGTTTTCTTTTTATTTAAGAAAGCAGGCATCAATTTTTGGTTACCAGTATAACCTATATAGTAAAAACAATGTGCCATGTTTCATAAAAATAACTTTATTGTGTGAAAATATACAAAAATTTCCAAAAGTAAACTTAAAGTGTTCCCGGAAAAACCCGTTTCTTGGTCAACCTTATAGGTTAATAGTAAATTGGGCTATTCAAATATGAAGCGTTTGATCAAAATTCGCTACCATAACGCACTTGCTGCATCCAGAATTTTTTTTCTTACAAACACGCATTATATTTTGATGGAAAATGCAAAAATGCAATAACATAAGGCGTGTTTGATTTAAAAAAAAAAAAGAAAATTTGTATCACCAACCACTTATTGGCCAGCCTGTGATTGTAGAAATATTTTTAAGATGTAGCTCAAGACACCTTAGAATTAATGTATAAAGATTTTTTCATATCTTATATAATAATGGATATATTGAGCTTTATTGATTTTTTTACGAAAATTGGACAACAATGATATATACCATTAAACGATAAACTCTATAGCTAAGACTACTGCCAAGCATCAGAGAAAGGGTGTATTTGAAATAAATTTTCTGGAAACATTTCAGTAAAATGAAGGACAGTGACGGTTGAAATTAAGACTTCAGGGTTTGTAAAACATCCTTTTTGAGACACCTGATTTCCATAGCCCGTATTAGATTCAAGTTATTTGCCTAAATGTTGCCGATTTTGACGTTTTAAATCGCAACTTTGACGTTTTGAGGAAAACCCCAATTTTTTTTTTAAGTGCCTATAACTTTTTTGTCTTTTGACCTACGTAGCTAAATTTGTGGGTAACTTACCTATAAGGACGTAAATCCGCGAACCAAATTTGGTTGCCCTTACTTTGTTAATTTCGGAGATATAATTTTTTCGAAAGAAAACACAAAATTTTCCGGGAAAAACTGGGCAGATTTTCTTGGCTAACAAACTTATCCAAGCCATTGGCAAGAGGAATTTACTAACCAAATTTAATCAAAATCGGCCCATTATTTTTTGAGTTATCGGTGTGATATATATATATATATATATATATATATATATATATATATATATATATATATATATATATATATATATATATATATATATATATATAAACATATAAACATTGAAACTGACCCTGGATATGTATTCTGGGGGGCCTAATTAGCGCCCATTTGAAGACATTTTTTCAAAATTCAAAAGTCGGGATCTCCTCATCAGTGAATTTTTTTAAAGAAAATTCACTAAAAATGTAAGAGTGTAACATAATAGGTTTCTTTGTTTAATTGATGCCGCATCGTTACGTCGTTAACAAATCTACAAGGACACTAGCTATTCACGTCGCCGCAGAGTTGAATCGCATGCTTCGATTTTCAGCGCAAAGATGAGCGCTGTCAGCGCTATAGATATGGCATTTTAGGCACTGGCACAAAGTATATAAAAGGCGGATCTAGTATATCACTGGAAGAGTTCTTGCCACTGGGACTACCTTGCCTATTCAAATTAAATGGGTAAAAGTCACCCCGCTAGAGGTTGAATGCTGCAAATTTTGTAACTGTTAATAAAAGTGCCCCCTCGCAATTAAAATCGACATCGAAATTCTCAGCAGTTCTCTGGTGCAGTCTTTTATAATGGACCTGTATATGCAGCATAGTGGCATCCTCATCTACAAGTACTTGTGTGTGTGTGTGTGTGTGTGTGTTTATTCCTTTCACGTCGGCCTATTTCCGCGACTATGTCCAATTACCGACGCCAGGGAGCAGTTTCACCTCACTATCCGGGAAATTTTGCAGAACCCCAGCCTTTCTGTGAGGAGGGTAGGGATCTTTAACGTGCCCAAAATCGCATGGACACGGGACCGACGGCTTTACGCCCCCTCCGAAGGGCGGAACGTGCAGACATCCAACTTGCTCAAATACAATGCCACAACCTCGGTTGATGTTAATTGTATAGTATGTACTGAAAAAGTGAAAGGAGTATCCTGGGATCGAACCCAGTACCCGTCGGTTCAGAGGCACACGTTCTTGTCACTGAACCACTGAGGCTCTACAAGTACTTAAAATTACAAAGCTGAATATAAATGGTAGGAATGTTACATCAGAATATGTACTAAAGAGTGTCTCAGGCATATCAACTCCGGTTACGAGTTAAGGTTATATAACGCCTGTAAGTCGTTAATCACAGGAGCCTGATTCGGATACTTACGGAAGCAACGTACTGCAAAGATTACGTTTTGCCATATTCATCAGTTCCACATTTATCAACATTCGATAAGATACGCGTGCTAATTTACGGCAGAGCACCCTAATTAGACAGGGAAATGATCGATTTGAAACTAATTCGAGGACAGACTGGTGCTACAAGGATCCGCAGGGAAATTATCGATGCCCTAGGTGATCGCTCAGATTTGTCGTGTCTGTGTACTTCTTGGTGTTACATTCGAACATACGGAACATGTTGCCATAGAGGTAGTAGCAGTTATAATTAATTTGAATAATAGTAATAATAATATAATGAGCCTTACTAAGATATTAGTGAATTTTCGTATAAAAAATTCACTATTAAAATGTCTTCAAGTGAACGCGAACTGGCCCCCAGAACACATATACGGGGCCAGATTATGATATCCTTAGAATCGCTCCTGCTTTGTCTTAAACTAAGATGTTGAGGAAATAAACAAAATGAATTAATATACAGGATGGTTTAGAACTGATTTAATTAAATGTGTTAAGAATAAACTACCTTCGTTTATAAAGATACCGCAAAAAGTTATTAACAAAACTTGTTTAGAATTAAAATCTATGACCGGCTCTCAATTTTCGGTTAGATCAGCATACTTTGAATTTTCAAGTAAATTATTAACATTTTTTCCCTATCAACATGCAGCTTTTTACCTGTGGTTTTCTGAACGCAGGTGCGCAAAGTAAGTAACCATGCAATGTTAAATAATAATCTATTAGGAAAATACAAAACGCTTATTGTTAACAAAAATTAAAACGAACAACGAAAGATAAAGAAATTATTCAAATGTGCTGCCACCAACACATAGCTCACCCCGTTTAGTAAATGCTTTGTAGGCATTTTGAATATGTTGAATTGGAATACCGTCAATTGCCTCTCTCAACCTCAGTTTCAACAAATCAAGATCGTTGTTTAATGGAACCGCGTAGACTTTCTGATTGAGATAGCCCCATAAATAAAAGTCCATTGAGGTAAGATCGGGACTTCTGGGAGGCCAAGGTATTGGCCCATATCGACCAATCCACCGCCCAGGAAATTCTCGATCTAACCATTCTCGAACGATTCCTGTCGCATGTGCTGGGTGCCCGTCATACTGAAAGTATGCTGTCTTTCTATCTTCTAGTGATATGTTATGAAAATGGTCTTGAAGAATATTTTCCAGCATTTCCAGATAAGTGTACTGGTTCATATGCCGCTCAAAAAAATATGGCCCAATTATCCCAGTGTAAGAAACAGCACACCACACATATACTTTTTATGGCATTGTCTTCTGCAATTAACTCTATAATTTGGATTCTCCATAGACCAATGCCGTGCATTTTGGGAATTTACCACCCCATTAGTGGTGAAAGTGGATTCGTCCGAAAAAATAATACTTCTGTCAAAATTGTGATTTTGTAGATATTGCTCGCCGTACCATAAACAAAAATCCAATCGTTATTTTCTTCCAAAGTTGTTAACATTTTTAAATACAGAAGCTTGCCGTTCGTGACAAATAAAATTGACGTTTCAATTTTCCAAATAAGTAGTATCCCGAGAAACGAACAACAAGGCAGAGCTCAAGTAGCCATGCAACTCGCCAATTATTGTTTCGAATGTCCAATTGTGCGTTTACTTTACTTTAATTATGGTAAAGACTTTTTTAATACAGTTTCAACTATTTTTTTAAAGTACACGTAATCACAGAAGCTGTCGAACGTCATTTAAATAGTCACAGCTAAAAAAATTCATAGTAGGCTGATCTGTTTGAAAATTGAGAGCCTGTCATAAATTTTAATTCTAAACAATTTTTGTTAATAACTTTTTGCGGTATCTTCATAAACGAAGGTAGTTTACTCTTAATACATCTCATTACATCAGTTATAAACCAACCTGTATATTAATTGATTTTGTTCATTTTCTCAACATCTCAGTTTAAGACAAAGCAAGAGCGATTCCCTGAATCTCATAATCTAATTCGAAATTTTTTTGTCACTTATACCTTACCCACACTCAATCCGTGGACACACTGTATATATATATATATATATATATATATATATATATATATATATATATATATATATATATATATATATATATATATATATATATATAATAAAAATTTCTGCTCTATCCAATAAAGCTAGTGGGAACACAAGTCAGCCTTCGGTTTAACCAGAAGTCATGTCAACTTGGTTATTTAACATCCTGTATATTATTACATAATTGAATACAGACTTTCCTCCGAAATACACGCATATTAAGCTTAATGGGGGTTCATCTTCGACATTATTATAGATATAGCGCCTGTGGAAATTAAACAACATATTTGTACCATTTAAATTTGACATTTCCAATATTTAACTTGTGTGCGCATTATTGTTGATGGATATGATCGTTCTATAATAGTTATAGCTATAGTATTTTTTTACAATATGAAATATGTTTATCTTGGAGGAGAAAATTGAAATGTTTAATGGGTATTTACAACCGGGAAGAAATAGCTATCACGCGTTGCGTTTGTATAGAGATCAATTTGGGGCAATGCGACTTCCTAACGGAAGAATATTTAGCAAACTTAAGCAGGCTTCAAGGCGCACTTACTCCTTGGTGAAAGCAGAGCGCCAGTATGAAATAATTAAACCCGACTTTGAACTCAACGTATCATTGTGTCTAGAAGAAAATCCTAGATCTCATGTGAGAGGAATGTCATTTAATACGGTAATAGCAGCGACTACTGTCTATAAGGATTCTCCAGTACCACAATTGCAAGAGCAAGATGGTCCAAAAAGACTGGAATTCTGCAACTATTTATTACAAAGATAATAACAGCATCCTTTGTTTTATACACAAATCTTATGGACCGCTGAATATACTTTCTGGATTAACGGAATGCTCAACCGAAATCATCACTTTCATTGGCCCCTGAAAATCATGGAAATATAATTGAAAGAAATATACAAATCCGTTTTGTGTGTTTGTTTGCTACGGTATTCTTGGCAATAAGATAATTGGCCCTATTCTCATTGACGGGAACCTAACGCACACATATATATATATATATATATATATATATATATATATATATATATATATATATAATGCTTTCCAAGTTGATGGAACGTTATATTGAGGAATTCCCCCCGGCTCAGTTACGCAACATTATTTTCAGCAAGAGGGCATCATGAAAAAAGAAAATAAAATATATATACAGTGCCATCAACAAAGCTGGTAACGTGAAAAATTATTAGAATTCTAGCGTACAACAAAAAATTACGCATGTGTGTTCAAGAAGTCAATTTTTATGTGGGGAAAGATTAGAGAGCGCAAAATTATTTGAAAAAACTCATAAAATTTTAAAGGTATTACAGAAACCTAACTGACAAACGAAAACCTCATGTTCTAGGGGTAATTTTATAAGTCACTTTAACCTAGCAAAACTAAAGCGCACTCAAGGTTCGCATTAACGTCAATTGTTTGAATATGATTGAAAGTCCTTGTTTAAAAAAAATCAAACTTAGTACAACCATTAATCTTCCAATGAAGAATTGGTCACATCTTAGCTGGTGTGATCAAGGCGCATTTTTAGTAATAATTTTTCATATTTTACTTGTTATAGGTTCAATACTCATTTTAAAACAGATTTTTTTCTAATAAAAGGATGTTGTCACTCGATGTACCACATTTGAAACGTGTTAACTGAACTTTTTTGTTGCGTTGTATAAAACCCCCATTAACTACCCATAAGTTGGCTTTGGAGAATCAACAAAGTAGAAATTAACAATAATAATAACTGTGTGAGTCCTAGCTAACGTTCGCCAAAAATGGGCAGCCATTTTTAGCATATTATTATTATGTGTTTTTAACCAAAATACAATAATAAAATAATTATATCAAACTGTTATTTATTAGCTCATGGTATTCAGCGAATTGCCATGTTCGTCCATAATCACGTTTTTGTTCAATTGTAATTAAAAAACATTTTTATATCTAGCTAACTTTTAACAAGATAATAATATTAAAATGTAGTGCATAACATAATATCAAATTGCCTCATTTGCGTTTCAATTACAATAAATTGTGGTCGTTAATAAGCATTTATTTAATTATTTTTGATTTGACATGTTATATCGTTGGCAGTGAATCATTTGCGTTTCAAAATAAATGATTAATATACAGGCTGTTTAAAAAATGATGGTCTTTATTACAGGTGCACAGCCATTACCAGAAAAAAATTGTTTGTAAATACACCGTGTGAGAGTTATTTATTTTTTTGCGTTCTTAATGGATAATTTTCATAAAACTTCAAATACTGGCGTGAAACTTGGGACACGGGGGTTTTCATGAATGAGGTATTTATATACAGGCTGATTCACGTAGCCCGTTCGTTAAAAAATTTTTAATTCCCCGAAATCGTATTATTTTGAAATTTGACAGCCGGCCAGAATCAACTGCTGCGAGCCTAAATGAAATATTTACACAATGGCGGCACTTCCGGAAATACCGGAAGTCGGCGCCATTTTTGTTTTTTTTTAATTGGGATACTCCATTTTGATTCCATGCCTGGATTCCACATTAAATTCTGAGTTCAGAACGTCCCAGTTGTCAACAATTATCTGTCATAGTTTTTGACATATGTCATATTTTTCGCAAAAAAATGAAGTTGCAGGGGTCCATTAAGAAATTTATAACTCCTGAACCATTGAAATTAAACAAATGATTTTTTTTTAATTCGGGTCACAAATATTGGCCAATATTTTGCATCATTACCGATACTTTTGTTATGTTTAATGCGCCTACTGCGATTTTTCAAAGTTGACAATCAAAAATTGTCAAAAACTTCATTTTTTAAAATGGCACCTGCCATTTTTGACGCCAGAAATCAATGTCGAATTAAATTTTAGTGCCACTTTTATTAACATTAAACATGCTTATCTTTAGCCGTTTTTGAGTCATTGTCATTTTTTAAATAAATTTTATTATTTTCTCCTCAAGGTTAGTATACTTTGGGAAAAATAGCAAATGTCAAACCTAGCCACTCTCCTGACATTGTTATCTTGGTGCTTCAATTAATTAGTGCAATTTTTTATCACTATCCGAATGATTTTGTCTTTGATTTATTTGTAAATTATGGACAAAATAACAGATTAGTTGACAGAACATGCCGCGCGTTCAACATCAAATATCTACATCTACCGAGAATTACGAAAGGAAAAGTTATAAGACTTAAAAATATTTTTTTTGATCATGGGAAGGTAGCTAAGCCTGTTATGAAAACTAAATTTATAACAAGAAGTGAAGAGGTTGAAATTAACGCCTTGGGATATTTTGGAGCATATCCACGTGCTTCAATCAGAAAAGCATCTGCCGATTTGGGAATTTCTTAATCCTCGCTGCAAAGGATTCTTTGTCGTCATAAGTTACCACCCTATAAATTTATAAGGCTACAAAAACTACCTCCCAGGGACTACGTACGCAGGATCAACTTTTGCGAAGAATTTTTGGTACAAATTCATGAATATCGTAATTATCTGAACAGACGAGGCAAAATTTTGTCAACAAGGGATAATTAATCGAAACAATCAGCATTGTTGGACTGACGAAAATTCTCATATTGTAATGATGGTCGAAAATCAAACTCAATTTCGTGTAAATGTTTTCTGCGTGTTAATGGACAGTCAGGTACGATATTTCATGTACGATGGAGATTTGAGTGGCGATGGTTATTTGAGAATTTTAAGAGAAGTTGTGGAAAATTATCTGGATGATATGCCACTCAATCGATGTTTCAATCGTTGGTACCAAACGGATGAAGCTCCAGCACATTTAACTGGAGCCGTAGATGCCAAATTAACGGTACTCTTTGAAGATCATTGGTGGGGAAAATAACCTTACACCTTTAGATTTAAATTTTTATTAATGGGGTCAGGTCAAAGAATCAGTTTTCAATTACGAAGACTTAAGAATAAGGATAGCTGGACCTTTTGATCATTTGGATCCTCTCGAAATTCGGAGGGCAACGCAATCTGTTCGGAAACGTATTGTACACTCAATGTATTGTCTGAATGAAAACGAAGCACACATTTGTATTGATTTTTTTAAATCTGCCCATTTGTTGTTATTTTGTTGTAACTTTTATTATTGTAACAAGGTTGTGGAATAAATATTTAACTGGAAGGATTGTTTCCAAAGCCCCTGAGGAAAAAATATTATTAATAACTCAAAAACTACTGCAGATAGGTATGCATAATGTTAATAAAACTTGCTCTTGAATTCAATTTCACATCGATTTCTGGCATCAGAAATGGTTGGCGCCATTTGGAAAAATAAAGTTTTTGACATTTTTTGATTGTAAATTTTGAAAAATCGGAGTAGGCGCTAGAGACATAACAAAATTATCGGTAATGATGCAAAATATTGGACAAACCTTTATGAACCAAACAAAAAAAAATCAACTATTTTTTTTCAATAGTTCTGGTGTTATAAATTTTTTAATGGACCCCTGCAACTTCAATTTTTTGCGTAAAATATGACATACGTCAAAAAACGACAGATAAGTGTTGGTAACTAGGACGTTCTGAACTCAGAATTTTATGTAGAATCTAGGCATGGAATAAAAATGGGGTATTCCCATTAAAAAAAAATAAATAGAAAGAAGGCCCGATTTCCGGTATTTCCGGAACCGCCGCCATTTTGTAAATATTTCACTTAGATTTGCAGCAGTCGGTTGTGGCGGGCTGTCAAATATCATAATAATACGATGTCGGAAAATCAAACATTTTCTAACGAACAGGCTACGTGAAACAGCCTGTATATTATTGTTAATGATACTGCTTGCAGAGGGCGGCACCTGTGAGAGTATGCTTGCATTAAATTAGCCCTAATCGTTTGACACCCTGTATACTGACTCTTTGTACAGATGATTTTAATAACTCATCAATTTTAAGGTATACTCAGTCAAAATATCTTAGAACACATTTTCGACATATTTTTCCATTTATGTATATCGATATCGGGTCAAAAATGGATTTTGCGTTGTTAAGAACACTTAAAGTACCCAAGTTATCACAACACATCTTTTTTAAAGACCTGACAACCGTTTCACTAACAAAGTTAGCATAATCAGAGGATGAAATTTCTAAACCACCTACTTAACTTTAAATAACTTTTTTTTTTATTGCCTAGAAATATAAATACTCTCGTACGCATCTAGCTTTGCTGGTTGTCTGACATTTTTAAAGATTTTCAGATTTTCTTTATCTATGTGGTGGTTATTATCTCAAATATGTTATGCCACGCATGACTTGTCTACACTACCGTATCCCAGCTGTGCCAGATGTCTCCTGAATCTAGTCTCAATGGTTCTCTTTCTTGAAAATGCTCTCGAAATCCCTTTTGGTACGCGGTACAAAAGGTAGAGTTTTAGGGAGAGACCGACATTGAGAGGGAGACTAAATCGCAGGCAACTTTTCTCTTTATTGTATTTTTATTGCCGGACGAGGTTCAAAAGGTTGGCAAACAATTTTTTTATCTATTTTATCTTTCCTGAATATCGTGCATTCCGCTAACATTTTTTTTGTTTTGTGTTCATTAATTTTTTTTTCACTAAGTAATCCGAATACCCGTTATATTTAGCCACGTTTTTAATGTACTCTAATTCTTTACTATATATATATATATATATATATATATATATATATATATATATATATATATATATATATATATATATATATATATATATATATCTTTACTTAGGATAAACTTTATTAATCTATTTACTAGGAAATTTAAATTGGCAGTTTTTTGTTTGTGCAGACGTATGAGGTGAGTCATTTGGAATGTAACGTAGAGTGGTAGTTACCTTCCTGTGGACATCGAATTAAAGGCAGTCATTATTTTTAATAACTAGTGCACCTGGAAAAGGAAGCTTACTGTCAACTTCTAATTCGTGTGTGAATTTTATTGAATAAAATTGACATTTCTGTCTTTTAATAAAATCATCTACTTTGCATATATTTGTGTTAAACACTGCAAAAACATCGTCCCCATAACGAAATCATACTCTCGAAAAATACTCACTTTAATTTTCCAAATGCGTCTCAAATCTACGCATGGAAAGGTCCGCAATGAACGGAGAGAGTGGCTTGCCGTTGCCATGCCTTCGGTTTGTTAATAAACTCATTGTTAAATTGGAAAATATTTTGTTTTATACAGTTTTGTTAAAGCTCAATAAAGCTGACATTGTTCTTCGCATATTTGTAAAAAGTTCATCTGAAAAAGACCCGTTCCACGATGTTTTGTCAGCAATTTAAATTATAGGGTTTGTGTTTTAAATGTGCCTTTTTTTTATAAAATAAAAATTCTGGACGCAGCAAGTGCGTTATGGTAGTGAATTTTCATAATATCTTTTTAATAACAAATATAGTGTTTTTTTTAAGAAAGCAGGCATCAAATTTGGTTACCAGTATAACCTGTATAGTAAAAACAATGTGCCATGTTCCATTAAAATAACTTTATTGTGTGAAAATGTACAAAAATTTCCAAAAGTAAACTTAAAATGTTCCCGAAAAAACACGTTTCTTGGTCAACCTTATAGGTTAATAGCAAATTGAGCTGTTCAAATATGAAACATTTGATCAAAATTCGCTACCATAACGCACTTTCTGCGTCCAGAATTTATTTTCTTACAAACATGCAATATATTTCGATGGAAAATGCAATAAGATAAGGCGTGTTTGATTAAAAGGAAATTGGTATCACCAACGACTTATGGGCCACCCTGTGATTGCAGAAATATTATTTTAAGATGTAGCTCAAGACACCCTATAATTAATATATACAAATTTTCTTCATATCTTATATAATAACGGATATATTGAGCTTTATTAATTTTTTATGAAAATTCGACAAAAATAATATACCATTAAATGATAAACTCTATATCTAAGGCTACTGCCAAGCATCAGAGAAAGGGTCTATTTGAAATGAATTTTCTGCAAATATTTTAGTAAAATGAAGGACAATGACGGTTGAAACTAAGACTTTAGGGTTTGTAAAACATCCTTCTTGAGACATTTTATTGCTATAGCCCGTATTAGATTTAAGTTATTTGCCTAAATGTTGCCAATTTTGACATTTAAAATCGCCACTTTGACGTTTTGAGGAAAACCCCCTTTTTTTTAAATGCCTATAACTTTTTTGTCTTTTGACCTACATAGCTAAATTTTGGTAGATAACTTACCTATAAGGATGTAAACCTGCGTGCCAAATTTGGTTGTCCTTACTTTGTTAATTCCGGAGATATAAATTTTTTTCGAAAGAGAACACCAAATTTTCCGGAAAAACCTGGGCAAATTTTCCTGGCTAACGAACTCATCCAAGCCATTTGCAAAAGGAATTCTTTCACCAAATTTAATCAAAATCGGCCTATTATTTTTTGAGTTATCGGTGTGATACATATATATATATATATATATATATATATATATATATATATATATATATATATATATATATATATATACACATAAATATATATATATATATATATATATATATATATATATATATATATATATATATATATATATATATATATATATATATAAACATATAAAAATTGAAACTGACCCCGGATATGTTTTCTGGAGGGCCTAATTAGCGCTCATTTAAAGAAATTTTTTCAAAATTCAAAAGTCGGGATCTCCTCATTAGTGAATTATTTTTAAGAAAATTCACTAAAAATGAGAAAATTCCTCTTATTATGAAACGAGTTAGACAAAACATAAATAACCAGTAGTACAAGTTGGAATCCAGCAAGTGTACTATGGTAGTTTGATTTCAAGAACATTATCTTTAAATTCTTATAACTTAATTGTTTATTTACCCAGCACTGAAGATAGAATCGCAAAAAGCTATTATGTTAGGTTTGGTTATGTTGCATGTGAGCCATTTCAGTCTCTCCATTTCGACCTTAAGACCTATTGTGGCTCACGCCTAATTGTGTTATATTTCACCCATTAAGTCAAGCCTCTTGCGTAAGTCGATAATTTTTGAGGGCGATAGCTGATCCAGATATTCTGGTGCAGATTAAGTCTTTCCAAAGAGCCGGGATCTGATTTTGTTCACTGCTGGACGCGAACATAGCACGTGCTCTACTGTTTCGTCATACTCCATACACCGTCGGCACTCCGTTTCTTGTCCAAACCCAATTCTGTGCAGGTAGTGATGCGGGCGGCTGGGTGCTGTATACAAGCCGACAAGAGTTCTCAGCTGTATCTTATTTGACTTTTTTAGCCCTTGACTCTCAGAGGCCACTTATGAAGGCCTTAGAGTGGGCTAATCCTGGCAGATTTTGTCATTGTTGAAATGTCTTTGAATTCGTCGAGGTATGCAACGTGCGTTTCGCAGTGCATAAGGATATGCCCAGCGGTCTGATATAGTCCGGCTCCTCATCCCCTCTGGCGAGATCGTTGGCCGTTACAACGCTAGTAAGGTCCGAGTGTTGCGATATCCAGACCAGCAACACTTCATTGTTGCTGTCCAGTTTGTTAAGGGCAGTCTTGCAACTTTAAACTCCATACCGTTTTTTACTTTTTTTGGAACAGCCCCTATAATCATAATATATAAAATAAAAAGTCTGGACGCAGCAAGTGCGTTATGGAAGTGAATTTTCTTTAAAATATTTTTAATAGCAAATATGTCTCAGTAATCTCTAATGCAAGCAAGTATCAATCTGGTTGCCTGTATAGACTATATAGTAGAAACAATGTACTATATTTTATCAAAATAACTTATTGCTTGAAAATGTACAAAAGTTTCCCGAAAATAAACCTTAAATGATAACGAGACAACTAGTTTCCTAGCCAACAAACTTTAGGTTAATAGCAAATTGGTTTATTGAAAGTTGAAGCATTTAATGAAAAATCGCCACCAAAACGCACTTACTCCGCCCCGTTTTTTTTTTCCGTACAAACATGCATCATCAAATGCAATAATATAAGACTGGTCGAAAAAAATGTAGGTATCACCAACGACTTATAGGCCACCCTGTGAGTGTCAAAATAATTTTATAAGATGGAGCTCAAGACACCCTATAATTAACGTATACAATTTTTTCTCGTATCTTGTATAATAGCAATTATATCGAGCTTTACCGTAGAAATGCGTCAACCTGTATACATGTAAACAGATAAAAACTGAATGTAAATCCGGATATGGATTCCAGGGGGCCTACTTTGCGCTCATTTGAAGAAATTCTTTTAAAATTCAAAGGTCGCTGTCTCCTCATTGACGATTTTTTCCTAAGAAAATTAGCTAAAAATTATGGACCGTTAAACCACAAACTTAACTAAAACTAGCTCTAAAGCATCAGAGAAAGGGTCTACAGCAAGTCCCTGCTTAACGTCGTAGTTAGGGATCTAACAATCGTGACGTTGTGGAACGTCGTAAAATGAATCATTGGGAATGAATATAATATGTACATATTTATGACTGCGAATAATAATTTAAAAAACTGTATTCATTTACGGATGTATCATGTACATGCCTACATATTATATTGTGTGCTCATTTTTCACCTACTATTTTAGAATTTTTTAGAATAATAACGTTATACCGAATCAGCTTCAAAGTTAAACGATACATTTGCCTACAACAACCTGCGACGCTATGATGAAACAACGTTAAATGAGACGACGTTATCCGAGGACTTACTGAATTTCAAATGAATTTTCTGTAATCATTTTTGTAAAATGAAGGACACTGACGGTTGAAGCTGAAACTTAAGGGTTTGCAGAACACTCTTCTTGCAACATTTTCTTTTCATAGTCCGTATTTGTTTCAGGCCCTTTGCCTAAATATTGCCAATTTTGACGTTTCAAATCGCGACTTTGACGTTTTGAGGAGAACTTCAAATTTGTTTTCTTTAACTGCCCATAACGTTTTTGTATTTAAATTTACAGACCTAAATTTTGGTACATCGTTCACTCTTGATAATACAAACACGCGTACCAAATGGTTGCCCCTACTTTGTTATAAATTTTTTCCGAAAGAAGACGTAAAAGTTTTCGGGAAAACCGGGGCCGATTTTCGTGGATAACGAACCTATCCAAGTCACTTGCAAAATGAAGGTACTTACCAAATTTGATCAAAATCAGCGCATTCTTTTTTGAGTTATCGGTGTGAGACATGTAGAACACAAAACCGGGGGCAGTTTAAATTTTTATATGTTTATATATATATATATATATATATATATATATATATATATATATATATATATATATATATATATATATATATATATATATATAATATTATATTATATACTATATATACATACACATAAAAATTTAATTTGACCCCGGATATGTCTTCTATAGGGTCTAATTGCGCTCATTTGAAGGAATTTTTTTTTAAATTTAAAAGTCGAGATTTCCTCAATAGTGATTTTTTTAAGAAGACTCACTAAAAACGACAAACTATGACAACATTTTAGGATACAATACAACTAATATATGACATACCAGTAATAACAAATTGCTTTTAAAATATGTGAATGGTATTCATGCCGCAGCCAATCAAATCTGACAAAACACACTCCTACATATGCACACTCACGCATACTTACCTAGCCAATTTAATTTTGGAATGTGACAACGTTTTTAGATAACTAACATCTCTACCAAATGATATCAAACTAACTTTTAACATTTATATTTTGGAGCTTGTTTTTTTATAAATTGATGTGTTTGTTATTTTTAGCGATTTAAGGGACCCCTATGAACATGCGTTTCCACAGGGTACTTACTGCCTTCATAACTTACAATTTTAACCAATTGATAATTCTACCTTCTTTTAAATAAATCAAATTTATATGAAATATCATTACTTGATCAACACTTGATATTAATGGAATGCATTCTGTTCTTATTTTATCCGTGCTTACGAACTCAAAAGAGAAAATGCCTGCACAGAGCTGATCTTGTAACGACGTAGACCGAAGTGGATTACCTTAAATATTGAAGTTCGACCTGATTGAACGGCTGAGGCAACAACGGAAGCGGATAAGGCAAGGAGTATAGGAACGATATAAGGGGCTCCAGCAATTACACCGCTTTAGGAGCATTATAATTTCCCTGTGGATACTAACACACAATCCTAAACCTTAATTACTTTGAACGTACAGATTTTATGGTTTTATCAAAGTTGCACCATGTTAATAGATTTTCTATTTGTATATAACACTTACAAAGTTTTTGAGCCAATTAGTCATCAGTTAATAAATTATTTCGTGTTATTGTCGATTTAATGGCTTCTTGGTTTTCAACAATTTTTCGTAGAAACATTCACTTGCGGCAAGATCGCGACAGCAAGATTTTGAAAAAATGTGTTCAAATGACATTGAACTAAACTACGCGTCAATCGAAGTAGAACGCCTTAAATTTTGGATGCTGTTTAATGATTTCTAGCTCAAAAACGAGTTCACCGAATCTGCTCTAATTTTCACAGGTTGACAGATATTTCCTAGGGATCCTGCATGGTAGACAATAACAAAATACTCAGTCACGTGATGTAAGATCCAGTGTGGAATAGAAGTAGATGTTTTTTCAGCAACATTTCAAACGATGGCCATTGGCATACGAGAAGAGTTATATATATATATATATATATATATATATATATATATATATATATATATACAGGGTGTTCAAATAAGGGCACGGACCGGCTATATCTCGAAAACCGTCACAGCTGCAGCTTTCGGAAAAAAAATTAGCATAAGTAAAGTGGCCTTAGCATAAGTAAAGTGGCCATGAGAAAATGTTGGAAATTTTTTTGAGCTTTCTAAATCTGCCGCTAGGTGGCGAAAATGCCATGGCTTACCTAAAATCTGTAATTTCTCGAAAAACTTGACGCATAACATAAGCTGGTTTTAGGTAATTTGTAATGAACGTTCACTTATCTACAATGTATGGAATGAATTTTCAAAATAAATACTTAGCATTTTCTCTAAACTCCTAATGAAAAGTGTTTCGTTTTAATAGTATTAATTAATTTTTTCATGACTTCTCCATTACTTCTGTATCGTAATTTTAATAAAGTAATAAATTTATTTCATTTTAAAGTGATGCCATAAATGCTATTGGTAAGTACGTTAATATGTATAACGATTGTAATGAAGTTTGAGTTCATTTCGTGTCCGTGTCCACTTGGCAGACATGATATTCTAATTTAAAGTAGATACCTTCTAGGATTTAATCAAATAATATTTATCGTATTTTGTTTTAGTGCGTAGGGTGTACACATGTAAAACTTTCAACATTCTGAATGCCGGTACACGGCGCATTATGTTCTGGGCATAGATGAACCTGCTCTGTGGTTCTGTGTGCCGGTATGCGCGAGACGCAGTTACACGATTTAGTCCAATCACAATCACTGACGAGGTAACTGTCACGTTCGACACTGACAAAATTTCCTATTCACGCAAGGGAGTGTCTGTGTTCACGCATTAACCATACACAGTTTATTTTCAAATTACCTCTACTCGTCAGAGATTAGTTAAATGTATACATAAAAACGGACAGCAGTTTGAACATTTGTAAATAATTATATGTTAGTTAAATTTTAGGTGTTTTACATTCATATAGTTTAGTTTTCATAATATAATCACTTAATTTACGAATACAACCTTAAATTCGATTATTGGCTCTTGTATCTTAGTTTTGTGTTAAGGTGATAAATATATTTCATATTAAAATGATTAATTGTTATTGGTAACTATGTTGATTTGTATAACGATGCCTGAAAACAAATATTCTATAGAGATTTTGCTATATTCATATTTAATTTTGAGAAATGGCATAATAAGCACCAAAATGCATAAAATTCGAGTTTTCACTGAGTTCTTTCTAACTTCATCCACTTTTCGATAGTTATATTATAATACTATGCTGCTATTTGAAAATTTTCATAAAATTTAATAAAACTAGACTCCTCTACTCTAACGCCCTCTATATTTTGTGCATGTGTGACTGTGCATTTAAAATACTAATATGTGGATTTTTTTATGAGATCTCTTTCCAACAAGCCAAAATTCTTGAAATTATGTCTACTGGTTATCAAGTTATAGGCATTTGTTTATTAAAAAAAATACTCGCCCCCTACCTCCGCCACTGGTCCATAAGGAAAAATTTTTTTAACAGAAGTTGTAGATAAGTGAACGTTCATTACAAATTACCTAAAACCAGCTTATGTTATGCGTCAAGTTTTTCGAGAAATTACAGATTTTAGGTAAGCCATGGCATTTTCGCCACCTAGCGGCAGATTTAGAAAGCTGAAAATAATTTCCAACATTTTCACATGGCCACTTTACTTATGCTAATTTTTTCCTGAAAGCTGGAGCTGTGACAGTTTTCGAGATATAGCCGGTCCGTGCCCTTATTTGAACACCCTGTATATATATATATATATATATATATATATATATATATATATATATATATATATATATATATATATATATATATATATATATATATATATATATATATATATATATATATATATATATATATATATATATATATATATATATATATAAATTTGTGGTATGTAGTTAAGAAGTATACCTTGATACCTGGGGACGTTTTCTAGATTTTATTACCATAGCAGCCCACTACGTCGCTGTCATCAATTTTGTTTTTGAGGTAAAATTTTACTCGAAACTACATTCGTTTTTCGCAAGACGCGCATTTTAATAGTCAAGGAGTTGGGTTAGGTGAATTTTTGGTATGCAATTCCGAAGAATACATTAATACCTCGGGAAAATTTCTAAATTTTATTAATATAGCCGCCCACTACGATTATATCATTAAAAAAATTATCGTTGGTCTACGGAGAGATTTACGTTGATTTTTGGTATGCCATTCTCAAGAATATTTTTATACCTCGTAGCATTTTTGAGATTTTGTTGATATCACATTCGACTACGTTGCTGTAGGCAAATTTGCCTCCTAACTTTCTCGCAAGACGCGCATCACATTAGTCACGAGTTTGGTTTAAGTGAATTTTGGGTATTCAGTTAAGAAATCTTCGATACTTCGGGCCATTTCTGAGATTTTGTTGATATCGCAGGTTCATTTTTTAATTGTGTTTCTTAGTAGTAAAACTAATATACTAGTAGCGAATTTTTATTTTACTCCTGACACAAGACATGACCAGCACATAGATAAATGAATGAATAAATAACACCACAGTTATGAAAGAACGAAAAAATCAGTATCTTTGAGGTCCACCACGATTGCTGATTAGATCTGCCACTCGTCTGGGCATGCTTTCCACCAATTTTATCAACAAATCTTGGAGATGAGAGTCCTATCCTTGCCCAATCGTAGTAGCCAATACATTCAAGTCACGAAAACAACTCTCTCGCTCACTTAATTTTAATTTGAGCCTACTCCATACATGCTCAATCGGATTCATATCAGGCCATTCCGTTCTCTCTATATTGTCCACCCTAAGCATATCCGTAACAAGAGGACGACCAAGATAAAATCGTTAGCGAACTTAATGGCATAGGGGATGACAACCGCTCTCGCATACCAATCTAGATACATTTCTTCTTCTTCTTAGGACGCCGTCTCCCTACGAAGGTTAGCGATCCAACTGGCTATAATGGTGCGTGATACCGCACCTCTGAAAATCTCCACAGATGTCCGTCAAAACCATCGACGCAGATCTTTCAGCCATGAGTTCTGCCGTCTACCCACTGATCTTTGCCCCCCCCCTCTCTCTCTCTCTTTATATATATATATATATATATATATATATATATATATATATATATATATATATTCATATATATATATATATATATATATATATATATATATATATATATATATATATATATATATTCGAGAATAGCCAAGCTATGGTTACCAAGTTTGGTACGCAAGTTTCCATTGTAAAACGATACCATGTGCTGAAATCCAGATTTCTGAATTCAAAGAAAAATTATAAGCATTTAATGAAGTAAGTCACGGTGCCACTGGAGGGCACAAGACTAAAATATTGCGGTTAGTAAAGAAAATCAATTTATTATTACAGATAGAGATTAACCTTTCTTGGCTCAAAAAATTAAGAAGTACGAAAAAGATTATTCTGAAAGTTTAATAGTTATTTCCGAGAATGGCATAGTCACGATTTGAAACGTTAAATTAATGATTTTCAAAGAATCTGTTACAGACTAAGAGGCAAATACTTAATTTCAAGGTACTTATGTATATTTAAGGATGTGCTATATTTATGCCACAAATTTGATGAACAAATGACCTGTGGTCAAGAGACATATGTACAGGACCAGAGGCGTGCACTCCGGGCGCCACACACACATGCCTCAAATGGGAATCTCCTTCATTTGATTAAAATATTTCGAGAAAAGTTATTTGCAGTAGAGTCTTGCTGGGAGGTTTGGCAGTGGCTTAAATTATAGAGTTTGTGACTTAAACGTGTTTTATCTCTTATTTAAAAAAATATGTTAAAAAAATCTCTCTTCATTCAATAAAGTGGTAAACGGACAAATCACATATAATCAGTAGTAAGAGGTCTGACAGAACAAGCGCTTTATGGTAGCGAAAGTGAAAGGGAAACCCTGGGAATCGAGACTGGTACCTCTCGGTTCAAAGGTACACGCCCTTATCACTGAACCACCGAGGCTCTGTAAGACTGAGGTTGGACACTGTGGTTGGAAACTGAAAAAAAAAGCAGAATCACCCAAAAAACACAAAGTAATAACCCTGGATTATGTGCTAGATGCGTATTTCGACAACGAAGTTTTCTTCATCAGTAGCTATTGCGTAACTTACTGGGTGGGCGAAATTATCCTATTTATACGCCCAAACTATCTACACTATAAATGATGTAATACCGGTCATGCAATACCACATGCTGCAATACCGCATGCTGCAATACAGCATGATGCAATATCAGGTGCTTCGGTACCGTATGATACAATACCGAATGACGTAGTACCAGCGACTTTTTTTGTGTCAGCGAACACGCCTGACCAGTTGTGTCGATGTAGAAAGCAACCATGGATTATTTAATGCTATTTCATAAAGTTTTGAATTGACTGGACACAAGTCTGAATTCATTATGATTTGTGAAATCACTTTGCGGATGTCTAAACTTTTCAAGGCATCTAACTTGCTATAGTCCGTGGTTACTTTAAATAACTTAAGATAACTATTGCCTACCTTATGCCCGAATCAATCATGTGGTGGACGTAGCGTACAATTAAAGCACAATTTTTATGCTTTGTTGAATCTAAAATGAGCTAGTTGCTCGTTAAATCTTGTTATTGATCTCCGCGTTTGCCCAATATGGATTTTCTTGAAATTATCGCAAGATATTCTATATTTGCCAGCTTTTTGTCGGAAGTCAATAGTATCCTTTAGTCCACTCAAAAGGATTTTCACATTATCAACTTTATAAACAACTCTAAACTTATTGTTGTTGAATATTTTTTCTAACCCTTTTGTAAGAAAATGGTAGAAAGGAAGTACGGAGAACTTTTTGGTTGGCTCATCGGATTTAGGCTTCATTGTCTTAATATTACATATTGACATTTTTCAGCTATACTTAGTAACTAATCGATATATAATATATAGAGAGAAACCGTTACAAATAGCAATATCTCTAATTTTCTTCATCTCTGAATTGTCCCGCTTACTGCTCGAAGGAAAACTGAGTAACCTCCGAACCAGAAAGCCCAAACTCCAGATTTTGTGACCGAAAGGATGATTTGAATCTGGTGGTATAAAGCGATTTCTGGAAAGAAATATTAGTCCAGGTCCAATCCGGGTTGATGGTCAACAAATTAGAAACAAGCTGAAATTTGGTGCAGTGCTTTGTTTTGAAGTGCTAAACATACCCTGAAACCCCAGCGGTAAAATGTTGGGCCCGTCCCCCAAAATAGCCTCCCAAAGGTGGTAAAATTAGTCTTTTTTTTTCTTTTTTCTTTATATCTTGTAGGAAAAAATGACAAGAGAGAAAATTTGAAGAACTGAAAATTTTCTAATAAATATCTACTTAGATTTTTTAAAGTTATCAGTGGCGGAGGTGTGAATTTTTCAATTGGGAGTATTTTTCTGAATATTCCGAATAGGTGCTAAATAATATATATTTTGGCTAGATTACTCCAATCAAATACATATAAATTAATTTTAAGGTAACATGTAATAATACAGTGCAGTACAATGGGGTTTTTTGGGGTGTAGATTTCTGGGGGTAATCTGTAGTGAATATAATAACAAAGATTAAATAAACCAAAATACTTTATTACTAGAAGTCTAATTAAAGAAAAGTGAACTTATCTAAATATATTCTTGTTCATCTATATCCATATTTACAGCCCGGTTTAGACAGGTAATTCTGTTGCATTGGCCACATGCCATAGTGCACTTTAGGCCCATTCGTTTGCACCTACATGCTTTTTTACACCCTCCTGATGAATAAAATAAATATAATAATAAATAAAACAATAAACTTTCTTTAGAACTAATGTAGGGGAAATGCTTTGGTCGGAGTGAATTGGCTGCAACTCTTTGATTTCTTAGACTTCAACCCCAGTCTTGTGGTGGTAAATGATTATTTAACCACGCTTGTACCTGAAAATTGAAAAGAATATGTTGAAAACTTTTACTTGCATGATAAATCTGACTTACCTGATGGAAAACTCTAAATCCGTGATACTTTGCGGTATTTGAGGTAGGTGGTAATGAAGCCAAGTTAAAATAAGTACTAAGGCTTTTGTACTTTGACTGCTGGTAAACCATGTATCTAACACTATCCAAATCTGAATTTGTTGATTTTTTAACATATGCTGCTATGAAAAATTGTCAAGTGACTGCTTCTAATTTATCCTTTGAAGCCTGAGGGTTATAAAATTCTTTTAACAGCGTATATATCTTTTTATTCGGTAATCTTTACTAAATTCACCTTTGCTTTACTGAACAACGCAGACGTTGTCTCACAACATTGCGTACATACCAAGAATAACATCCCTTAGGTCCCCCAATTTTTGTTGTAAGGTCGATATGTCGCTTATTTTATTTGGCTTTGATAATTTTCCCGGACGGATCATAAATAGTCTTTTCTGACAATAATGAATTAATAACACCATGACATTTGTATCATCGATAACTATTGCAACCGCACCTTCAGAATTTCACTGATTGCTACTGCTGTGGTTATAATGAGAGTATCGGCATCACCATCTGAGTATTTAACATTGACTCCATTTTCATGCAACATTTTCCCGAGGGCACGTATGAAATTGGTTTTGTTGATAGTATTTGATAAAAAATCTGCTTTTGGTATACTGACAGCAGATAAATCCGAAATAGATACAATGGTTACTATTATTTTGCCCAATGACCTGTGATTTTGTTCAACAAATTTGGCCTGCATTTCCTCATACCCATCAAAAACCTCAGTGACATTTTGACCATAATTATATTTTATGTGATTGTAGTACTGAGAAAATATATCTGAAAATATTGCAGGACTTTGCCAGATAACTTTATGAAGTAAGTAGCCTCCATCTATTAAGTAATGTGTTATGGAACACGAATTTTGAAGTAACAGCGGGCATAGTTTGTCAAATATTTTATATAACGCTGATTTAGTAGTTTTGCGTAATGATCTGTTATCAAATAAACTAGGACAGCTTGGTGCTAATTCATGCTTGATGACAGTTTGATTTCTTCAGGAGATGACGCAGAGCAAATTATTCCACTAAAAAGAAGTGCAGGGTTTACAGTTGTCTCTCCACCCTTTATTTTTATCGAGGAAGCTTTTGATGAGATCGGTTTTACTCTGTCATTGCGTTTAAGATGTAACTTACTGTAGTTGGTACCAATTATTCTACTTATTACTTTTTCACCTATTTCCGCAGCGTTATCGCAATTTACGTGTCCTGGCTCCTTTCCTTAATTATCGAAGTTGTAACACGTGACGGAAGTGGGAGTGGCAACAGCCGATGGTTACTTAGTAACCATGTCGATCAGAGGCGTCGTGAGTTTTATCTTCGTTACAAACTTCAAGGGAGCAGATAACTATTATTTTTGGGGAGCGGTAAATATTCGTTTGATCTCGCGACGGATTTTAGCAAGAAGGGGGAAGGGGAGCTATTTAACTCTGTTATTTTCATCAACAAAGATTTGCACAACCCCACAAATCCCCTTTGTGCGCCTCTGTATAATTTTTTTTTGATAATATTGATTTATCAATGATTATTAGGTACTTTAACTACCCCTTACTATAAGATATTGAACTGTTAAAAAAAACTTAATTAAAAAATGCATTACTCCGCCACTGCTAACACAAGAATTTCGGAGTAGACTTCTTTGACGGAAAATTTTCAGCTCTTCAACGTTTCCATCTTAGTATTTTCTCCTACATTGCTTCGTTTTCGAGTTAAAAAGGAAAAAGTAAAAAAAAAATCTAGGGTATATTAACCACTTCAAAATCAAGCACCACACAAAATTTCAGCTTGTCTCTAATTTGTTGAGCATCGCCGATATAAAACGATAAATTGACCCTGGGCTATATGGAGTGAATGAAAATGATAAAGGCAGTTCTACGTGGTAGTAGTAATTCACATGGCCTAAAGACTAAGTGAAGATATTTTGATATTTTTTAAAGACCTGACGGTCGTTTCACTAACAAAGTTAGCGTCATCAGAGGATGAAAAATTCTAAACTACTTACTACTAAACGTCGCCTTTAATATATACTAATACACATACACACACACACACACACACACACACACATATATATATATATATATATATATATATATATATATATATATATATATATATATATATATATATATATATATATATATATTGAATTATACAAATTTGAGTTATTCAATTAACATTCGCTACCATAACTCACTTGCTGCCTCCCGAAATTTCATTCAAATGTCAATTTCGTGTTAAAGATGATTTGATTAAAATTGATGGACTTTAGCTTTTAATCAGGTTAGGGTTTTAAAAAAATCAAATCATTAAAAGAGTGACCCACTCTTTTTGAGTTTATACCCACTTCAAATTTTTGTCCAATAAGGATGTTGATAAAAGAAAATCATCTACCAAACTCAGTTGTTCTATATTAGGGCACTGCTGCAATACAGCTGTTTCTTGTAATTATTAAATAATCTTCCAAGGTCAATATCTCACCAACCACGGGCGTCAGAGAAAAAAAAAATATATATAAAAAATCGGCATGTTTTGATGTTCTCTACACGCACACATTCTGTATCCATTGCGTTGCGAATCACCCTGTATAGATAAGCTATTTAAATGTCAGTTTCGTGTTAAAGAAAATTCTGTAATGAATTATTATGGTTTGTACAAACAAAAAAATTTCGGGACGCAGCAAGTGCGTTATGGTAGCGAATTTTGGTATTTGTATAATTCAATTTTCTATTAACCTAGAAAGTTGAGTTTTGTGTGTGGTAAGGTACTTACGAGGGAAACATCCTAGCCAAATTTCTTCAAAATAACTTTACTTTTTAAGATAAATTATTTTCATTTTCGGAAAAGTAATTTTTTTTAAGAAAAACTGGTTCAATAGGGCTAGCTAACGAACTCACCCAAGCTATTAATAAAAGAAAGATTCAAACGGACCTTGTTTTCGGGTTCTAGGGGCCCAAATCGTTGCACATTTAAAAAAATTTTTGCAAAGTCTCACCATCGATACATCTCTATTAGTGATTTTTAACAGAGTTCAAAAAAAGGAGGATGTTCTCAATTCGACTGTATGTTTTTTTATGTGTGTTACCTCAGAACTTTTTTCTAGGTAAATCGATTTTGATGATTCTTTTTTTATTTGAAAGCTGGTGCTTCTCGTGTGGTCCCATATAAACGCGATCAGGATCTGATCAGTAGTTTTTGAGTTATCCTTAATAATGCGTATTTAATTGACTTAGACTACATTGATGTTCTTGTGTGTTACCTCAGAACTTTTTTCTGGGTGAACCGATTTTGATGATTCCTTTTTTATTTGAAAGCTGGTGCTTCTCGTGTGGTCTTATATAAATGTGATCAGGATCCAACCAGTAGTTTTTGAGTTATCCTTAACAATGCGTATATAATTGACTTCGACTACATTGATGATGATTGTGGATCACACCGTTGTGCTTCCGTCTAATTAAATCAGATATAAAGCTTCGGATTCACTAAAAATAAAGAAATAAACAAAAATTTTAACAAAATGAAAACCGACTTCACAACAAAATATTCTAAAACAAAAAATGCACTAAAAAGTAAAAAAATAATTGCGTATTCTTCTGTCTACAACTTACAATCAACTTATTTTTTCCACTCAATGTACGATCTATGCATTTACCACGCAAGAATATAGGTACCCACTTAAACTTAACCTCTAACTCCACACATACCTATGACTAACAGACAATTATCAAAATATTTATTTAGAGTTCACCTAAGCAGAAAGTTTTAAATATATGTGTAGACTGCTTAAAAGACAATCAAATTATTAGGATCATATAATGTAAAATTATTGTTATTTTTGGAGTCGGTGTCAGCCAAGGAAATACGACAATATACCTTACATTAATAATACGAGAATACCTTATGAAATCTATTTTACAAATGAAATTTTGTACAATATACTGTGACAATATCCTGGGACCTTGAACCAACAATATACCAATACCTAATTAAACCTTTTTACAAATGAATTTGAATGCAACAAGACACACACACCTAATTAAACCTATTTACAAATGAACCTTAATAAGATATTATGCTGTGACAATACCTCTCTCAAGACAAAGTACCATTACCCAATTCAACCTATTTACAAATGAAATTTAATACGACAATATCAAGCAAATTGATGCGAAAATGTAGCTATAATAATAAACATAAAGAATTATCTTAAGAAAGACAGTGTAGAATGAAAAAGAATCGCAATCGGTTTATAATCAAGTAACTCCTATTGCTTCTTTCTCTTGACTGACTGGCGTATGGCCGACATACGCGTTTGCCTCGCTCACTCGGCTATACCCCTCCAACAAGCGCCTCCGTGGCCGTGCGGGAAAGTCGATTCAGACTATCCAATACGGATTCGGGGGTCGACGGTTCGAGCCTCACCGGCGGCGGATGATTTTTCAAAATCACTGTCGTCGTTGAGATCGAGCTCAAGGTGGAGGGTAGGTGAGTTTAGATGAGCAAAAAGGGTCAGCAATGGCCTAATTGCCAGTAAGCATCTTACCTTTTTACCTTACCCCTCCAACCATTCTTCCGGGCGCGCGCGCGCAATCGACCCGCCCGCGCTGCGTCTATGTGTGTAAAGTGTGTATGCCAATTGTTATATAGTAAGACGTTTCACGTTAAGTAGATACAAACCCATCTTGGCTGACACCGACTCCAAAAATAACAATAATTTTACATTATATGATCCTAATAATTTGATTGTCTTTTAAGCAGTCTACACATATATTTAAAACTTTCTGCTTAGGTGAACTCTAAATAAATATTTTGATAATTGTCTGTTAGTCATAGGTATGTGTGGAGTTAGAGGTTAAGTTTAAGTGGGTACCTACATTTTTGCGTGGTAAATGCATCGTACATTGAGTGGAAAAAATAAGTTGATTGTAAGTTGTAGACAGAAGAATACGCAACTATTTTTTACGTTTTAGTGGATTTTTTGTTTTAGAATATTTTTTTGTGAAGTCGGTTTTCCATTTTGTTAAAATTTTTGTTTATTTTAATTATATTTTTTTTACAAAAAATCCGCAAACAGGGAAATTATTTTTTTACCTCTCCCAAGCACTTTTTAGTAAGTAAAAAGAATTTTGCTAACTACATTAGACTTTATTTTGTAATATCGTCTACCTTCAAAAATTGCCGTTGTCACTGAAGCGCGTCTTCAAATAAGACACCCTTGGCAACAGCCTGTCACTACATTTAATATAAAAATCTGAGTCAGAGGTCAGAGTGCAAAGTTTTCTATCGTATTTTGAGTCATAATACTGTTGCCTTGTTTTTTTTTAATATTTCTAGAGAAATTCTCCAGCGACCACTACAATAGCTATGGAAAATATTTATGTATAGGTTCTAAGCTGTAAAAATTCCATTTACTTTAAAATGCGACGCTTATATGCATATATTTTATGTATAATAAATAAAAAAGACAATCATGTAGCAAAGGGACATTATCTTCTAATATTAGTCCTACGGGAACCTTTCATTCATCCATTCCATTGCCTGCTTCTATATTTTATGAGTCAATAAACGCCCCACCATACAAAGCTTATCGCTACGTTGTGTGAGTTATCGCTATTTAATTGTTTTCCACAATTTAACTGACCTTATTTCACAACGGCCTGCTGAATAAAAGCCATTTGCATATGTTATCTTTCGCTCGATTGGAATTATTGATGTTAAAGTTCCCGTTTTGTATTATGTAGACAGGAAGCTATGCGTTTGAACAGATAATTTTAGGTTTATTAATGCAATAGTTATTGATTGAAACCCATAATTGTTTATTATAAAATGTGGAAAAAGACTGAGGCTTTAATTAGATGTTTTACAAGCTGTGTTAATTTACTGTTTTGTGTATTGATCTTTTACACTAACTTCGCGTTGATGACGACAAACCTGTTCCTCTGAAAATTGCACCATTCTTAATATTCAAAATTATCTAACTTAAAGGTTAACTTTTTGTATAAACTATATGCTTCTATTTCTAACATACTACGTTGTGAGTACAGGTATTGTATTTCTAAATCCAGATATTTTTGTTTAGCAAAATTTGCCACTTTTTGGCATATTTTTGTATTATTCTAAAATCCTGCAAACAAAAGTCAGTTTTCCCAATTTTATCAATTTTAATGTTAAAATTTCTAATAATAAGATAAAACCACAGATCTGCCGGGAATCTATGAAATAGGTTGTAAGGAGTGTGAACTTAAATATGTTGGGAAAACTAAGAAAAAACACTGAAAATAGATGTAAAGAACACTTAGCGCAACTGAGATATGGCATTATTGACAAATCACGTACTTCTTAGCATATTTGGGATAATAAGCATCATTTAGATAAAGAAAAACTCAAGTGAAATAAAATGTAGGCACTCGCGTCAGCTTGATGCTTACGAAAGTATATATATATATATATATATATATATATATATATATATATATATATATATATATATATATATATATATATATATATATATATCGTTAGAAATTTGAACAAGAATGTTTCGATGAATAGAGTAGATACATACGGTTTTATGTAGCCCATCTTAATAGCCAGCGTGTCCTTCTTAGAAGGAATATTTGATAACAACGCACAGCATAACTAATGCAGGTATGCCGTTTTAATCACACAGGTTTAAGACTCGACAGTGGGGGTTTGTCTGAATACCTTCCTAGAGGATGCTGTTCGCAACTGCTTGGCAACGAATATATAAATAGTAGTTCTAGTCTGTATTCACTTAGTTTACTTATCCCCCTGGTGGCGCTAACTTTGTTAGCGAAACGATCGTCGGGTCAAAAAACTGTATTGTGATGAATTGGGTTCTCCAAATTGTACTTATTATTTCATTATATTTCAAGAAGAAGAAATAGGACCCCTAAAACCCAAATCCAAGGTCTGTTGAAAGGTTTTTTTATTGAACACTAGAATAATATAAAATAAATGTAATATGATATATAATAGAAATTATCTCAGGGCTTGGATTCAGGCACTAGCGGTTGGTTGGTTTTAAGTGGTACAAATAAAATTGGTTTATTTAAAAATTTATTGGCTCTATATAATGCAGTTGGTTAAATTTAATGAATTATATGAAACAAAAGATATTTGATTTGAGTACTGGTGACACTGTAAGGATGCATTATGGAGCATATTCTATAAAAGAAAATGACCACAGATAAACAATAAACTTAACTTTCAGCCTCAGGTTGAAGGGGTCCTCCTTGACGTTGTTGTTGAAGGCCGCCTCCTGACCAACGGTGGGGTTGAAGAGTGCTTCCCTACCAACGGTGATGTTGAAGAGTGCTTCCCTACCAACGGTGATGTCGAGGGGGCTCTTCACTTACGATGGTGTTGTTGAGGGGGGCCTGCCCTAGGGGGGTGCTATAAAATTCCAAGCGCATAAATAACGGTTCAGGGTAGCAGGTTAAGTTTACTTACAAAATTTATCTGTGTTAATTATTGGAAACAAATTAACGTATACTCATTATTACCAAGCAATGAAATGTATGAATTACTGGAAATAAGTCGATATTTAAATATAAAACTCACCTATTTAAGCATGCTGCTCTCGGATTGAAATTTAATGGCGATATTTCATCTTTTAAGGTCGATTTAGAAGAGAGGCTGGCATATGTCGCGCGGGTATATATAACGAGTCGCTTATCGCAAATATGTCACAAATTCAGCTGGCACGAAGGCGTGTTTCAATGAGACGAGTGCGGTAGTGCCAGCGACCGCCGAGCTTGACGTCATTGAAGGGACTTGGACGCTGACGTCACAAGATGGGTCGATTCAGAAGCTTAAAAATAAACAGCGTTGACGCGTGTGACATGTTACACTTGACATGTTACACATCCCGATGGCCAAGGTATGCCTATGATATATATATATATATATATATATATATATATATATATATATATATATATATATATATATATATCATAGACATACCCTGGCATACCATTTATTTACTTATTATCATAAATCGTACATGTCTACACAATCAGCCTGAGGCTTGTGCTGTATATTAACATAATTTAATAAAACTCCAACAAAAACTGCTTAAAAACTCCATCAAAATGTATCATACTTCTAATTTTGACATACCAAATTTGTTTGGCTTCTACTTATTCCATCTACTTGACCAGTCTTTGCCTTCACTCTTTATTGACTTTAATCCTTTCACATTTAAAATTAATCTATAATGATAACGAAATAAAAAAAAATTTGATTATAATTATAGATTTAAAATAATTGACTACAACAGTTAATGTTTTATCAGTAAGAGATACTATTGTATGCCTCCTTAAAATTCCAATTCTGGACCCGACACCTGGCTCTTATTTTCGTATTTTCTTTGTTCCTAAAACAATAAAGACCTTGCTCCACCTAGCTCATATTATCTAGAAATACCTCAGAAAAATTTAGCTACAGCAGAACACTGTCATGCAATAGAAGACGCCATTGTTTGCACTGGCCAGTCCTTTACAGAAAGGTGCAATTTATTACACCACGTCAATTCAATTAAATAATGTAAACGTGCTACTTACTCATTACAAATCAAAAGCCGTCGATAACAGAAGAGTGCAAGCCCAAATTAGACAAACAGATAAGTAACCAAACCTCCCTCGTACGCTGTAAGAAAAAAATGCAAGATAACAATCGAAGATGAACATTATGAAGATGTAATATAAAATAAAATTTCATCTAATGCATATTAAGAAAACCGAAAAACTAAGAAGTCAACTAGAGACAAAAAACAACCAGCATTATGCATGGCACCCACTGGTCCATACCACACTCTTTGGGGTAACTATAATTGGTGTTATGTTCCTTGTGCAAATGATAATAGTTGTTAGAAGAAGAACAAGAAGCTCGTCAGAAGCCAGGAATGTTCAAGAAACCAAGAACATTGACGTTTTTCAAACTGGCAATGAAGGAGATAAGTCACCGTCAACTTCCATCATCTAGAAAAAGTAGAATAACGACCGATGGCGTCATGTGTTTTTCATATAAAAACATTAGATTGCAATTATTGTGTTATTTTCCTTTTCATTTAATTATGCTTATTAAACGTTTTCTTTGTAAATCCTACAGCAAGTATAGCGGACATCCTAATTGATTTTAGAGGTATAACATCGTATTGTTCATAACCAGTATGTTTGTACCTTCCTGGTTTAATAAACAATTTTAGCCAAATAAATTTCCCATTTTGGCTGCGCTTAAATCAATATATATATATATATATATATATATATATATATATATATATATATATATATATATATATATATATATATATATATATAGAGAGAGAGAGAGAGAGAGAGAGTCTTGGTGGTTCAGTGGTAAAAACGTGTACCTCTGAAACGAGGGGTTCGTTTGCCAGGGTTCCCCTTTAACTTTTTCAGTACATATGGTACAATTAACATCAACCGAGTTTGAGGCATTGTATTTGAGCAAGTTGAATGTCCGCATGTTACGCCTTTCGGATGGGGCGTAAAGTTGTAGGTCCCGTGTCCATGCGATGTTGGGTATGTTAAAGACCCCTACTCTCCCTGCAGAAAGGTAGGGGTTTGGAAAATTTTCATTTCCGGGATAGTGAGGTCTAACTGCTGCTTGGGATAGCCGCGGAAATAGACCGATGTTACTATATATATATATATATATATATATATATATATATATATATATATATATATATATATATATATATATATATATATATATATATATATATATATATATTTATTTATTTATTTATTTATTTAAACGTTCAAAAGTTTACCGGTTGCAATGAAACATGTTGGCTTTCTCCGGCTAGTAATCGGTTCGCACAAGACCTCAGGTAACGAGTCGACTTTAGGAAATTGATTAATTACTGACACAAATTACACAGTCAAGGAACCTATATCAATTCAAGCAGTTTATATAAAATAATAATGTAATGACATAAGACGCAAATGCAAATAATAATAAAATATCTAAAATGTCTTTAACAGAATATAATGAGAAATATCCAAGGTAATATTAAATGTAAACAAAATAATTTTATGTTATCCTCTGGCATATACATAGGAATTTAATTTGTGGATTATACAAATGAAAATTGATATAAAAAGTAATATAAAATAACATGAAGAGTGACATGAAATAATACGAAATGTGTGAAGCACTTAGTTTCCATACTGACACACTTATCTTGTAAGCCATTGCAACGCTACATTGACTAACTGACTAATTGGCCCTCGTTCAGTTTGGCAGAGTTGACTGTCCAGCTGAGGGTAGAGCCACATGTAATCTTTTGCGTTGACGCACATGTGTGGTTGGCTTTAAGAGATGCTGTGTTATTCCTTCAGGTATTCTAATGTAATCTTCAGGAAGTCTATTACACTTCTACAAGGTGTGTTGAAGCCTTGAGATTTTTGTTGAGCCCCAAGAAGTTCTGCATTATTGAATGTCATCAGATGTTAGTTGGATGTGAGATGTAGGCTCCGCAATTTCTGTGTTCTCATGTATTGTTTAAGCCCAAAATTTCTGGGCTGTCTTAGAGAGTACAATTAGTACACTTCTCACAGGCAATATTGATGCCTACGCAATGGGAGTGTCGTTGTGAAAACTAATTGAAGAGTTTGTAAGTCACGAGGGCGTTGTCAATCAAATTGAATAGTGTTTTATTTTTATGTTATATGAATGACACGGTCATACACCAAATAGCTATGCATTTAAAACATTTAAAAAGCTGTATAAAGCATACGACATGGAAACAAAATAATCAAATCAAACTTATACATAAAATATATTTACCCATGAGGAAGATGTTGCCTATTTTAAGACTGCATGGTTGATGTTCTTACAGTCAAATACACAGTTGAAAAGGGAATTTGGACAACAAAATATCTGCTATTTATTTGATGAAAGATCTGATGAAGAGACGACAGCTCTGCCAACTGTAAATGGTTACCAATGGTAGTTGAATAAAGAAACTCTATAATATCAGAGAGAGATTGGAGTTCACTATGCCACGACTTGAAGTGTCTATGAAAGGCAATAGAGTACAGTTCAATTAGTGTAACGACTTGAATGAATTAATGAAACGTTATGAACGTTACAATATATTACCAGAGATCTCTTCATTGCCCAATTTTTCGTAGAACTAAACTTTCGCTAAACGGCATGTGTCCTTATTAACAGCAAAAAGTAGATTGGGCTGCCATTCCTTGGGAGCCTGCCAACAATATATGTCTTTACCCTATGCACCTTTTATTAGTAATATAGTTTTCTCTTACCATTTTTTTCCTCCCTCGGGGCTCGTCCGCATTTTTGCCGCCCCGATAGCACCGGAGCCTTTGGCTTATTGTGCATGCATTTTTTCTTTTCTACACCACCCATTCCAAAATCACTGTGCCTTGAACTAGTCTGCAGAGCAATTGGTAGGGTAAAGTTTTATATTGCTCTGTCTCCGGTCTAGGCTGACCGTAGGTCAGTTGTCTTTTGCGGTCCAGAGCTTTACACTGCCACAAGATGTGCTGAGCTGATTCCTCCCCCTCACCGCAGAGTCTGCATGCCAGGTCCATCTCGAACTGCCCCATTTTATGCAGGTGTTTCTTGACGGCCAAGTGTCTTGTCAAGAGCCCTGTTATGTTTCTGAGCTGTCCTCTGCTAAGATTTAGCAGCCCCACAGCTCTCTTTAAACTGGGTTCCTCAATTAATGACTTTCCATGTCTGAGCCCTGGACAGTCTGCCCAGTACATATTGTGTTCGTTCCTGACCTAGGACTTAATGGCTCCCTTGGCAGTGCTCTTTGTCACGCCCAGAACCGGTTCTGATCCCATAAATGGTTCTGCTGACTCTATCTTCGCAAGACTGTCAGCTTATTCATTGCCTTTGACCCAAGATGTGGGTGACCTCATTCTGCCCAGCCAGGTCGCTCACTTCACTTACCAGCCTGGAATTTACCCGTGAGCTACTTAGGGCCCTAAGGGCTGCCTGGCTGTCATACAATAGTATGAATACGTGTGCACCTGTGGTTTTCTAAAAAAACTATACAGGATTAGATGTTCATCTAACTATATATCGATTAAACGTTTTTATGTGTTTTCAAATTGTTGTTTTTTGCCTTTCTGTGCTAATTAAGGACAATTTTTTTAATCAGTTTGTCGCAGTTAACTTGTAGTAGATGTACATGGACATGCGGGTATGATATAGGTGACATTGGCCTGTTTCATTGTGAGTAGGTACATTATGTAATATACGTTATACATTAAATATTTTTTGTCCTACTCAGGATGTAAATGAATATGTGTTAGACATTAATAAGGCATGAAGGAAATCCAAAAATAGACGAAAAGTTCTTTATAGTCATGTGTCGTTGGAGCTTCACTTTTAGATATACAGGGTGTTAAATTCGTTCTAAAATGTATTATTTTTTACATGCCTAAAAACTGGCATCGGAATCACTAGACATTTTTTACAGGATTTGTGATAATTGAAGTACATGATTTAATACTCCTATTGAAAATTTATTTAATCTAGTGGCGGAGATCTAGGTCTTTTTTTAATATCTAAGCCACTGACTTTAATGCAAATGTGACATTTTTTGTGGATACCTCATTTTGTTTTGAGAAAACAAGTTATTATACGTTTTGGTTGAATAACGACCACCAGTATTCATTCACGCATTGCACCTTCGAAAGACAAAATGTCACCTTTGCTTCAAAGTCAGTAACAGAAATGATGAAAAAAAAAGGTAACAACATACCCAGTTTTTCGCCACTAGATTGAATAATTTTTCATTAGGAGTATCAAAGTATGTACTTTAATTAGCACAACTACTGTGAAAAATTTCTAGTTATGTTGATCAGCCAATTTTAGTGAATTTTTATTTAAAAAAAAAACACTAATAGAGAGGTATCGATGGTGAGACTTTGCAAATTTTTTTTCAAATGTGCGGGAACTAGGATCCCTTGAACCCATATCCGGGGTCAGTTTCAATTTTTATATGTTTATATATATATATATATATATATATATATATATATATATATATATATATATATATATATATATATATATATATATATATATATATATATATATTTAATTGCTTTTCATATGTCAAGTAGAAATGTCAAAATTATTGTGCTGGAGAATTATAGTTTTTGAGGAGATTTATCTACAATTGATATTAAGATATAAATAAAAGTAAATAGGAATATCTATGGCTACTATGGAAGCGTTGGTGGGACCCGTTATAGCAGAAGAAGCAAATTTAAGAACAAAATCAAAAGTGACATTTATTAAAATAAGTTTTGGTGATAGGAGTTTGGGAAGATGTTAAAGGAAATTGTGTCAATACAACAACAAGCATAGCTTATTTGTAAGATGCGATGTATAATTCTAATTACAAATAAATAAGTATAAGTATATGTATATATATATATATATATATATATATATATATATATATATATATATATATATATATATATTAGGTTTTTTCGTAGCGATTGTCCGAAAAAAGTAATTTATTTATTTAAGTGGTACAAGTATTACAGTCTTAAAATTTATTATAAAATATGTGATTCAAAACAACATGTGAACAACTAGAGTTACAGCGATTGAATGAAATAATGTTCTACAGAACTAACATAAATGCAAACGTCTGCATCAGCATTCTTACACAGGTCACTAAACTGATGATGCATGGTTTCAGGATTCGTCGTATTTTGTATGATGTTGAGAATATACAGGGATGTAACTCCTCCACCCTTAAATCTTTAACACGTCCTCGTGTTCGGACACTTCTTTTGTTTGCGTTTGCCTGTTAGACTTGTATAGGATGCTTCGAATTTTTCTTCTTAAAAGAAACAGAAGTACAATGGTAACAGCGATGGATATACCAATGGTAATACCTAAGTGGGAATACTGCATGGACGGTCGGAGATGAAATGGATGCTGTTGTATTTGAGACAATGCTTCTTTTATCCTTTTGTTTTCTTTTAGATGAATTGGCTTAAAATGGATATGATGTTGAGGTGTCGGTTGCAATTCTTCGACTTCTATGGGTTGTAGCGTCAAATTGGTAGCAACGTCTTCATACATTTCCTCATTGATCTTGACTTTGCAGGAATTGAGGGATGTTACTAGACCGTTTCCCTGGAAGATTTTTCGTTCTAACGATGTTTCGCATTTTTCGACAATAGTGGTTGCTGAGCTAGTGGATATTAAGATCTGACCATTCTGCAGCTGAGTTGATATTTCGTAGGGGTTCATTACTTTGGCAGAAGTGCAATTTTGTAAGGTGTCAAGCTGACAATGTTCTTCTCGTGGGCGATTATTGCATATAACCACGTCTTCTATAGAGGGGCACTTCTCTTGGGTCCATAAGTTCGAAGAGGGTGTTTCTAAATAGTATGAGCTGGGTGGTACCAGGAGAATATAATTTTGTGGTATAGGATAAACACGAAAATAAGAACCAGGATTGGGATGTAGGATAGGAACTTTTAAAAGGCATACAATCGTATCCTTAACCGATAATATATGAAATTTGGTAAACTCTACAACCTTAAAAACATGATTTTTGTCAAAGTCGATCACTTCATTTCTGTCATGACTTAACTTTAAGTGATCAATAATATTTAACAGATCACTAGTGGTAAAGAGCTCTATATTAGTAATTTCGTTAAAACTTAAGGAAATAGTTCTTTGAATTATCTCTATATTATGGAGTAATTTAACAGCTACGTGAATTTGGAAATGAATTTTACTCGACAATTCTCTTTCGCTATCTAAAGTGGAAAAAGTCTGATAAATATGATCTAGATTTTGATTAATAATTTTTTGGTCCTTTTCGTACCTTTGTGTGATTATATTAGCAAATGAATTTAAATTATCAATTTGGGTAATTATATCTTCTTGATTTTGGAAAAGGTTATCTAAATTTTTATTGATTTCTTTCAAGTCTTCTTGGTCGAGATTTCCTGTTATCATTTTAATTAAAGAGCCTGCTCCGTTTATTAATCCGCGTTTAGTTCTGTGCTTTGATAGTTTATGTAGTTCATTACTTAATCGTGACAAATGGTCATCTAAAATTAGTAAATATGGTTCGTTACTTGCAGACATTTGTCCAGTGTTTAAAAATTTAGAATTTTTTAATAATATGTTATAATTAATTTCTATATCGGTAATATTAAAATAAAAATAAAATTTATGATAATGTTTGAGTATTTTTGCTATGCCTAAATACTCTTTAAAATATCCGTTAGTTTTTATCGGTGTTATTTGAAGTGGATGGACCAGGTTGAGGGTCATCGTTGTTTGTAGTAGTAGTAGTTTTGTCCTGTAACGAAAAAGTCTTTCTTACTCTTTTTATGTTAGAAACGTGAGCTTTTGCTTTTGGTTTAGAAAATGTAACAATGTTTTCTTTTTGTTTAGGATGTGATCGTAATTTATAAAGAGGATTTGTTTTTCTTACTTTTGGTACTCTAATAGCTAGTTGTGTCGTTTCTTGTAAATCTGGTGTCGTTTGTCTGTCCGCATTTGCTTTAGAAATTCTTTTGTCTCCACTTACTTTTTGTTTCTGATATACACTGTCGAAGAAAGGCATTATTTCTTTGAGCCTATTGTTATTGTATTCTTCGTAAAGGGTAGTTTCAGGTGTGACTGTTGGTAAGTCGTCGTAGGGGCCGTATAGTAATGTAAAAGGTGAATACCCAGTTGTCGAATGAATAGACTGGTTGTAAATAAGGGTTGCTGTTATCATTAGGGTTGCAGGCCTCTCTTGTGGGTTTTGTAATTTAAGAATTCGCAATTTTTCTACAAGAGTTGAGTGCAGTCGCTCTACTGGTGAATTTGAGTTAGGATTTTGGGGGGTTGTTATGTGAAGATTAATATTAAATAAATTACAGTATTCTTTAAGAGTAGTATTCGAAAATTCTTTGCCAGCGTCAGCTACTATTTTTAGGGGATGATTATGATGGGAAAAATAGTGTCTAAGTTTATTTAACACGGTAATTGCGGATCCATCAGTTATATAATATGCCTGCGCATATTTGGAGAATAAATCTATGATAGTTAGGAATTTACAATTATCGAAACTGAAGGTGTCAATGTGTATCACTTCAAAAGGGCGTTTAGCTAGAAGGGGACCTGAAAATGGTGGTTTGTACGGATTTCTTTCGTATTTGGTCTGAAGGCAAATTGAGCATTTATTAATAAAAGCGTTTATATAATTTTTCATATTAGGCCAAAAATATTTTTGTTTTAAATGTTGATAAGTCTCGTTAATGCCATTGTGGTTTCGTGTGTGATATTCGTCTATAATTTGTTGTTGAGTTTCTGGTTTTTCAACGTCTTGTAAAAGTTCGTTAGATTTTATTATTTTAACAGAGCTATTAAATAATGTTGAAGAAACAGCAGTGAAATATTTGAATAGTCTATCATGTTTACAGAAAATTCCGTACGTGAATTTTGGATCAATAAATTGTTTCAAGAAGTCATTTATTTGTCTCAATTCGTAATTGAGTTGAACCTTTACATGTATTGTTTCAAACTTAAATATTTTTAATTTGCGTGTGTCATATTTTGGTCCGTAATCTAAAATTATTCGTCTGGAAAAATAATTGACTGGATTTTCTGATATTGGTATTTTGAAAATTGGATTTTCTGCAGACGAGTGTTGTGTCTGTGAGTCATTGCTTTCAGGTAGGTTATTAGTCGTGCTAGTAGAGGCATTGTTTGCGTCGTTTTCTAGTTCGTTAATAATTTCTCTTTCTCTGTCTTCGTCAGGGTCTACGTTATTAATTATTGATTCCAGGTCAAAGTCGTCTTCAATCGCGTTAATTTCGATTCGCGATAAGGCATCAGCCACTACGTTATCTTTGCCTTTCTTGTATTTTATCTCGTAATTAAATTCCTCTAATCTTAGTCGCCATTTAACTAGCCGTGAGTTTGGTTCCTTAATTGAAAATAGCCAAACAAGCGGTTTGTGGTCAGTTTCTATAACAAATTTTTGTCCAAAGAGATATGGTCTAAAATGTTTTGTATTTTCTACTATGGATAATAACTCTTTTTCAATGGTCGAATAATTTCTCTCGGCTGAATTTAGTGTTCTTGAGTAAAACGCAATTGGTTTATTATTTTGTGACAATACTCCACCTATAGCTATATTGCTTGCGTCAGTGGTTAAATGAAATTGTTTAGAAAAATCGGGGTAGGTCAGGACAGGAGAATTTGTAATTAATTCTTTTATTTTTTGAAATGCGTCAACGTATTCCGGGTCGTGAATATTTATCTTGGTATCCTTTTTTAAATATTTATTGATGGGGAATACTACTTTAGCGTAATTTGGAATAAAGCGTCTATAATAGCCTGTTAATCCTAAAAATGCTCTTATTTCTTTACTTGTCTTTGGTATTGGATAATTCTGAATGGCAGTTATTTTTGATGGGTTCGGTTTGATCCCACGGACAGTGACTAGATGGCCTAGAAATTCGACCTCTTTACGCAAAAATTCTGACTTATCTAACTGAATTTTTAGATTACACTCTTTTAACTTATCAAATATATTTTTCACGTGACAAAGGTGTTCCTGAAGGGATTTCGAGAAGATAACAATATCGTCCATATATACGAAACAAAACTTGTATAAATATGGTCTTAATACATTATCCATTAGGCGTGAAAAGGTACTAGGAGCCCCCTTCAACCCGAACGGCATTCGGATCCATTCATAATGGGTATTATTTACAGAGAATGCTGTTTTTTCGACACTGCCAGGATCCATTTCAATTTGATGGAATCCTTGTGCTAGATCGAGAGTCGTGAAATAGGAGCAGCGTCCCAAATTATCTAAAATTTCTTCGATACGAGGTAATGGGTACTTGTCATCGATCGTTTTCTCGTTAAGTTTACGATAATCGATCACTAAGCGCCATTTCTTTTTTCCAGAAGCGTCTTGACGCTTCGGGACAATCCATATCGGACTTGAGTAGGGTGATATTGAGGGTCTAATTATTTTGTTGTCTAAGAGTTTTTGAATTTGGTTTTGGACTTCTTCACGTAAATGAAAAGGGTACCGGTATGATTTGGTGTGAACAACTTCATCGTCTTTAGTTCTTATTTTATGTTTAATTGCATTGGTGAAAGAGAGATCTGAGTCTTCATGATAAAAAATATCATTATACTTTCGACACAAATTAATAAGTTTTTCATATTCTTCTGTATTTAAATGATCTGTTCTTAAAACTTTTGTTACATCAAAATGTTTTGAAATTTTAGGTAGTTCGTCAGAGTAATTTTGTAATGGATCGACATCTATTTGTTCCTGAAAATGTATTTCTACAAATTTTGAATTTGCATTTTTCTTTATTATGGGCACTCTACAATATCCATCTTTTGCTTCAGCTATGGACTCGTAAATTAAAACATTTGTTTCTTCAATACGTGGTAAAACTACTGTGCCTTTTTCTATATTTACAGGGACTGATACATAATTTTCACAAATTTGTTTGAAAGGTGTAAAATTCAGTGGATTAATTTCAAGGTAAAATGGTATTTTTTGGTTTCCTAGAGTTAAAATTTGTTTATTATAATCGATATTTCCTTTTAATTTTGTAAGATGAGCTGACCCTATAAGCGCGTCAAATCGATGGTGCCATTGCATGACACGCATTGGAAATTGGTAATTAATATTAAATTCTTGTAAAATAGGATATCTTACGTTGTCTTCACCATGGGTTATCTGGTTAACTGATTTCATTGAAAATGGTTCCTTATAAATAAATTTTTTAAATAACTCGTAAGCCGGTCCTGGATTTATGATACTATCTGATGCTCCGGAATCAATCAATACTTTTAAATTTAGACTTGGTATGACAAAAAACGGTAATTTAGGGGTATTAACAATATTATTTATATCTAAATAGATTAGTTTTCCGAGGCTGTTTCGTGAAAATCCCGATTTGGATTGGTGTTGTAATTTGTAAAAGTTTCAGTTGGTTCAGGAAATTCTAGTGGCTCTATATTTTCGTCAGAGGGTCGGTCGTCATAAGGGTATTCGTCAGAATGATCTAGTGGTAGGTCCTCTTGGTTAAAGAGTTCTTGATGTTGAAACGTGGGCCTAGATTGGGGTATAAAGTGGTTTCTTTGGGGCATTTGTCGTGTATTTCTTAAGGGAGTTTGGTTGCTTATTGACATGGGTGTCGTTCCTCTACTTAATTGAGTTGGAACGTGTTGTATATTTCTATTAAAATTTTGAACGGGTCTTATGTTAGAAATTGGTCGAGAAGGAAACGGTCGCATTTGTTGTGTGATTTGTTGTGGTTTGTTGTAAATTTGGGGAAATGTTGGAAATATTGGTTTTTGGATATACGTCTGTCTATGTTGTACAGGTGTGTTATGATTTGTTTTCGTATTATTTTTGTTTCTCAGGCTATTAATGAAATTCGACTGTATAATCTCGTTATCTATCCTATTACATTCCAACATAAGTGAATCAAGAGTATTAACACTAACTAATCTAAGATGTGAGAAGTAAGGTTCTATTACACCCGCTTTAAATGCTGCCACTGCATTTTGTTGATAAAATTCTTTCTTGTACGTTTTTACATCGTTTACTAAATCTTGTATATCTACATGTTCAATTAAAATCTTTAGCTTTTCTTTAATTACATTGAAATATTCCTGAATAGTTTGTGATTTAGTCATAAAGCTAGTATTTAAATCATTAAATAAAAGATTTTCTGAACGGGGGTCTGAAAACTGATTTTTTAAAGCAAATTTTATATTTTCCCATGTATGGTTTTCTAGACTAATTAACACGTCACGAGCGTTACCAGTGATTTTAGCTTTTATAAATTCAAGTAACATTCGTGTGTTTCGGCTTCTGGCCTTCTATAACTAGTAATATAAAGTTCGCATTGTTTAATAAAATAAGCAAGATGCTTCTGTCCACCGGAATATTCGGGGATCATGATAGCAGCTTGTGAAAATTCGGCAATGTAATTATTTGCCATTTCTAAATTATTTAAACTTAATTGATTAAAATTGTCTTCCTCTAATTCTAATATAGGTTCTCTTTTCCTAATAGGCGATCTATCTCTTATCATTACACAACATACATGAACAAGTAATGGTTGTTAAGTATTACAGGGTGAATTGAAAAATAGAGCGCGAATAGGAATTATTGAACAAAATTATATAAGGTATAAAAATAGATACGATATGAATGCACAGATAAAAATATTGGAGGAAACTTACAGGAAGCTCATTGGTACTTCTGCTATTGGTTTCTCGCTGATTTCCCTCTGGCAGTGTGGACTGATTTGCACCGGTGTGGATGTTCGATGTTGCACATAAACTTTTAGAAAAAAGACCGAAACTAATTTTACGAAGATTTAAAGCTTGCCAAAATTAGGTTTCGATGTGCAATACTGTTCTATGCAGCGCCAATTAGGTTTTTTCGTAGCGATTGTCCGACAAAAGTAATTTATTTATTTAAGTGGTACAAGTATTACAGTCTTAAAATTTATTATAAAATATGTGATTCAAAACAACATGTGAACAACTAGAGTTACAGCGATTGAATGAAATAATGTTCTACAGAACTAACATAAATGCAAACGTCTGCATCAGCATTCTTACACAGGTCACTAAACTGATGATGCATGGTTTCAGGATTCGTCGTATTTTGTATGATGTTGAGAATATACAGGGATGTAACTATATATATATATATATATATATATATATATATATATATATATATATATATATATATATATATATATATATATATATATATATATATATATATATATATATATATATATATATATGTATGTATGTATATATCCGTCTGATAACTCAAAAAATAATTAACTGATTTCAATGAAACTCGGCAGGTGCCTTTCTTTTATTAATGGCTTGGACGCGTTCGTTATCCAGAAAAATCAGACCAGGTTTTCCGGGAAAATTTTGAGTTTTATTTCAAAAACAAATTTTTTTCTCCAAAAATAACAAAGCTGCTCTAATTAATTTTACTGTATATGTTGCCTTGGCAGAGACCTTACTACGTACCAAAATCTAACTTTCTAAGTTTATAGAAAATTGAGTTATTCAAATTTTAAATTTTCTTTCGAATTTTTTTTTTCTCCGAAAGTTACAGAGTTATTTTAATTAAATTTGGTGGATATTTTGCCCTAGGAAAGACCTTACTACATACCAATAATTTAACTTTCTAAGTTTATAAAAAATTGAGTTATTCAATTTTGAAGCATTTAATAAAAATTCACTACCATAACGTACTTGCTGCATCCCCAGATTTTTTAGATATTCAGAAAATATTAATTTTTTCGAATGACTAACACCCCGTATCTCGAAAACTAAAGCCCCAACCACACATGTCAATAGGACATTTTTCGTTAATTTCCTACATGCCCTATAAAATTGTAACACGTACTCAACACCCTGTATATCTGCTATTATACTACTCAGGTCCTTACAACATAATATATTTTTATTAAAAATATTTTTGGATGACTATGCAAACACAAAATTACTCGATTCAACACAAGCCACTAAATCTGTTTCTAAAGTCAATTATTATATTTTACATACATGCCAACAAATTGCGGTTCGACAGAAGAGAATCTTTAGTTAGGATGAATATTCAAGCCTATTAGAACTTTTGATTAAATAAGTGATTCAGAAAGTTGGAAGCAAAACTTTGCAATTTGCTTTGTGGGTTATCTTGATGGAAATAAGTAGATACAAAAAACTTCTCGCCACAGTACAGATTGCTTATCTGTGTTACCACTTTCAGCGTGTTATAAACTTTAACAATCCCCCTGTTTGGTTAAGGAGAATCAAAAAAGCTCTTTCCCTTAATATTCATGACTGGTTAGTTCGTAAGCGTTGGAAATACGTAGAAGATTTATACATTGAAACAAGTGTCAACTTAGCAAATTCTGACGCAGCAGGTGCGCTATTCTAACAACTTTTTAGATTTTGTGAACGTTATATATTCAGTCGGTTTTGTACAAAAAAAGTCTGGGTGCAGTATGTGCGTTCTGGTTGTGAATTTTCTTAGAAATGGTCTACGCAAACTTTTTATTGACACCGTTTCTATTAAATGCTTTAAACTTTTTTCTTGTAACCTTAAGATTTAGATTTTTCGTATACCTATAGATTAATTTATATAACATAAACCTTCGTACCACATTTGGTGGCCATAGCTTTGTTATTTTCGAAGGTAAAAAAAATTTCCGAAAGAAAACTAAAAATATTTCCAAAAAACCTTATTCAATTTTCCTGTATAACAAACTTATTCAAGCTACTTACAAACTTACATAGGGAAAACACCTACCAAATTTAATCAAAATCGGCCAATTATTTTTTGAGTTATCGGTGTGACACATACATACATATACTTTAGGAGGAAGTAGCGGCCGTCACTTCTTAGTTTCAATAAGCCAACTTCTCATTTAAGAACAAATCGACCTCGTCGTTGTTTGGGCAGTGGAAGTAAGTTCTTGGTTATAACGTGCTTTACATATTTCGTGGCAATTTGACTTCAACAGAATCCTGCAAAGCAGTAATATATTTATTCGGGTTTATTCCATTTACCTTTATACCACACAGTCGTATTCTTTTCTAACTACAACTTATACCATTCGCGGCATCTTAATTGTTCTATGAATTTAATATGAAAAGTCAGTAAAGTCGTGTGATCTTACGTAGAGCAAAAGCACGGAGAAGGACTAAATTGTTTGATATATTCATCCTTGTTTATTCTGTTTCCCTTTATACGATACATTCATCTTCTAACAACAACGAATACCGTTCGCCGCATCTTAATATTTCTCTCAATTTAATATGAAAAGTCAGTCAAGTCGTGTGATATTGCGTAGCGTAAAAGCACTAACAACGACTACTAGTGGTAGTAGTAATAGGGGGGTGCTAGAGCCAGGCAAGTAGGACACATTGGGCCCGTTTTGCCAACCCCGGCAACCCAGCAACCATGCCTTACTCCTCGGTTTCGGCACCGAACCTTCTCGACCTCAAAATAAAGGTCATGGCGGTCTTTCATTGGACGGAATTTACCTAGCTTTTCTGTATAGTCCTTGAACCGAACAATCCTGTTCCAAGACTTCCAAAAGCCTCGCATTCACACAGCTAGTGATAGGACGTTTTTTCAGTCTCGCCGCATTCCTGGCAAATGGGATCCCTCTCGACACCTACCAATGTAAGGTATCTTCTAAAAGTACAGTGACCTGCTAGCACCACAGTGATGTGGCGAAGCGCAGGACGATTCCTACCAAGAAGCCAAACAGTCTTGTTTTTATCCCGCCTCTCCACGAAGTCCCTCGCCTGCCTACAACTACTGACCGACCTGCAGCGCTTCTACGTGGCCTCCTCAGTCCGTTTTCTGGGGCGTCGAAGACCACCTTCCTACTTATGCCTATAGCAGGCTCTGGGCCACAGAACGGCCGCCGGTAACTAAACCTTGCGATGTCACTTATCGTCACGCCATAATATCCAGGAACCCACATATAGTATCTCCTTTGTCCGGACGCGCAGACTGTCCGGTGGGCCGCCTGCAAATTATACACATTTCTCAGGGTTCATTATCACAACCAGTCGAATATCTAGAGACAGAATACCGTACACCTCCGTTTATAATGCCATGCTATATGCGCCCAGAGCATAGCTCGCGCGCACCCGCAGGCTATCGATGTATATTCCCGATCCGGAGGAGTGCTGATCCTCCAGCCGTAATCCGTTCATAAAACCGGCCAGTCCAGAAGGCTGGAAACCAACCTCATTCTCCCTCCATTGCTCCTTGCTGCGGATCCTGAGGGTATATATCCTACTTAGCCTAATATAATCCTCTGCTTTCCTACCTTGATGGTGGAAATTTTAATTTCCTTTTACACCTCCTTGAAAACTTTTGCATGTCCTGTTATTGCTCTCTCACCGCACCAGTCTCCAGAGTCTCGCATTCTGAGATGCGACACCATAGCCTCCCTTTTGATACAGATGGAGGCGATGGTGGCATCAGCAAGAACTCTAGCCCGCTAGGTGTGTCGTCTTCAGAGCGCCGGTGATACCCAGACTTGCCAACATTTGAAGTTTCGCCAACGTCCGGGTAGCCGTTTGGTTCACACCACACCATCAGGCCACTCCCCATTAAGAACTCCTGGCCTGACGATCGCAGTGGAAATCCAATGAAGGATCCGAGAATTAAGTCCCCAGGTCCTCCCTATCACACGGCGCAACTGCCAGAGGGTCACTACTCATTTCCGCACTATTCGTTCTATTTGCGACCTCCATTATAATATGGAGTCTAGGACTACCTCCCGCACTAAAGCCGAAGGTTTTCCAACTCGTCCAAATTCCTCTTCTTCGCGAACAGAATCATTTCCGTTTTCGCTGAGTTCACGGACAGCCCTAGCTCACTACACCAGCTGTCAATTATACTGCAGGCTCTTTGCATGCATGCACAGATGGCGCTGAGGAATTTGCCGTTGACTAAGAGCAGACCAGCATCAGCATATGCCTGGGCAAAGAAGCCATTTTCGGAGAGCCGTTCCATAAGGCCGTCCGTAACCACACACCATAGATGAGGCGAAAGGCAGCTGCCCTGCGGGTATCAGCCGGTCACTCCATCGTACAGCTTACGGCCTCTTAAGGTCATTGAAACTCTCCTGTCTTCCAGCAGGCTCTTCACCCAACTTATAAGGGATCTAGACGAACTCCTGTCCTGTTACGCGGCACAGACCGTATCCGCCCTGACGCTATCAAAGGCCCCTCAACATCAAAAAACACAGCTAATATGTTCTCTCCAAGTGCAAGGACCCCTCCACCTTTCGCGTCACAGCGTGGAGCGCCATTTCCGTCGCTTTCATCTGCCGGTACGCGTGTTGGTTTTTGTGAAACCTATTTATTATAA